>CM028131.1:612890000-613032500 GCA_016271365.2 Neoceratodus forsteri
ACTCTTGAGGACTGACCTTTTCTTAAATCTGTTGCAACAGTTCTTCTATTTCTTAGCCTAATCTATCCTTTACTATTTCTAGTCCATAAGGTTGGCCACCTATGGGCACCCCTTTCCCTTTCTTGACTATGCTATAGTGTCCTCTTTAATTTTCCTTTTCTCTCTCAGGTCCTCGTACAGGGAGATTACTGTTGTGACCTCCGAGCTAATATAAAACAACACGCTGTGTTCCTCGTTGTTCAATTTACCATGCAATGGCACTATGTCATAAAATACTTTGATGTACATACCTTATGTGTATAAAACCTGTAAATGTTGAAAATACCATGACACTAGGTGTTTCTGATAAAGGTAAAAAGTTACTAGGGCACTGTATGATAAAAATTGTTAGTTGTGCCATTTAAAACGCATGTATATTGCTGTAAACTGAACAAGTCTGAAATTTCATGGTGATCTGCATATATCCCATGAAGCTTTGCATTATGGAAGTATGTGTGATGTTGTGTTTCTTTAAAACTTGGTTTACTGTCAATGCCCTTTGGGGTAACCCTTGTTTTGCTGCTTCTGTACTGAGGTTCTTTGTCTTTAGCTTCTTTTGTTTGTGTTTTTATTTAAGCCCCCACCACCCAAGCAAACAAACCCGCATAGGGGAGGCTAAATCTCAACAGATAAGTTAGATCAGAGATCAGTAGGTGCTGGCTAAGTGTAGAGGAAAGACTTGCATAGTCTGTTGCTGTAAACTGATGGACTGAAGAAGGGATATGCCATTGTTGAAGCTTATCTGCTGCATTTTGAACAAAAATTACACAGAAACTGTGTCTTGAACTGGAAGTTCGGTGTCTGGTCCATCTGTTATCCCACAACCCCTCAACCAACTGTAGAAGCACTGCTGTCTCACAATACAAGGGACTTCAGAGAAAAAAACTAATCATAGTAATTCATGTTGTTTAATGAACAACACTATTCATAAACATAAGCAAGAACCCACATTCCCAGAGTGTTCAAAAAGTCCCACATTTGGGCCCACCACCACCATTCTGAAGGACCACATCGCACAACTAGGTGCTGAAAAGTTGAAAGGTATGCTGGCTGTCCAATAGGTAGCTTGTGGAGTCTTACCTGTGTACCACCCCAAAATGATATGATTAGGGTGATGGTCAGGAGGGCACACTAAGATATGATGCACACTGTACCTCATGTGTTTCCCCAACCCCCGCCCCGCCATCCCGTGCTCTTGCATGTCTTTCTTTTCTCTCAGCCACTCCTTTTCTTTTGTTTTATTTTCTACTGGGACGTCTCCAAATTACAGAATAAGTTACAGATGCTCTCCCGTGATTTATATAAAGCATGTAAGCTCAAAACCAAAAACCCAAGGGGCACCACCGCTGATAAATAGTTGACATTTGATACACTACTAACAATCAAAAGAGGCACCTCTATCACCACCACCACTACCACCAATCAATTGGTTTGCAGGGATCACCTACAGTCTACCCTGGGAGTGACTCCTGCATCCCATTGCTCCTGATGTTCTTAACAGATGCTGCATCGTGTCTTGACTAATTCTCCTCTTGCCTGTATAGTTAAAAGGAAACAACACACCACAAACAGGCAACGTAGTGAGACTGCTTAAGATTCCTGCCTAACTTGCCTGGCTGGTTCTAGTAGGCTACAAGATGGTTTAGGACAGAGCCAACTTTGAACCATTTATTGTGCCCTGCCAGTTTAACTAGTTCTCTCCCTCCGCTGACACTTCATAACCCTGCCAACATTTGCTGCCAGGATATGTGTGGGAAAGGTGCAGCACCAGGGTGGTGGATGGGAGAGGGGCACAGGCTCACCAAATCAAAACAGCTTTCCAAAAAAAGCCAGCTCCACGGCACTGAACACTGAGGGACTAGCACACTGATAACGCAGGTTTGGGCTCTGAACCCAGGACATCAGCAGCACAGCCAGACAAGGAGGGCTAAGAACATCCATGCAGAGATGCTATTTCGGGGTGGACTTTGAAACACTGTTCACTGACTGACACTTAGGGGTTGCATAGTGGAGGTACCATGAGGGGAATGGGAGATCAAAGTACCACATGGCAGCCCCCATGGACAGTCACACATGCACATAATATCATAGGAACAATGATTTTCAGTTTTCAACCAAATACACTGGTAATAAAATTGAATCTACCATATTTTTGCCATCATTTTATCACGCCAAAGAAAACACTTCACCAGCTTTTTGGCAAATCCCTCCATTTTGAGACAAATGTTTGTTAGAAACATGCTGATCAAGTTGGGAAACAGATATTAACATTTTGACAACTGGAATTGGACAGAAAAATGACCGTTTCTGCAATAATACAGGAAAGGTGGGTGGACCTTAAACCTCCCACAGAGGCACAGCATAATGGCCAGCAGCCCAGCACCAATAACGGCCCACACCACCAGGAGATGCAAATGCCTCAACTTCTCCACCATCGCCATGCTGCTGCTGCATCTTTACTCCTCCCCGACTGCAGAAGCTGCGCAAGAAATGGACCCCGCCTTCAGGGGGAAGCGGCAAGCAGGGGCTGCTCAGCATCACAGATGGCAATGTCTACAATCAGGAAGGGCTGCAGGCCTAGAAGCAGAGATCCAGGGCAGGAGGCCACTGGCAGTGTCTGGACCAGATACCAGGCCAGCAACTGAATAAACAAAGAACTAAATACAGAATTTTTATTTTTTAAAAGCGAGACACTGCAAAAATGGCATTACCAGGCAACTTTGTAGTACAGAACCATCCAGTCCCACTGCACTGCCTGTTGTGCAGAGATTTGTTTTGCTTTAAGATTATCCCAAGAGTGGGGGCAGTTTTTTTTAGGGAACGCTACAGGTCACCTGTGTCTGCACCAATTACTTTAAAAATCTACGCCATATTTATGTAGTTCTGATATCCAGGTAGGCCCACAGAGACATAATGTAAATTTTTCAGGGACAACCCGGAGTGAATTACAAAGAAAGAAGTAAACTGACTATAGTGTATAGTGGAGTGTTAGTCTGTATAGAATTCCATCCCCTTTAAAATGTTGTTCTACCACAGTTCCAATGTCATGGAATGCTGTTCTACCCTACTGCGATAGAACAGCATTCCAGAACCTCTAGAGACTGCATGTCAGTTTCATTTGAAAGCCAAAAAACTCACAACACGTTTTCACACAGTACTACACACTATAAAAAAATACAGGATGAGCAACTATGCACAACCATTGTGTTTGCCACCTCAGGATTCCAATTCCCATGGATCTCTAGAGGTCAGAGGGAATCAGAATCCCTCTGTGGAAGAACACACTGGTTCTGCATAGTTGCCCATCCAGTATTCTCTATGTTTTGTACATGCAAATACAGAGACAAAAATTAAGTGTATAAATGCAGATACAAGCTAACAAAACCAGTAGTAAGTTACACAGAAAACATTACACTATACAGGATGACCGAAACTAGGCCTACCGGGTCATAATGTTGCACGCTTAATAGCGTACGATATTATGGCTAACCCGGTACAGCGCAGTATGCTACCACTACTGGTGCAATACGCGTGCATACTGCTTGCAGCGGTATTGCACCAGTAGCGCTTTCCCAGGCAGAGGATAAGACCTCTGCTGGGAGTGGGTTCTGACGAGTAGCTGCCGTGGGCTCACAGGACTGAGCCACAGCAGTAGGAACCCAGGCACTGCATCTGGGACCAGGTTTGATTCCCAGTCCCAGAAACATTTTATTTTTTTCCAGACTTGAGCGCTCTCAAGTTGGACCTCCCCATGGAGTTCAGAATCTTTAGTGGGGAGGGGGTACGGGGGGGGCACAGCCCTCCATAATGGGTGGTGTGGGGGGCAGAGCCCCCCACAGAAAAGAGACTTATGCTTCATGACATAAATTGTGCTGTATTGGCAGCGTGATTTAGCCATGCGGCATAATGTCTTGCAACATTATGACCCCGTGCCAAACTAGGGGTCAAAACTGGCATCATCCACAAGCCAAATGCATGTAGGTTAACTTGTATCGAGCTAGCAAGGTTTCCCTTTAACCAACCCTGCCAGATTGCACTGCAGAAGGTAACATTTCATTAAGTATCTGTGTGGGCCAGTGGATATGCCCTGTCACTAGCTCCAGCTGGCCAGTAGCTGCAAAACATCATTTTGACCCCTGCATGCATTCTAAATTCTGTGCGCCAAATTCTGAAATTCTGCAGCATTATTTTTCAATATTTATAGCATAATTTTGATTTTTTCCCCTCCCCTGCAATTTTGTTGCTATGTCAAATCCACATGCAACAAACCGAATGATGTGAAATAGTATGGGAATAAATCGAAGCGCTCTGATCTCCTGGGTTCTGCTTCCATGCTTCTCCTTCACAGTAGGGGACTCTACTGCTACATTCTCAGCTTGGCACCCTGAAAGATGTTTAGTGATAAATTCTGGAGCATTCAGAATGAGTAAACAATATATATCTTCTGCGCCGTGCAGAAAAACAGAAAACGCGCACGAGTGGCAGTCACTTAAGGCAAGTCAATACACTTAAGTGCTTTCAATGAAGCACATTTTAAAGTGCTCCATATAGTCAATAATCAATAAAAAACACCATTTAAGTTTTCACATGTCATTTAAAGAGCTTTGGATTCACAGTGCCCATGAGAATTCTGCAGTTTGCTCTATAGCTGCGGTGCCAACCTTTTTCTCCACCTTCAGTCAAGATCTTTCTCCCCAATTCCTGCCATCTAACCAGGATATACCCTGGTAACAGGGACATGGACCATCAGGTAGACAGCAGTGAGTTTTTCATACCCCCATTCTCCCCTTATATCCTCACTTCTCCCTCTGCTCAATGCAGTGACCCAAACATCAGCCTCGTGCACGGCCGTGTGCCGCACTGCCACTGGGCCAGCGGGGTAGCCGCCAAATATTATTGTCCAGACTAGCCCAACTGATGTGCTGCATTTTGGTTCTGGCAAGGTCTTGCTTCAACTCCATTTTACAGCTGGGAGGACACAGGCAGGTGATGCGATTAGCTTAAGGTCCCACAGCAAGTAAAGGACTGTGGCCAGGACTCAAATATAGATCTACAGGTCACACTTCTGTGCCCTAACCACAGCAGTCTGGCTCATTAACCAGAGAAGCACAACGGGTGGAGGGGTGGACACTAAAATGGTGTTCATCACTCAAGTGCAAACCTCGGCAGGATAGAGAAGAGGAAGCAACTCAGCCAGGTAAGCAGAAGCAGTCAAAGATCAGAAATGCTATTCTGGAGCAGTCAAAATCGTCAACTAGTACTGCCGAGGCATTTTCAGCAGACCCTGCATCAGGAGGCAAACCGATCTGGCAGTACGGCAGTGTTGCAGATAACCCCCAAGTCCCAGGATCACCAATAAAGAAAGTGCCTCGATGAATAGGAAGGTGGCTACTGCCAGCAGCCAAAGGAGGCCCTGGCCTGTGTGCATGGGAGGTAGAATTCAAATTTATAAAGACATTTGAAAAACACTGTACTGTAGTTTCAAGAGAACTCCCTTATCCGAACCACCATCCCTTGGAACTGTTCCATTAATCAAGTTCTAAAAGAACAATTCCATAAATGCAAAAGAATGATTTTTTTTTTCCAATAATATTTTATTAGTTCAATTTCAGATACAAGAACCATACACAAAGCATGACATAACAGATACACAGGGACTAAAAATACAATATAAAACAGTTCAAAAATTTACAGAAAAGTCATAAAAAAGAGCACACTAAAATGTATCCCTCTTATTTGATTAATTTGATTAAATGTCCCCTACCTTATTTCAAAAGAAAGGGATAGACAAGCCAACACCCAGGATTATGGGCTTGCATTAGCACTAGTAAAATGGGGGTCAATTTGACCCTCTGCTTCAAATGTAGGGTTCAGACCAGAAAATCTTAGGATCACAAATTTCTGGAGTGGATTTGTACAACATTATTCAATACTTTTTCAACCTAACGACACTGGTGCAAACTTTTCAATATACAGGCCAGGGTCAGTGCTGAAGCACTGCTTTTATTTTTGTGCTTCAGAATCCTCAAAAATACCATCTGGGGACTTCAGAAGAAGGTTAACAAAAGCCCTTTACTGTGAAGAAATCATTCCATTGGGGGAAGATTACTCTTATCGTTTCCTTCCCTTGGAGAAGAAAGAAAGAAAAAAAAGAGTTTCCCTTAAACGTAAGGAGATTTTGGCAAAACAGAAAAAAATGTGAAGAGACTGACAAGATGAGAAAATAACACGGTGGGGTCCGTGTAGAGGCCCAAGCTGTAAAGCAGCCTATAAACGAGCACAAACAGAACAATGTCAGAGAAACAGATCTGTAGAGTTTCTTGTGGCAGACAGATGTGATCTAACCAAGGTCATCATCAAAATGCTGTTGAGACAGTAAAAGCAAAGAGCAAAATGAAAGCCTGACTAATGTCAACATCATCTTCTTGGCAGTGCTAATTTATTTCACGGCTTAAAATGTGTACGTGTGTGTGTTAGTGAACAGGACAGTGTGAACCGGATGGCCCATGCAGTTTCGGGAATACTCAAAAACGTGTTGTGCACCGGACTTCAAAAAGATCAAAACATACATTAACTGGCTTTAATTCCTTATTTAGCCCTTCCAACATAAATCAGCTTCTCTTCAGCAGATTAACAAATGAAAACGAAATGGGCTTACTTCAGAATGTAACATGGAAAAAAACCACAGCTAATTTAGTCTCTGATTTCTGACTTCTCCCTCTTCCTCCAGCTTTCATCCTGGTCTGCCTGCTCAGTATCAGTTCTGCAGTCTTGCCTTGCAATAAAAATTCAGCCCAGTTCTCTCCATTCCTTGGCCCCAGGTGTTGCTTGTTAACACTTTCCCTTCCCCTGAGGGACGGCCAGCAACCTGAGCACACAGGGCAGGGCAGGGCCGTCTTAAAGGTCCAACTTTAAAACAAGCAGGGTTCCAGGGCTAGAAATTTGGTTTAAAAAGTGGTATTCAACACAGAAGACCATTACCCAAGATCTGGTATTCAGTCTTGAAAACTGGTATACGACTCCTGTTTTTTTTTTTTGCATACTGCTACTAAAACGATGATGCAACAGAAGTGCCCCAGGTTGGTTGATTGTAGGAGTGGGCTGTAGCAGGGACAGTCTCTTTTCTTGTGTTTGACAGGGAACAACGCAGGATCTGGCAGTTGAGCACCAGTGGAACAGGGCCCCCTAGGAAGCTGGACTGGACAAGCATCTTGGCACATGCAGACTGCACAACAACAGTCTAACGAATAATTATATAAAAAACAAATGTTTTTGGGTGGCCCGGTGGCGCTGAGGGTTGAGGCGCTGGACACATTTTGCGCAATGGCAGCGACCCGGGTTCAGGAACAGACTCGGGCCTCCGGGGGTCGGCTGGGAAGGGAGAGGATCGAGTGTCCGAAAAACTGCTCTCCTCTCCTGGGGTGGGTAGCGGGTTCTGCTGGGCTCCTTAACGGCCCCCGATTGAGATCAGGGGTCCTACAGGAGCCAGTGCAGTAAAGGCATGGAGCGGTAGCAGACGTCAGTAGAATGCCTGTTCAAACGTCATTGCACATCCGTGCTCCAGGAAGCCGAGCACCCGAATGCTCTGACCCTGGGCCGATAGTGGGGTCCAGGGGCCGACCTCCACACCAAGCGCCGGGTCCTCAGCTTGCCATCGGTGCTCCCTTCATTCCAAGGGCAACCTGTCTAGGTTGCAGAAAGATCGCCAGTAGGAATCGGCGGTCCCGCCCCAGGGAGCTTAGATCTGGGGGGCATGGGAGCCAGAGGAGTGAAGCAGGGTCTCCTCCACTGACAGGTAAGGCTGGGACTTCAGGTGGGCGGGACAAGGTGGCGCCAAGTGCCCTCACCGGAGAGAGTCCAAGGGTCAATGAGGGAGGCACATAAAGACAGTTAAAATTATTTTTTTTTTTTTTTTATTCAAGGTGCTAATATTACACCTGATAAAAAATAAAGCATGACACCATCCACTCAATGCACCTATGACCTCATGTATAATCAGGTGAGGACTATAGGCCTAAGGTATGGCAAAGTCTATCCATTCGGGGTAATTCATTAAATTAATACTGGGCCTCAGCTACAGTAAAATCCAAACCCACAGGGTAATTCATTGCTACAGGCCACAAGTACAGCAAATTGTAAACCCTCGTGCTTCAGCGCCATACAGGACTGGTTCTCCTCTAACTTTCTTGTGTTGAATACTAAGAAAACTAAATATATGGTGTTCACCACCCGCAATAAATCCCCCTCTTCCCTTACACTCTCAATAACCACCTCGTCTGGCACTCTCCTGGAGGAAGTGGCCACATTTAGGTATCCAGGTGTCATTATGGACTCAACCCTCTCCTTTACTGCTCATATCGACTCTCTAGTCAAAACTGTCAACTACAGGCTTGGCCTTCTCTTTCGCCACAGAAACTTCCTTCCTTCCTGAAATCAAAAAGCTGCTTGTTAGGCCTTACATCACTAGTATTACAGGCTACAAGATCAAGGTCTATGGCTCTGCAAAAGATGGTGAGCTATCTAGAGTACGGGGTGTCCTCAACAGAGCCTGCCGTTTTGCCCTTGCATTAAAACGTGACATGCACACATGTGTACTGTACAGTAGCTTAAATTGGTTTAATCTTGAATTCTAGCTGCATTTTTATACCATAGTCACTGGATGAAAAGCACTTTATGGCTCTCTGTCCCCTGGCCTTCAAGCAATGTTCAGCTTTGTGGACCAAACTTACACCACCGGGGGTAGTTCAACATTCCCTGCTTCTCCCCCAAAGGAAAACCTCATTAGGCCAAGCCGATTCTTCCTACAGATTTGCCAAACTCTGGAAGGAATGAGCTGCCTCCCTCCTGAAAAGCTGACTGCTCCCTTATCCAGTTTAAAATCCCTGCTCTTCTCCCTCTCCCTATCTGGATCTGCAAAAGCTAAATGAACTATCATGAATTGTTTTTATAACATGGGGTAGAGAGAGAGCTACGTGATTTGTCGATGGGTGTCAGCTGACAATGCATTAAAGCACCCTTATCAGCACAATTGAAGTGATATGGGTTCCTGTATGCAGTATTAGTGAGAATCAGTGGGCAAAATGGCACTCTTTCTGCCTGATGGAATAAACATGAGAAGCAGCCATTAGTAATAGACAGTTTAGAGAAAGCAAATCAGGCAAGAGCTTGACTGCTTCTCACCTTCATTCCATCAGGCACAGAAAGAGCCTGTGTGCCCAGTGATTCTCAGCGCAAGTCACTCACCTGGTCCATGGATCTCGGTTGTCCTGGCCACTGACTGTCCCCCCCCCCATGTCTGGGTGCTCATCCTCAGGAGTGCCGCTGCTGTGAAGAGTGTCCTCCTGATTGAGACAGTGAGTGGATCGAGGATGTAGCAGCAGAGACAGTCAATGCAGTCTGGTAAAAAAGCGGAGTCAGCGGGACTGCCCTCTTTCCTGTCACTGATGGCCCTGCGTTTCTGTGCAGCACAGTCCTCTTGCTGTGTGTGGCGGGGAGATAGAGATGCAGAATCACAGCAGGTAGAGACCACTAGAGAGAGAGAGTCGTGGGATCGGTTGCCCGTAGTGTCCCTTATCAAAGCAGTTGTCTCCCACGGTGTCATGGCACTGAGCGCCACGTGTTATCCCGCACTAAAGTGACACTTGCTGCTTAACCATTCACCCTGTTTCTGCTGTTGCTCCCAGTAGAATTTTGCAAGTCTCGTGTATTTCTCTCCCACTGTCTGTCAGGTGACGGGTATTGTGAGGGCACAGCAGTGAGTTCAGATCCCGCCCCCCAAGATAGCAAGCGGGCAAAGCGGCTGAAGAGAGAGCAGGCAGCGGCACTATACAATTGTGGTCCTCTGTGCGAGGTGCGTAAGGCAGGAGAGAGAGTGAGTGACAGTGGGTCACCAAGCAGTGCCACAGGCACAGACCCCTGCACACCAAACAGTGCTCTGCATCCAGGACACCAACAGCTGGACTGTGTGTCCAAGTTTGGGTGCAAGGTGCAGATCCATGGCACCAAAGTCAAAGAAGGGACAGAGCCACAAGGAGTGTTACACTTCTACAACTATCTGTGATGTGCACTGTGTGCAGCTACAACAAGTAAGAGAGCAAGCATACGGATGGGCAGAACGAAAGGGTGTGGAGTCCGGATGACATTGACCATAATTTACAGACTTAAATTCTGCCCATCACAGCGGTGCGAGTCACACTGTCCCACATGTTGGGGGGGGGGGGGCACGTGCAGGTGCTGGAGAACGATGACAAACAGCAAAGAAGGAATTGGCACTGTGTCTCTCTGTGCTTGCACTGTTGCTGGTACTGTGTCTATCTCCTGACAGCTGGCTCCCTCATATTAGCATTAATACCAGGGGTTGCAGTTCATTGGTGCCATACTTGTACTATGAGAGAGAGAGAGACACAGCATGTGTGTGTTTTTTGGGGGGTGCTCAGTAGCCTGTGTTAGGCATGAGTGCATAGGATGTTGTAAACAGAAATGTAACAGATCATGTGAGTAGTGGCTCTAACACATTTCTGTGTGTATAAGTAAAAGAATATGTTGTTTTAGGAACTATTTTACAAAGTGGCAGGGTACATGATCTTTCTTGGTATTTTAAGAGGGGAGAACACATTTTTGAGGGTTTCGCAGTTTGTTTTGTATACTTCATCTTATAAGTGCAATAACCCACTCCAGGGTGTGCTGTTATTGGGGATTAGCGCACACCCGGGTGATGTGTGGGCACTCAGCCTGTGGCTTTGTGCCTCACAACACACCCAGGTGTGCGTTAATCCACGATAACAGCACACCTTGTCGTGGGTTATTGCTTACTCATTGATGCCCACGGCTTGCATGTGGTTGCACCAAGATGTAGACGGTAACTAGTTTGTGAATTTTAATCCATAGCAAATCTTTGTTTGAAGTGCTTCAAGTACTGTCACACATCAGTGCTGCACTGAACTGTACTGTATTCACTTGTTTCTTTTCTTGTTGATGCTGGTTTTAAACCCTTTCTGAATATGCCCTGCCTAAAGGGTTTTATACTAACATACTAAAAAGCCAGCAGAATAGGCCCAATGGTTTGTCTCGTCTGCTTGAAAGCCAGCAACCTAATGGCTGCCCGCCTCACCACCCCCCCAGCCCCCAAGAGTGTCCTCCCTTGATTCGGTTTCCCCTTGTACCTGTCCCACTCCTTCTTGAAGCCCTCCACTCGCCCTCCTCCACCAGCCTCCCTGGAAGCTCATTCCACAGCTCCACCGCCCTCTCAGTGAAAGAATGCTTCCCTCGTCTCCCCTGTAATTTCCCTCCAACTTCCACTCTTGGCCCCTGGTCACTCCCCTTCTTCAGCCTAAACAACTCCCTGGTTCCTCCAAATTATTCCTTTACATACGTGAAAACCTCTATCATGTCCCCCCATCCCTCCTCTCCTCCAGTGAGTACAGACCAAGCTCTTCCAGTCTCTCCTCATAAGGCCTCCCCTCCATGCCCTGAATCATCCTGGTTGCTCTCCTCTGGACCCTTTCCAGCAGCGCTATGTCCTTCTTTAGATGAGGTCTCCAGAACTGCGCACAGTACTCCAGCTACGGCCTGACCAAGGCATTACACAGAGGGAGGATCACCTCCCTGCTTCTGGATATAATTCCCCTGGCTATGCAACCCAATATCCTGTTTGCCTTGGCTGTAATTCTTCTACAAGTTTCAGAGTTATTCATTTTGACATCTACCACCACCCCTAAATCCCTTTCACCCAATGTGGCTTGCAATGTGACCCCCCCCCCCCGGGTATATACATGGCCTGGGTTTTTGACCCCCAAATGAAGAACCTTACATTTCCCGGCATTACATTTCAGTCCCCACCTCCTTGACCACCCCTCCAGGGTATCCAGATCTCCCTGGACTGTCTCCCTCGCTTCTTCCACTATCCACCAGTGCTCCCAATGTTGAATCATCTGCAAAAAGACTCAACCTATTTCTAACCCCCCTTCCTATATCCGAGACGTAGGCATTGAACAAGAGTGGCCCTAATACTGAACCCTGAGGGACTCCACTGATTACCTTCCTGAGAGAGGAGAGTATCCCGCCCACCATTACCATCTGTAAATGCCCCGAAAGCCAATTTTCAACCCAATTTAGCTCCTGACCTCCCACCCCCATCTCCCCCAATTTTGCTATCAGTCCATTATGAGGTACCGAATTAAACGCTTTGCTGAAATCAAGGTATAGGACATCCACCAGCCTGCTTATCCAGTCTCACACCCAATCGTAAACTTCACGAGGCTGGTCTGACACGATCTCCTGGGACAAAGCCATACTATTTACTATCCTGGTGCCCTAACCTTTCCAACTGCCTCCCAAGCCTCTCCTTGATAAAGCCCTCCATTACTTTGCCCACTACAGACGTCAGAGTGACCGGCCTATAATTCCCCATCTCCTCCCTAGACCCCCCCTTTATGTATAGGTACTACATAAGCCACCCTCCAGTCCTATGGCACCCATCCCATCCGCAGGGAGATGTTAAAGAGTGCAGCCAGCACATCCGCCAATTCCTTCATAACCCTCGGATATATTCCATCCGGTCCCGGTGCCTTATCAGTTTTCAGATTCCGAAGGGCCTCCCTCACCCTATCCACTGTGATTTCTCCCCCCAAAACCACTCCCTCATGTAACCTTCCTACTCTTTCTTGGACTGGTCTAGCCTGTGCCCCAATCTCTTGACAGCCTATGGACTCAGACTGAGACTGACCTCTCGCTTTTACTGGCTCCTCATCTCTCCTATCAAGCTGTAGGGATCCCTTATCACCCTCTGCAAATATTGAGGCAAAGTACTCATTTAGCACCTCTACCTGTTCCCCTGCTTCCTGAGCCCATCCCCCCACAGTCTTAATCCTACTGATCTGTGTCCTCTCTTTTCTCTTCTCTCTTCTCTCTCATGTATCTATAGAATCCCTCCCTATCCCCCCAACCCCCGTATATCCCTAGCCAGATTTTTTTCCATCCCTGCCTTAGCGCCCCTCACCACTCTGGTGACCTTCCTAGCCAACAGTACATACTCCCCTCGCTCCTTATCCCCCCTAGAAAGTTTAAAACGTACATAGGCAGCCTTTTTATCCCTCACCACCTCCTGCATCTCCCTGGTCCACCAGCATGGCTTGTTGGTTCTACCACGTTTACGCCTTATTTTAGTACAAGACCTAGTAGCCTTTTGTACCCCTTCTTTAATGGTCTCCCACAATCTTCCAGCATCCATATCTGGTATAACCATGTCCAACCTCTCCCTTAGAATCCTACCCATATCCATGAAGTCTGCTCCCCTGAAATCAACCACTACCATATGAGTGCGATTTTCCTCCCCCCCTAGATACAGCAGGAACCAAACCGTGGCATGGTCTCCACCCGCCAGTGGACAGCACACCTCCAGACCCCTAATTTGTTCACTATCCACTAGAACAATGTCCAATATCCGCCCTTCTCTAGTAGGTTCTCCCATCTGCTGAACCGGGAAGGCATCCTGAAAGACATCAATCAGTCTCTGTTCCCTGGTTACAGAGGATGTCATGGTGTCCCAGTCTACCCCCGGCATATTAAGATCACCCATGACAACCACCCTTCCTTTTGCAAGGTCACAGTGAGCCTTGATGTTCTCAACCAACTTATCCTCCAGAGCCTCCTCTATTGCAGGGTGCCTGTATACCACCCCTATCTTCAATTTCTTCCCTTCCCTCGTCTGCAATGGTACCCAAATCGCCTCCACCCTCCCTACAGCCGCCTCCATTCCACTAATCATTATGTAATTTCTATCAGCGCAACCCCCCCCTTCCCACTCCCCTATCTTTCCTGAATATCTTGTAGCCCTCCAAGTTTAGGTCCCACTCATTTCTCTGATTGGCCCATATCTCTGTAATTGCTGCCACATCCGCTGTTCCCTCAGCCAACATAGTTCGAAGTTCTGGCATTTTATTGCTCATACTCCTGGCATTGATCAGGACTGTCCTCCACCCCAACTTCTCCCCTCTCTCCAGTCCTCTCAGCCCTGTGCAATCCCTTTTCTGCCCAGTTTTCCTAGAATTCTTAACATAGTCTCTCCTACTCCAGACCTGGACCCTGATTCAGCCCCCCTTGGGTCCCTTTATTAATATTATTTGACCCTCCCCCCTTTACAAGTTTAAACCTCACCTCTCAGCTATAAATCCAGCAAGTTTTAATTTCAAGATTTCCCTTCCCTCCGTATTAAGGTGCAATCTATCCCTGGCATATAGCCCCTTATCCTCCCAAGTATCCCCCCAGTCCCCTACCAGCCCATACCCCTCTGCCCTGCACCAGCTCCTAAGCCACTTATTCACCTCTAAGTTTTAGCTTAGTTTCACCAGATGCCCTAGGTACTGGCAGAATCTCAGAGAAAGAAATTTTACTTCCTATAGAGTGACAAACCCTTGCCAGCTCCCGGAATCTAGCCTGTATTTCCAGCTCACTATTCCCTTCCAAATCGTTTGTCCCCAAATGTACTAGGAAGTCTGGGGATCCCCCACAATCCAATGCCAATGAATAAAGGTGGAATTTGGCCTTGTGTACGGATAGACCTGGCATAAATTTAGCCTTGACAGGGCTGCTTTTATTTTCCCCCCTCCCATTGAATACCCCTGATCACAGAATACCCCAGCAATATCACCTTCCCTTCACCCCCCCCTTTATTTTCCCTCTTTAGTCCTTCCATATTCCTCCTTCTATCATCATACCCTAGCTTGCTCCTACCTCTCCCATCAATCTGAGGTCTTTATTTGCCTATCACCCTCAGGCTCCTCCTTGCCACTAACCCCACTTGTTCCCCCTCCATCATCCGGGGCCAATCCCTTTGCTAGCTCTACCATACTCCGCTTACCTGTAATTGCCAGCTTACTCCTCGCCCCCCAAATCTCCTGGGTATCCAGAGTTCACCCCTGCAGATCCATCCCAGTCTCCTTTTTTGATCTGAAAAACTCCAATCCCCCACCCGAATAACCTCCCACTACTTCCCCCATTATTTATGTGGAATAACTATTTATTAATGCAGTCCTCAGGCACATTAAATTCTAAACTTCTGTGGTAACTCAATAATACTGCCCCCAAGGAATAGTAAATTCTAAACCCTCAGGGTAATTAATTAGAACTGGGCCTCAGGTACAGCACATTGAAACCCCCCAGAGGACTCAGTCTCTCCTGGAGCATATATGCGAGTGAAAGCATTCTATGCTCAGCCTTACTGAAACAGCCACTGCAAACTGAAGGTGTTAATATAGGCCTCAGGCATAAGAAATTCTAAACTATCAAGGTAATTCATTAATACAGGTGTCACAACGTGTCGACACTCAGGACTCAGTCTGCAACAGGCTGCCAAGTGTGTCAACTCTCAAAACCTGTAAGGGTACCTCAGTAGCTGCCGGCACTCAGAAGTGATTCACTTACCTAGGAACTTTCTTGGCCCATATCACAACAGTGCCACTGCCCGCACAGTATAGTGCTCCTTCAGCTATGGACAAATGGCATTCCCGTCACTCACGCCTGAGAAACACTTTTCTACTAGAAGATGGTACCTGTAGCTGTCTTCTCCCTCTTCAGAGACAGATCATGATTTGTCAATACCAACAGTTAGCTCTTCTCCCAGAATATTCTGTCAGAGGCATGAAGTATATACAAATAATATTTACTACTTCACATTATTTACACAATCTACAGGATATCACAATACACAAGACTATGAGAATTACATAGATACACAAGATACACAGAATTTGCCTGCAGATAAGGACCCACTGGCCCACTTAGTCTACCCAATCCATCCCTAGCTAGTGTGAGGCCCAATGCTCAGAGTGAACTATGGGGCCCCTCTCTTTTGTCTTCAGGATACCCCCGTGTCTGTCCCACTCATTCTTAAAACCCATGACCGTCTTAGCCTCCACCACCTCCTCTGGGAGGCTATTCTATGCATCCACCACTCTCTCTGTAAAAAAGTACTTTCTCCCGTTACCCCTGAGCCCACAACCCTCCAGCTTCATACTGTGCTCCCTTGTCTTGGAGCATCTCTTCCTTAGAAAGATGTTCCTGTACTCTGTTTAGACCAGTGACGTATCTGTATGTTTCTATCGTGTCCCTCCTCTCCCTCCTTTCCTCCAGAGAATACGTACTTAACTCCCTTAGTCTTTCCTCATACTGGAGGTCTCCCCTTGCAGTCCCTGCACCATTCTAGTCGCCCTCATCTGCACAGCTTCCACTCTGTCAATGTATTTTTTTCAGGTGGGGCCTCCAGAACTGTATGCAGTGCTCATTGTCTGATACAGAGACAAAATGACCTCCCTCAGTTTACTGGGGATATCCCTCCCTGTGCATCCAAGCATTCGGCTAGCCTTCCCCACCACCTTCTTACACTGTCTAGCCTCCTTAAAGTCATCCAAGATGATGACTCCCAGGTCCCTTTCCTGCTTCATTACTGTCAGTTCCTCCCCTCCTAGTTTATATGCTGCCCTTGGGTTCTAGTTGTACCCTATGTGCATGGTCTTGATTTTTTTTCGCACTGAATCTCACTTTCCATACTTCAGACTTTCTCCAGTTTTTTAAGGTCCTCCCTCATCCTTTCAACCCCGCCCCTGGCGTGTCCACCCTATTGCATACCTTTGTGTCATTGGCAAACAGGCACACCTTCCCACTCAGCCCCTCCATAATGTCCCCAATAAAGACACTGGAAAGGACTAGCCCCAACACTGAGCGCTGTGGCACCCCACTTGTCACCTCCCCCTCACTCAAGTGTTCCCCATTTATCATCACCCTTTGGCTCCTACCAGTAAGCCAGTTTTCCACCCATTTTACTATTTTCTGAACCAACTCTAGGCTGCATAGTTTGTTCATCAGTCTTCTATGATGGACAGTGTCAAAGGCTTTTCTGAAGTCCAGATAGGCTACGTCCACTGCCCCACCCTAGTCCACCACCCTCGTCACCCAGTCGAAAAATCTATTAGATTTGTCTAGCATGACCTCCCTCTGGTAAATTCAGGTTGCCCGGGGTCCAGCCGGTCACTCGTATCAAGGTAGTCAACTGTCCTTTCCTTCAGCAATGTCTCTATTACCTTGCCCACTACTTGAGGTCAGGCTGACTAGCCTGTAGTTTCCAACCTCTTCCCTATCAGCTCCTTCGTGAAGTGGGACATCTGCTCTCCTCCACTCAGCTGGTACCTCCCGTCTCTAACGATAGGCTGAACAGGGCCATGAGGGGTGTAGCCAAAACCTCCCCAAGTTCCTTCAGCACCCTGGGGTGCACAGAGTCCAGACCCATTGCCTTGTCCATCCTTAGCTTCTTTAGCTCACCTAGGATTCTTTCCTCTGTAAAGGGTCTGGTATCTATTTCCCTACCCTTTATACCCCTGTCTTGCAACTCTGGCCCTGTCACCTCCCCCCTCATCCATATTGAGCAGAAGCACTTGTTCAGTACTTCCACTTTTTGAGGGTCCTCTTCCATGTGTACCCCACCTCCCCATTCAGCCTAATTATCCCACCCTTCATTTTCCTTCTTTCACTAATGTACCTGTAGACTGTTTTGTCCCCCAACTTGATTGTCCTGGCTATAATTTTTTCATTTAACACCTTTACTCTCCTAACTGCACTCCCTGCCTCCCATTAGATCTGCTGGTAGCATTCTCTATCTTCCTCACCCCTCTGAGATCTTTTGTAATTTATGAAGTATAGGGTTTTTGTTTGCCCTTACCACCTCCCCAGTGAACAAGATCGGCTTCCTCTTCCTCCTGTTCTTGCTGATCATCCTGACACATTGCTTGGTAGTTCTGTTGATTCCCTGTCTTATTGCAGCCCACAGTTCCTCCACCCCTTTTTGTTCCCCAACTCTGCCAGGGCATCCCTCAGGCAAACCTTCATTTTCTCGAAGCCTACCTTCCTGAAGTCCAGGACCCTTGTTTTGGTATGGCTTGGCTTCATCCCAGTTCTTAAATTAAATTTCACTGACCGACGGCACCCTCCCGAATGGGTTCCATTATCAGCTGCCTGAGGAATGCTACATGCAGAGTAGAGGATGTCCCTTTCCTTGAGTTTGTCACTGCTGGGAGGCTCCACTCCACATCTGGTAGGCTGAAGTCCCCCCACCAGCAACAACTCTCCCTAGCTAGCCATCTTCTGTATTGCTTGCAACAGATCTCCATCCTTTTCTTCTCCCTGCGCTAGAGGTCTGTAAATCATCCCCATGGATACAGGCGAGACTTTCCTCTTTTCCAGTGTAACCCACAGAACGTCTGCACCCGATTAGCCCCCTTGTATTACTGTAGCCTTTATGGATTCCCGCACATAAAAACCCACCCCCTTCTCTGTCCCTTCTAAACATAGTAAAACCAGGAATGATCAAGTCCCAGTCCTAGTGCTCCTTGCACAAGGTTTCAGTGATGGCCACTAGATCCAGGTCTCTTCTGGCTATGGTGGCCTCTAGTTCTGCAATTCTGTTGCCCAAACTACAGACATCTGCACACATAGCTCTCCATATATTTTTCCTCAACCCCCCCCGCCGCACAATCCCCTATTCTAGTCCCTTTCCCCACTTTCAGGGGAGTGCCAGATAGGTTCCCTTCACCCTTGTCTACCTTCTCCTTTTTCCTAGCCTCGTACTTCCCCCTTAACAGTTTCAATACAGGGCCTCGTCCATGTATACCTTTAGCTTCTCCCTAAAGACTCTCAACTCTTCCTCACTTAAGTGCAGCATATCCCTTAAATAAATTTTCTCATCCACCTACCGGTTTCCCCATCCTCCAAGACAAACAAACCCCTCTGCCCTGCACCAGTCTCTCAGCCATTCATTAAAGTCCTCTATCCTCCTTTTCTTCGCTGTGCTTGCGCTTGAGGACCGGAAAAACTTCAGAGAAGGCTACAGAGCTGGCTACCCTCCTGCAACCCTCTGCTAACTCAATGAATCTTTGCTGGACCACCCGCCTCATTTCCCACCAAATAATTTGTTCTGAGGTGTAAAATCAAGTAAGGTTTACCCCCCACCCATTTTGCCACTTGTATGATCCCAGACCCTGCTCTTCCCGCTTCCATCCTGGGTTTACAGATACGATTGTCTGTGGTTTGCAGCCCATTTTCCTACCCAATGTAGATGCTGGACTCCCCAAAGATTGGCACTTTTTCTCCTCTCACTGACTTGTCATTTGTCCCCCTGGCTGTCCCTGTCGAGCTATTCTCCTCCCTACATAATATACCTTGGACCCTCCCTCTTTTCCGATTTTTCAGTATCTCACCTCGCTTTATTTCCTTCACTGTCCCTTGCAACTTCCATTTTTCCTCAAGTCCCCTGGTATGTCCTGCTGTGCATCCTTCTCTGGTTTCTCTCTCTGCCCCATCTGTCCTTTCCCTTTTGCCCTCTTTCTGCCCTATGTTTCTTCCCCCTCCCCCTGCTCAACTCATTTCCCTTGTTCCTGTATTGATGGTTTTTTCCTCAAGTTTGTTCCGAGGCACGTCTAGATCATATGCCTCTTGATCCTCCAGACCTGCCAGTGCTGAAAATCTGTTTGCTGTAGGTCCTTTAAACCTGGGGACGCTCCCTTTCCGTTCCATGGTTTCCATGTACATGTTCCCCCTCCCTTTCCATTTCTCCTTGCCACCACCTTCGCTACACCCTCATTTTATTTGAATCCCCTACTCCCGGAGGCCATGGCATCCCCTCTGCCTTTTTCCTGGATGTGCCGCCCCCTTGGTCTGTAGCAGCCCCACACTGCCCCCATTTTTCATATGTTTTTCTCCATTCAACCCTTTCTTCTTCCAACTTCCACCTTAGCTAGTTTATCTCGGCCCTCAGCTGCCCCAGGTACCTACTACTCTCCATGCTGCATCCAAGAAAACCACCACCCCACATCTGTTGCAGTTTACTATTCTCCCCCACCTTCCTTGCCCCTCACCCAGGGTACTACAAAAATTAAAAAGAATTGTTTGCACACAGCAGAAGAAACAGACAGAAAAAACTTTCTATAGCTCCTTAACACTTAACAGAGTAGAAAGACTCTTATCACAAGGATAACTTTAGTGAGACGTGACAGATTCCAACTCTTAGATGGTCCAAGTAAGAAGCCCCAACACAAACTGATTTGCTAGGGCCAGGCACTGACCTCAAAAGCCTTCAGCTGCCAGCCTACGAAGCTGTAGATCAGTGGTGCTGTATTAGTCTCAGGAAAATCCAGCACACTTTTGTGGAAATACCTTTTTGTTAGGCTAACTGAAAAATTTTTATACAAGCTTGAGACATTTCAGGTCCCTTCATTAAGCAACTGATGAAGGAATCTGAGAGGTCTTGAAAGCTTGTGTAAAAATTCTTCAGTTAGACTAATAAAAATGCACTGCCACAAAAAAAGTGTACTAGATGCCCCCAAGCTGCATCATCAAATGCATCACCCTGACATCATGGATTTGACGCTTTGTCACGGGGTACTCACCTCTCTGGAAAACTAGCCTAAACCTAAACCTTGGATTTAGGACACCTCTCACTACTCTGAGCCATGTCTGCATCTGCAGGGGGTGGCTACATGGTACATGGCCAGGTCAGATTCCTGACATGAAATATCATGGGCTCTTTGAAGCTCCCTCGTTAATAGACCAGAGAGTCCTGTTGTTACTGGACAAAGGGAATGAAATCACCCACCAGCCTTAGCTGGTCTGCCTCTGGCAACGATTTTAATCTCATTTCCCCAGCCCACCTCTGTCTTGTTATCCAATTAGATTGCTGTTATTAATGCAAATAGAGTTAAATAAAAAAAGTACAGAATTAAATGCAAGTAGATACAACAGGCCTTAGACATAGCAAATTCTAAACCTTTAAAGGGGCACTATCAGCTTTCCCCTACGTTTTTGACTACCTGAAGTCTATAAACTTGTACCACACACTTAGTAAAACATGTTCATTAGAATGCCCCCATAGATGTAAAAACAACAAATCGTACCTGTTTTTATTAAATTTAAACCAAAATCCCCTTTCACTCGGGCCACCGAGAACTGACCCGCCACCGGAAGCCTTATATTGGGCGTGAGCGCGCTTTCCGCTGAGCGCTTCCGCTGTCCCGAAGTGTGATTCGATACATTACGTAACAAGATAATCCCTTTGTGCCATCTACTAATCCAAGGCGCTCCTGGTGTAAATCCCAAACGAGCACTTTCGAATATCACAATTTATAACTGTAGACTTGAGCAGAAATCCCGCGCATGCGCTAAGGCGGCATGTTATTGAGCATGTGCAGGATCTTCACCGTGTCTCTTTTGCGCATGCGCGGGATTTCGGCTCAAGTCTACAGTTATAAATTGTGATATTCTGAGTGCTCGGTTTGGGATTTTAAGCACCAGGAGCGTCTTGGATTAGTAGATGGCACAAAGGAATTATCTTGTTGGCGGTGTAATGGTATCGAATCACACTTCGGGACAGCGAGCGTTCATGGTGCGTGTTCACGTCCAATATATGCTTCCGGTTGCGGGTCAGTTCTCGGCGACCCGAGTGAAAGGGGATTTTGGTTTAAATTTAATAAAAACAGGTACGATTTGTTGTTTTTACATCTATGGGGGCATTCTAATGAACATGTATTACTAACTGTGTGGTACAAGTTTATAGACTTCAGGTAGTCAAAAACGTAGGGGAAAGCTGATAGTGCCCCTTTAAAGTATTTCAGCAGTGCAGGCCTCAGGCATTAAATTATAAACCCGTGTGATAATTCATTAATACCTGGCCTCCATTACAGTAAATTCTAAACCCATATAAAAATCAATGTATCCTGGGATTCAGGCAACGTTAAGTCTAATCCCTTGTGATAATTCATTAAAACTTGGTCTCGGACATAGTAAATTCTACTCTCCCGCCCCCCCCCCAAGCTAATTCATTTATATAGGACTCTGGTATTGTAAAATCTAAACCCTCGAGGTAATTCATAAATCCAAGTCTCAGGCACAGCAAACTTTTTTTTTTTTTACTTTCTGTTTATTGATTATGTCAGGTACACAGTCAACATGCAATTACTAGGTCCCATGGCATAGTAAACCACACATTACATGTCTTCTACAAAGGATACTTATCATATCTCCCATTGTTACAACATGGTGGGGGGTTTCAAATATAGAGTAATGAAATAAACATACATTTAAATCCAAAAATATTGCTTAAATGGCCATCTGCGCCATGATCATGGACTTTAATCTAAAATAATTATAACCTCGAAAAGTCCCTGAGTTAAGCCCTCTTGATGTGGTCAATATGACCGATCAGAAGTCCATGTAATTGCAAAAAAGTCCCAGGTATAAAGTACAGACGTCAATCTTTAGTGGTCTGCTCCCTCCAGCAGAGCGTGCAAAATATATATTGGAACTTTATACTGCTCATGCCAGTTACTTTGTAATATAAGGAATCAGGTTAGAAATAAAAGATAATACAACACTGCAAAGCATCCACATTTTATCATAACCAATCTGTTGTAAAACAGGTCCAACTAAGAACATTAAGATGCACCCTATAGTTAAATGACCCATGAAATGGCTTCCAACGAGGCAGGAAGAAAACTGGCACCAGTCGGAAGGGGAGGGCTCCTTACCCTCTCTGCTGCACGACTTTGGATCCTGCCTGTTGACGTCATCAGGAGGTGGAGCCCAGATGTCATGAAGCCCGAAGACCAGCTTAGGACAGAGAAATATATATTGGAACTTTATATTGCTAATGCCAGTTACTTTGTAATATAAGGAATCAGGTTAGAAATAAAAGATAATACAACATTGCAAAGCATCCACATTTTATCATAACCAATCTGTTGTAAAACAGGTCCAACTAAGAACATTAAGATGCACCCTATAGTTAAGTGACCGATGAAATGGCTAAGCTTCAAGTCCTCACTTCAATCTCCCTCAGTCTCTGAGGCATCACTTTCTTTGCAACTCTGAAAGTCTGATTTTATTTTCTCTAGTCTTTTCCTCGCCTCAACTGGATCATTAAAAAGATAGGTTTTACCTGCATAATATAAACGTAGTTTCGCTGGATAAAGTAAAACGTTCGAGATCCCCAGCTGATGCAGTTTTGATCCGACTGCATCAAAAGACTTACGTCTCGGGCCAGTCGCATATGAGAGATCAGGCAAGTAGTAAATTCTAGAGCCATCGGGCAGCTGAATGGGGCCTTTCTCCTTGGCTACATGTAGGATCTGCTCTTCAAAGTGAAAGCTATTAGCTCCATTAGTCTTCCACCCCCGCAGTTACCCCCAGCTTAGTTTTCACAGTAGCGCTAAGCCACACTATGCACTGAAAAGTTCGCGATGGAAGATAGCAGGATGTGGGATTCCATTAACCTCAAGGGTGGCGCGCAAGATCGCTCACTCTATACAAATGTATTGAAGCAAGCAGTGTGGCGCTGCACCTTTACAGTTAATGGAGCCCCCCCCACGTCCACCATACGTCCGTGTCACAGACTTTTCCGAGTTAAAATAAAGTATGTTGCGGTGAGAGAAAAACGTAGCTTTTATTATAGAAAGCTAAACCGGGGAGTAAGCTTTGCAGGGGTGGGAGACTAATTTGTACTGCTTTCCTTTAATAGTAGGCTCTGTAGTGACCAAAAGGATAGTCCAAGGAGTCCCTTCCTGGGTTGGCCGATGCAGAGGTGTAATCCGGTAGGCCTTAAGTAGTGAGCCGTCTCTGGAGAAGCCGAGCGTAGACTGCAGCAGTGAAGCAACGAAGTCTAGTAAGTTCTGACCTTCTCAATCATCTTGGAAGCCCCAAATCCTCACAGTAGCCAGGTTTTCCAAGCGTTGTCAGAGTAGGCAGTTTTCACTCACTAACCCCACAGTAGCTGTAATGGCTTTTTGGCCAACGATTTTGATTGTTGAGCAGGGGTGGTGTTAAGGATTTAGCACGGTGTGCTCCTCCCAAATAGAGCAGCACAGAAACTCTAACTTGCACCCCGAAATATGTGCTCCTTTAAACCTTGGCCGTGCTCCTACCCATCTTAATTTACTAGTTCATTAACAATTTCTTGCTTGTAATAAAGGTTCTGAGTGATTTATGTGCAATAATTATTTTGTTGCCCGTTTCCTATGTGTTACTGAAATCTAAGCACGTGGCAGTGTGACACCTAGTGTGTGTTACTGATGCTATCAAGTGTTAAATGCACCCACACAATCACCACTACCCATTGGGTCTCCAAGCACCATGGCCACCTGCAGACAGATGGACATACACACCACTGGTTTCTTCGCCCACCTCTGGCTCATAGTCCACAGCCACCTGTCCAGACCACACCACCTGGGCTCCTGAATCAGTTTAATATTTCCTATAACTATGGGATGACTTTTCCTGAATTGCTGTGTTTTTCCATGTAAACAATACAGGTCTAGATGTAGAACAGTTTCCTGTAGACTGCTACTGTACATTTGCCTGTAAAATACAGGGATCTGTTTAGACCTTGGAGCCCTGCACCACTTCATCCATGTGCTGACCAACTGCATTCAGCAGAGACTCCAGCAAGACTACCAAGTCTACCAGTATTCTTGCATTTTTAAAGAGCAACTATCATCTTCAAGCTTGGGCAGGCAAATACTAGTAGCCCTGCCCAGGAGCTTTCTAGACCAAAATGAAAATTTTAGTTACAATTAATAAAATAATAACCTGCATTTAGAAGTAACATTCGTAATTTCCAACTACGAACCGAGCCATCACAGAGCAATGCAGCAAAACAGCACTTTGATGGCGTATACTTGTGAACAGGGCTGCATCGTGCTATATGCACAACATTGAGATGGGGGGTGGCCATCTATATATTCAGTACCTGTGTCTGCAGTTTTACATGTATGGGGCTAATATATGCTGCTTATACATATAAAACAACAGACAAAACCTGTATAGACCCCCGATCTCAATGTTCTACATTAACATGCCTGCAGCCCTGCTTGAGTATATGTCATCAAGTGCTATTTTTGTCATCACAGTAGCGCCAGAATCGCCTGCCTGTATTCTGAAGCCACGAGCCAAGCTTTCAATTATAAGTTATTAATTATTTAACTAAAAATTTTCATTTTGGTCTAGAAAAGCTCCTCGGGGAGGCAGTTACTTAGTACAAGCAGCCTGTCCCAAACATGTCAGTTGCTCTTTAAGATAAATTGACAAACAGTCTACAGGAAAATTGTGTCCACAGACTTGTGTTGTGTACGCAGAGGTAATTCGGCTTCCATATCTTGGGACTAGTTTTTCACATTCACCATAGAACAATTTCCAACAAACGCATACAGTACATCAATTACAGATCATTGAAACTTTTGGTGGCTTACAGTTCAAAGTATAAAACAAAAGACAGTATTTTTTTTTTTAATATTCCAAAGACAACCTGTTGAAATTAGGCAACTTTCTAACACATACACACACACGGAATTACCCTATCAGGCTTCCCTCTATACATGCAGGACACCCCATGTTTGTTGGTCTTGCTGCTTCTTCTGGATTACCTGTCTCTGTAATTTGTCTTTAATTTTCATTTTTATCCCTCTGTGATCTTTGTTCTTTCCTTCCTGTTTTGCTTCTTACTCTGGTCTTTCTGCCTCACCTTTACTCTCATTCTCTCATCTTCCTCTGGCCACAATTCCTCTGTTACTGTTTCAAATGTTTTTTTCTTTCTTTTGTCTATGGACTTTAAAATATGTTATCTTTCCTTCTTTGTTTGTTCACCTACTTTTAATTCACCTGTGGTCGATACACTCATTCCCTCCCTGTCATTCTTTTTAGTCTGCTAGTTGTACACATGCTCTTTCCCCACCTGCCTGCCAACTCACCCACTAACTTGTGCCAATACGCTTGTTCCTTGCCAGCATGTCAAAGTGCATACTAACTTGCTGGCTACCCACACACTTGATCCTGTCGACCCACCAATTAACATAGCAGCTGCCCGCTTGCCCAGTTGTCTGCTGATCTAACTTTGAACTCCACCCAATTAATAAAAAAAAAAAAAAATGCTGATTTGAAACCCAGTGCCCCTGTTGGACTCCCCCGCCCAAAATCCCGCTGCCTGAACTCCTGCCCCTAACTGTGCTCCAGAAAGGCAGGAGGAGCACAGATAACTGAATATTTCACAAAGAAAGTGTGCTCCTGTGATCACTGGCTGTGCTCAGAGCATGGAGCACACCCCTAACGCTATCCATGTTGTTGAGTTTCCATGGCTACGGTGTCCAATTTAAGTTCAACCGTGGTCACCGTCGAGGTGAAGCCATCAATTTTCATATCTAATTCTTTGACAAAAGACTCCAGATCTTTAACTGCTTTAAGCACAGCTGCATTTGAGGGTTCACTCTCCGTGCCATGTGCTTGGCCATGCTGCTGTGTAGTCTTTGTTCTTTCCATGTTTTCATCCGATAAAGTTGGATTTACTGCAAATATCTATAGTAGACTGCACTTTCCAGTGGCAGGGCAGCAAAGAAAACTACCTTAGCCAATGTGGGCAACCACAAAGTAGAGTTAAGGTGTTTAAATTATTAAAATTAAAGTCTGCACTCAGGAGCTCTTGCAAGAGACATCCTTTTCGGTTGGCTGTTAGCCACGCCCCTCACACAGCAAATTCTAAACCTCAAAACCCTTAAGCTAATTCATAAATTCAAGTCTCAGGCACAGCAAATTCTAAACCCCTCAGGGTACTTAATCAGTACTGATCCTCAGGTACTAAAAATTTCAAACCTTTGTGCTAATAATCCTGTGCCTCATGTGCCTGCCTCTGGCATAGCAAATTCTGAACCCTCGTGCAAATTCATTAATACTGCGCCTCAGACACAGCAAATTTTGAGCCCTCGTGCAAATTCATGAATACTGTGCAGACATAGCAAATTCTGAACCCTCGTGCAAATTCATTAATACTGCGCCTCAGACATAGCAAATTCTGAACCCTCGTGCAAATTAATACTGCGCCTCTGGCATAGCAAATTCTGAACCCTCGTGCAAATTCATTAATACTATGCCTCAGACATAGCAGATTTTGAACCCGCATGCAAATTCATTAATACTGCGCATCAGACATAGCAAATTCTGAACCCTCGTGCAAATTCATTAATACTGCACCTTAGACATAGCAAATTCTAACTTCTCGGGATAATTTATTAACAAGCCTTTACTATAGCAAATTCTAAAACTTTGTGCCAATTTATTAAAACTGGGCCTCAAAACATAGCAAATTCTAAACCCACCAGGGAATTTATTAATACTGGGCCTCCTATATAGCAAATTCTAAACTTGTGTGCCAGTTCATTAATACTGGGCCTCAGACACAGTCAATTCTAAACCCAAGTCATAATTCAATAATTCCAGATTCTAAACCCTCAGTGTAGTTCATTAATACAGGCCATTGGTACAGCAAATTCTTAACCCTCAAGCACAGCTAGCTTGGCTTATGTTTTTTTGTACCAATTTCTTCACCAAAGTATATTTCTTTGCAGTATGTGGTAGGTTGGACCTATTTGCAACTCTATTTAATTGCGAACAGCTTTAAAAATTGCCATATAATAAAAATCTCTTCTGGGTCCAATGATGAGTGGCAGAGCAAACCCTGCTCTAGGCACAATAATTTATTAATAATTAATGGCTTCCTCTTTTTCCCATAGGAAAACTGTAGCGTAATTTGCCGTCATAAAGGAGCATTTATAACGGCAAACATGTGCACGGTTTCCCCCACTCTGCCTATTCGGCTGCTAGAGCTCAATTCTCTGTCGCTGTCTCCTGAGCCGCAAACCCAACATGAACAGAAACTGCCATGGACAAACGGCAGTAAGTAACATTTAAAATAAACTTAAATGCATCACATGGCTACCAGATCACTTACCCTCACAATATTTGAAAAAAACAAAACAAAAAAACATTTCAAATAAAAGCCGACAGCGCGCCATGCCGTAATCGGACTGTGGCGGCACAGCGGCCTCTTATTTTATATAATTGCTGAGGCGAAAAGAGAAACCCAACAATTTATAGAAGTAGTTCAGGTAGTCCTAATTTACACACACTCGGTCTGATGCTACGATAAACTTCGGGTGTGTAAATTCCTACACACCCAGACCCATATTTTATCCTATTTATAGTAGGTATCAGGTACAGCAGATTTTAAACCATTGGGGTAATTTATCAGAACAGGGCCTCAAGTACAGCAAATATTTGTACTTACCAGTTAAATTAGATCTTTGAGAGAATCTCCTCTACAGAATCATATGCCATGGACTGTAAGTCGACCGCATCGAACCTTGCAGAACACTCTTCCACAGCGAAGTCTGCCTATGTCAATGTCCTTACAAACATCAGACATCTTGGCGTTGCCTGTGTAACGTGGATGGCTCCCATACACTTCAGTTCTCACAGTCGAGAAATGGAGTTCCAACATTTCCTGTTTCCCAACCTACAGGAACGGGAAGTCCAACACAGTCCATCACAGAGGAGCGGCAGGAAGGGAAGATCACTTCAGCCTGCAAATTTAAATAAGCAGACTGTGCTGGCCTGTCAATGCAGTGGTACTGCTACAGCTGGCTAAGCCGGCGAACTGGGTTTGAGAATGAGCCAGGGTCGTCGAAGGCCAACCAGCATGAGGAGGATCATGCATCCTAGAGGATGCTCCCTGGGGCCACTAGCCTCACTGCAAGACTGCCACTCGGATGACCACAGGTGGCAGTGCAGTCAGAGTTATACTGAGGACTGCATGATGCCAGCTGGTGTCATGCCGTGCACACCTACATATGTCCACAGACACCACAGTATGCTGCCATCTTGTGAGCGGGAAAAGGACAATGAAAATATCCTAGCATAGCAGGATGAACACCAATCCCCTCACAGGACCCACACTCTGCCCTTCTGGATCCGTTTACAGCGGGTTGAGTAAGTTTCCCACCACCGTAGCCTACTGAAGTAAGCAATGAGGGACTTTGAGCAGGTAACAGTTTCCATTTTTGCAAGTAAGTGTACCACAGAGGTGGCTTTATAGCCACCTGCAGAACAGCTGTAACCACCACGGCTTTCTAGCCACCAGCAGAACAGCTGCAACTGCTGGGGAAACCCTGAAGCAGGAGAGCTCTAAGTCCTCAGGAGCCAGGCATGGAGGTGCAGGGACCCAGATCTGGCAAACCAGAGCACCCTGCCAGTGACGGGCGTAAGCAACATGGTGAATTGCACCCACTGTGTAACAAAAATGTGGGTCTAAAGAGAAACTTAGTCAAAATATAATAATAATATTAATATTTATTATGCACCTTTCAATTATCAAGGCGCATTACAAGGAATTAAAACAGAAAATAAAACAACAATATATAAATATGTAATAAAATTCAGAGATCAGCCTTACTACTCAGAAAATGCCCAGCTCCATAAATAGGTCTTCACAGCCTGTTTAACCCCCACCCTACCCCACCCCATGGTCACGCACTCCTGAAGCTGATGGGGTAGAGAATTTAGTATCGGGGCCACGTATATAAATGCCCGGCCCCGAAGATTTTAAAGATACCCTTGGGAACTCTAGTAACCCCTCATCAGCCGAGCAGAGCAATCGCTCAGGGCAGTAAGGGGACAGAAGCTCTTTGATGTAATCCGGGCCAAGTCCAAGTAGGGCTTTATATAAGTCATTAATCCAACTTTGAATGTGATCTGCCGCTGAACTGGCAGCCAGTGCAGTTCTCGCAGCACCGGTGTGATATGGGAAGTCCGAGGAGTCCCCGTCAACAACCGGGCCGCAGCGTCTGCACCAGCTGCAGGCGGCAGATATCAACCCCCGGAAGCCCAAAGTACAGGGAGTTGCAGAAATCAAGGTGCGAGGTCACGAAGGCATGGATCAGTGTGGGAAGGTCACTGGACAGAACAAGGTGCTTGATCCTAGCGATGTTCCTCAGATGGTAAAACGATGACTTAACGACAGCCGACACCTGAGATCGTAGTGTCAGACCATCATCAAGCACCACCCCTAGGTCTCGCACCAGTTCAGAGGTAGTAAGCTGGGAGCCCCCCAGAAAAAGCCCCGTGGGATGACCAGTCCCCAACCCCCCTATCCGGCAACCTGGATCCACAACCACCACCTCTGTCTTCCCCAGGTTCAACTTCAGCCAGCTGGAATTCATCCAATCCTGGATTTAAGTGAGGCAGTTATTGAATACCGAGAGTGCACTATCCCGGTCAGGCGCGAAAGACAAGTAGAGCTGGGTAACATCAGCATAGCAGTGAAACCTCAGCCCATACCGTCTTACAATGTCTCTGAGGGGCAGCATATACACCGCTAACATGGGGGACAGCACAGAGCCCTGAGGGACCCCACATGACAGAGACAGAGGGTCGGAGGAATAAAACCCCAACACCACTCTCTGAGTTTTGCCAGTGAGGAAGGAGTTAAAGCACCTGAGGACCGAACTAGTCAGGCCACAGATGAACCTCAGGCGCTCGAGCAGTACCCCACGGTCCATGGTGTCAAAGGCTGAGGAGAGATCAAGATGGACCAGCTTTTCCAATCTCTCACCATCAGAAGATCACTGAGCACCCGAACCAGCACGGTCTCAGTACTGTGCCTCTTTCAAAAACCGGATTGGAGAGCTTTGTAGATGTTATGGATGGTCAAATGGTTCTCCAGCTGTACAGCCACTATCTTCTTAATCACCTTCCCCACAAAGAAGAGGTTAGAGATAGGTCTGTAGTTTGCCAGGCAGTCTGGGTCCAGAGAAGCTTTCTACAAGAGGGGTGTCACTACCGCCTCCTTCAGGAAGCTGGGAAACTCACCCGACTCAGAGAACCAGACTATCTGTGCCAGGACCGGGCCAATGATGTCACAACAACCCATAATCAGGGAAGTTGGGCCCAGATCCAAACTATAGCATGTATTGCGCATACCCTGGACAATCCGCATGACATCCGCGAACTCCAGCCGATCGACGGCACTCCAGGAGAAGTGAGTGACAGTGGCCGGGTACTGATCACCTGCATCCCCCATAGAATGCATCGATCGGATCTCCGCCCTGATGTCCGCCACCTTATCCGCAAAGAACCGAGCAAGCTCCTTACACTCCAAATGTGAAAAGGCTCTTCAAACCTGCAGGCAGGCTGGGATGCACAGTCTGTCTACAGTTCGAAAGAGCTGAGCCGGTCGGTTCTGAGCGGCAGCAATCGCCCCGGACAGGAACTCTGCCTTCTTACGGGAGATCGCTGACTGGTAGAGTTGATAACGCTCTAGCAGTCTAAGATGGTCGGCCTCCAGGGTGGATTTCCATCAGCAATGCTCTAACCTTTGTCCTACTCGTCGCACCTCCCTCAAAGTTCCATCAAACCATCGAGGCGGAGGGAGAGGACAAACACAGACAGAAGCGACAGAATCCAGTGCTGTGGTGATGACCTTGTTGTAGGCTAGAACCAAAGTCTCTGGGTTCCCACTTGCCACAGGAAATTCCAATACATCAAGCACCGCCGCAAGGCCTTCAGGGCTCACGTCCTGTAAAGGGTGGTACCTGACAATCTCCACAGGAGTAGGCCTACAAAAGGGGGTGCATAAATTGAATCCCACAGTGTAGTGATGACAGATTTTGAACAGTTCACGTTCCCTTCTTTTAGGTATTGCTACAGAATAAGTGCATCAATTTAGACCCACTGGCAAAGGGAAAAGGGGTCATTTTTGTGTAGGATGCAACTTTTGTCCTTTTGGTAATGTTAGCCCTGTCCCTGACCCTACTACTGTGTTAGAAATCCCACTTGTGTGGGGAGCAGGACAGGGATTCTACTGCCAACTTCTGGAGCTGAGGGAACAAAATTTGTCTGGGTCAGTAAGGGGCCACCAGAATCAGGGAGGAGGACTCAGCCCACAGCTTGACCAGGACCCTCTGTATGAGAGGGAATGGGAGGAAAAGCATACACAAATCTCCTTTCCAGGAGAGGGACAATGTGTCTCACCACAAAAGTCCAAGCCCTGGAGAAAAACAAGCAGAAATTAGACAGTTTTGCACTGTATAAAGAAGATGCAAACAGGTCCATCTCTAGACGACTCCATTTTCAGAACAGGTCACCCATGACAGAGTCTAAGAGTTCCCACTCATGGCAGAGATCAACAAAGGCGATCAACTAGGGCATTCAGAGTAACAGGCAGGAACGCTAGTAACAGAAATATGCTGCATTTTACCACCCAGTGCCAAACTCTCATCACCTCTCCACACAGGATACAAATGGACTCTACCTTGTCGGCTGATGCAGTTCATCACCTTAATATTGTCTGTACAGATCAGCAGCTGATGCACCGGAAGGAGGGAGGCAAAGGCCTGCAAGCCACACAGAACAGCCCTCATTTCCAGAGTACTGTTGTGCAGAACCATGTACAGAGAGGTCCACTGGCCCAGAGTTCCGAAGAGGCCAGATGGGCACCTCAGCCTGAACCCAAGGCATCTGTTGTCACCACCGGGGTGACCAGAGAATGGGGATCCCATTTTTACACTGGAGTGGTAATACCACCAGAGCAGGCAGCAATGGAGAGAAGGAGTCACTTGTGTGAGACACTCCGGCTCGTTTGAATGCTGTGCCCACTGCGTCAAGGCACCACTAAGGGATCTCCATGTGCAGATATGCTAGTGGTGGGAAGGTCAGTATAGTAGCTGCTATGAGGCCAATGAACCGTAAGAGGCATCTGGCCAAAACAAAGTCACTGAATAAAACCAGTTGAGCCTAGGCCACCAGCGATGCCACCACCTCTCTGTCAGGTCTGCAGAGGATACCTTCAGGAGCTAATCATCAAGACATGTTAACACATTTAACTGCAAGGCATAAAATAAGCAGGTACGCATTGCAATTTGCGACCCAAGAATCGAGAAACATGATTCAAATGTGGCAATGATTAGCAGTCATTTCTAATCATTGCCAGCTGGCCCTGGGTCCTTTAAAAATGCCCTTTTGGGCCTTTTTGGGCGCATGTTGCTTTCATTTTTTTCTGTTTGTTTTTCCCCTCCTCCCCCATGCCATACCCAGCCTCTCCTGATTAGCCAGCAGCTCCTGCCCCCGTATGTCACATGAGAATGTCCTCTTGGAGACCGTCACCCCAGTAAGCAGGTCCAGGACTTTGAACCAGAGCAGAAAAGGTAAGTTCTGGTTACTTTTTTCCATTTACTTGACTTTTTTTTTTGGCCCCTCAGGTGGTGTCTGGTATTTAATGTTCTGTTTTGTTTTGCAGGGAGAAGCATCGCCGGGTCTTGGACCACGAGACGAACCGCAGGGCAGCGAGGTGCAGAGGAGGCCGAGTGAGAGGGAACCAGACAGGGCAGGCATCACGGCGTGACGCAGATTCGGTGCCGGAGCAAGTGGCTCTGCAGCAGAGCAGACCTGACGTTCAGGAAACTCCAAAAAAGTAAAAACTTTTCATTTTATATTGTTGGGGAGCCTGGAGAGGAGTTAACTACGGGAGGGCATGGACTGGGCAGTGGCACGACTCTGGGGGTGGGAGACAGTGCTTTTGTAGATGATCAGGGGATGCTGAGCTGAACAAGCAACTTGAGACAGTAAGTGTTGTGCCCTGCAAGTTGCAGTGATGGGAAAGTCATTTGAAAGTAAATGTGCCTTGCTTTTGCAGAAGTCATAAAGACATACATAAACCACAAACAAGTCATTGTGGCCTGCGTAGCCAGTGATGGGAAAGACATTTAAAAGTCATCTGTGCCCTGCCTTGCAGAGAAAACAATAAACAAATGTTGTGCCCTGTAGTTTTGCAATGAATTGGACAAGACATTTAAAAGTAACTTGTGCCCTGCATTTGCAGAGATGGGAAAGACACTTGAAAGTAATGGCAAGAGTTTTAAGATTTTTGTTCAAACCAATTTCATCAATCTTTCTACCTCTGCTATCTGGTCAAAGCTGGCATGTGATTTCCAAAATTCTTATCCAAATCTGTTGAAGCCTGTCAATGTGTTGAGAGTATTTCCTGTGTCTAATGCAATTGCAGAAAGGTGTTTTTCAACTATGAACAAGGTAAAAATTGACTGGAGAGCAAGTCTGGCAGAGGATACCATAGAAACATTGAATTGCATTAAAAAGCAGGGCCCCACTCCAGCTGAATTCAACCCAGACAGGGCTATAGACATATTTTTTAGTGCTAAACCAAGGCGTCCTGGTGATTTGGCAGCTGAGGATGGTGGACCACCCCAGGTCCCTCCCACCCACCCCACCCCCAAACAGGCCAGAATTACTGGCTACATGTGTAATGGGGGATAAAGAAATGTGTCCCAATATTGCAGGCAAACCTCATTTTGGTCTAAAACATAAGGTGTTTGTGTAACAAATATTGATCTATGAAGCTGAATCATATAAGTTGCAAAGCTACAAGTTTAATTAACTGAGCCACAACTTGTAATATTTAAGTGTCTTTTGATATTTGTACTGATAAAACAGGTGTCTTAAGTGTCTGCAAAAACAGAAATACAGGGAGAGAGTTCAAATTATCCCTTCAGACTATTTTAAGTGTTTATTATTAGGACAGACCAGAGTGCCTGTGTGCACATTCCTAAGTGCAAACCTATTTCTTCCTCCTAAACCTTGATAATTGGTAATGACCATTATTACTATCCTTATATAGTAGTATAATTTACACTATCAGTACATTTATGCTAAGCAGAGATTAGCTCATGCATGTACTAAAAGGAGAATTGCCTTGTCATGCATGAACTAAAAGAAAAATTGCCTTTTAAGTTAAAGTTTATATTTGTCTTGGACCAATCATAGACAACCATAGTACTGTCTTCCACTATATAAGCAAGCCACTATACACTGTTAGTTTGAAGAATGAAGAATGAAGGATGTACCACTTGTAATCTCTCGCTGTGATTATTGTTATAATCATTAAATTCTTCCATCAGCATCATCTCCGTTCGTCTCCTTTCTAAGTATTAGTAATGGATAATTTACTAATGGTAATTTTTTTTTACCTACGCTACATTTGGTGCCGTGACTCGGATCACTGGTGCTGCATGCTGTGGAGGCTGCCTAACTCTTGGCTGGTTAGTCTGCAAGCCTTAATAAGAAGGTGACGATGCTCAGAGAAGGTGCTGATGACTTAAAGCGAGAGAAAAAGGTGCACAGACAGGTTTAGCCACTTGCTAATCAGGTGATGTATGCTTTGTATGCTTTCCAAATTGTTTGAATAAAAGTAAGGCTTAACTCTGTAGGAACTCATGGGGCAGAGTAGGTTAGTGAAGGTGCTGGAACTTGCAAGCCGGACCTCACAAGGGAGCCATAAGACATAACTACACAGACCAGGGCACCAGTGCACGGGTGCACCCGGCTGTAAAGGCTAGGCAGGCAAGAAAAAGATAAGAAAAATGTATATGGAAACAATAATAGGTCATTTTCTAGGAAAACACCTAAAAGGGGAAGCATACAAACCAATGCCTGATGATCAACTGGCACAATTGTATTTTATGAGTATGGAAACATTAATAGGTTGTTTCTAGGGGAAACACCTAAAGGGGGAGCATACAAACCATGATTAACAGGCACAGCAGTGTTTTAATTAAAAAAAAAAAAAAAGAGTAACTAGCAAATACTGTATAAAGTCTGTGATAATATAGCCAGGTGGTAATTCATTAACACATGAGACTTTAGAAAATAAGGAAAGCTGCATGAACAGTAAGATGTAATAATCCAGCTACAGTCAGAGATAGATAGTTTAGAAATGCAAAATAAGTTAAGAGCCAAAATCCCTGCAAGAGAAAAACTAATAACTAAAGTTACAGTTAGTAAATGTACAGGGAGACCTTTGTTTTTTAGATAGGGATAATTCTCTTTTATTAATTACAATATAAACTATGACACAGCTTCTGTAGCACGTTTGTAAGATGTAAATGTCTTAAAATCTAAAAACAGGCACTTTAGAGTGTGCTAACTCTTGTATAGGAGCAGTTAAAATGTAGGAGTGAAAAGTCAGGTATTGGCAAGTCATACTAACTTAATGCCCAAAACCTTGTCTCTTCTAAAGAGTTTGATTCTAGATACTCTTAGTATGCTGTGGGGTGGACTAGAGCAAAGACTAGCCACTTGTTCTTCTGTGATTGCTACCATGACCAAACAAACCACTCAGAGTTGTTTAACATGATTAATAATGTTATCAGTAACACTAGCGTTTCTGAAGGACAAAAGATTCTCATTAAAAATGATGTTGGCATATTTTTAAATATGGTATTCAAGTGTCCTTAGATAAAAAATGTTTAAAAGTTGTTTTTTATTTTCTGTGCAATGTAACATTAAGATATTTTCAATATCAGTAGTGTTCAAGGATCCTACAAAAATAACTGGGTTTGAGCGACCCTTGTATGCACACTATGTGACCTTTTGACCTTCTTGTGTTGCAGCAAACACAGTCAATCAACATTTAACTGTAAGCAAAACTTCTATTTAAACTCAGCTGACATTTTGTCATGCTTAGGATAAGAAACCCAGGGACGCTTGGCTTCTTTATCCTATGGAAATAATCTGTATTACAGTAGTTGAGCTGTATCTTCTGCCAGTAGAAGCTCAGGGGAGGGGTAAGCTACCCTTCCTTCCTTCCAGTGTAATGTCCACAAAGGTTGTAAGGTACATTGCTATCTCCCATAAGGGTAAATACCAAAAAATGTGTATTTTGATTCTTTCAAAAACATATGCTCCAAGAATTAGTTAAGCTGGAGTGGGAGTGTGTATGTACTTCCACATATTCATTCTTTTATACATTATGCTCAATACTAAAATTGTTCTATTGCAAAATGCTTATGTTTCCTAATTGGTTCCACATAAGTTCTATTGCATAAATCAAGTCATTATTACCTCTGCAAGTGTAATGTTTTAGCAAAATTACATCAATTTGTGAAACTTTAAATCAACTGAAAAGGTCTAGTCAGTTTAAACTCCACAATCAAGCTTATTGTTTCTACTTACTATGAAGTAATGTCTGGGGTAGGGGCAATCCCCTAACTTGAGCAAGAAGATTCTTCTTCAATTGATCTTCAAGCAAGACATCCATCCATTCTTCTCTGTTGTTTATTCCAAACATGGCTGATACTTTATGCAAACCTATTGCTTTACTATTAGCTGTTTATGGACTGTTAATCTGTGTGCCAGGGTGTAATCAACTACTACAACACAAATGCCATGTCAGTGTGTGTGTGGCTACTCAATGCACAATCTAATGCACCCCTAGCCAGTGCAGTGTGTCTGCTATCCAACAGCCAGCAATATGAACACTGACTTTTACATACTTAACAGCTGGTCTAGTAACAGTGCCTCGAAGCTCAAGACTGGATCACAGCAAAGCTACATGGGCTAAAACAGGAAAAAAATGTGTTTCTTGTTATAAACAGAGCCACACCAAAGGACAATAATGTTTATGTGTTAACTCTGTCCTACTGTTTTGGGGGTAATAATAGTGTTTATAACTATGCTAGTTTAAGCAACTCATTATGTTTTTTAGTCTCAAATGCCATATACTTAACTGTAACACCAACTAAATGACCAAATGTGACAAATGGACCAGAGAGTGGATTTAATCAACACTTACTGATCATCCACCTTGTGAGTTTCTTCATGTTCCCCTGCTGCTGGGCGATGCTAAGAAGCTGCACTTGGTGTGCGCCTATAACCCTTCTAGGGGGGGTCTGACAGGACTCACTTACCTCTTAGATGCAGTTAGGCCCAGTATAGGTGACAATGAACTCATTATTATGGGTGATATCAACATGAACTGGGAGTGTTGCAATATTAGGAAATGCGAATCACAACTTGCCTGCCTATCCCTTAACCAACTAATCCATGACCCGACGAGACAGGCAGCCAATGGTTCCTCAAGTTCCTGCTGGACTGGATCCTGACCAACCGCCGGAGAGGATTGCCTCATCAGGCACGCTATCAGACTCCATATCTGACCACCCCCGTATACTGTGTCTGGAAAATCCTCCCTAGAATTCCACACAAAACATTCAAGTCAGAAAATACTCCAGTTTTGACCCCTGAGGCTTTCCTGGCCGATCTAGGATGTACTGACTGGACCAGGGTTCTTGAAGCCTCTGACCCTCAGTGGCAGCCTCCTGCTTCATACATCTTTGGTGTTCTCCAAGATAGACACGCCCTCAGGGTCACCCGGAGGGTGAGGGGAACAGCCACCTTCTGGCTGAATGGTGACTTACTTGCCCAGATGCGGGAGAGAGACAAATGCTGGGCAAGTACTAAGGGTTCCAGAGATCCTGCTAATCTCCTGAGATATCGGCAACTCAGGAATCGGTGTAAAAAAGCCATTAGGGCTGCCAAAAGTAACTTCTGTAAATCGGCACTACTTAGCTCTGTCAGTGATCCTAGGAGGTTCTGGAAGAACATTAAATCCCTCGTCAGTGGGCCCTCTCACTCGGGTGTCATGGACATGATTATTGATGGAGTCTCGTGCAATAATCCCCACACTATAGCCGACCACCTTAATCTCCACTTCTCCGACCTTTCGTCCCTCACCTCTCGTTTCACGACCGATGGGGGTCGCTCGCTTAATATCCCTCCGATGCAGAGTGAACATCCTCCTCAGAGAGTATTTAATCTTAAGGCCATGTCTGTCCTTGATGTTCGGAACCGCTTGGCTGCCCTCTCCCAGCACTCCAATGCAGGGCCTGACAACCTTGAGCCCAGGCTTCTCAAGCTGGGAGCAGCTTACATTGCCCCTCTGATTGCCCATATCTTTTACCTATCCCTTAGCTCGGATAATCCCTGACATCTGGAAGGAGGCAAGGATAGTCCCTGTTCTGAAGCAGGAAATCCAAACCCCTGACAACTATCGCCCTATTGCTATTCTCCCATCCCTTGGTAAACTCCTGAAAAGGTTGTATGGAGCAACCTCGGAGTACGTGGATACCCATGAGCTGCTTTCTGGGGCCCAACATGGCTTCCGGAAGGGTCATAGTACCACTCACTGCCCTGATTACTGTAACTCTAGTATTAGATCCGCCATGGATCAGGGCAAACTGTCAGGTGCTATATTTATTGACTTGTCAAAGCTTTTGACCTTGTCAACCATGACCTTTGGGGAGCAGCTCAGGCTCTCGGTCCTCTCCGCATGCCATGAGTTGGATGATGGGCTACCCACTGGGTAGAAAGCAGCCCTGCTTTTAAAGGTTCTCTCAGAGCCTAGGGCTGTGACCATGGGAGTTCCCCAGGGATCGGTACTTGGACCTCTCCTATTCTCACTTTTTATTAATCAGCTCCCACAGGTGACCTCTCGTTGCCAAGTCACGCTTTATGCAGATGACCTTGTGCTAGTGGCCCATGCTCGTAATGTTGCTGACCTTAACCTGTGCCTATCTGAAGACTTCAGCAGAGTCTCGGCCTGGATTACCAACCATAGACTGGTATTGAATCCTAACAAAACTCAGGCCACGCTCTTTGGTTCCACGGCCAAGTTAAAAGCCCCATCAGCTATACTTAAAATAGCTTGTGATGGAGGCCCCCTGTTGCCAACAGCGAGCTCAATTAAATATCTCGGGGTCACCCTCGACCCACAACTTGACATGGGAAGCCATATCCAAAACATCTGCAGAGCCATCAGGTGTAAGCTTGGCCTTGCCTACAGGGCCAAATACAACCTGACTCCGGGAGCGAGGCTGGCACTTGCGAGGGGAGTGCTTCTCCCCTCCCTTAGTTATGGATACCACCTATTTGCCAGGTCACCCCAAATCCATCTTAATCGGTGGAACACGGCATATAATGATATCTGTCGGTTTGCATTTGCTGCTCCCAAACTCACCCACCGATGTGAGCTCTATGACAAGCTCAACTGGCTCCCCCATGAATTCCTGATCCTGGTGTAGGAAACTTCACCAGGAAAGTGTTTGCCACGGGCATACTGGCCGGGACTGGCGATCTCCTCCCAAAACTGGACGCCATCCCCTACCACAGCTCAGGTCACAGACCGAGTTGCTTAAAGTTCCCTACCGGACCCTTATGGGGATCGTGACTTTGCCGCTTTGTGCCTAGGCTCTGGAACTCCATTCCGGACTCTGTTCGCTCTGCCCCTTCCCATGGGACCTTTCGCTCTTCCCTGTGGTCCCACCTAAAACAAATGACAAGATGTTACCGCTCCTAGTCTCTGTAATGTAATACTCTGCAGTCCACTATTGTCCACTCTGAGTCCATGATGGTCTATGAAATATGTATTCAGTGATTCTAATGTTTATCTATGTCCTGTAACAATTTGTACTACGTGTGGTAGTATCTCTGCCCTTATACAAGCGTTGTTATAACTGTTTTTTACTGTATCATGCTGTTTCTCCAATGTTGCCATGTATGTATACTGTATGTTTTGTGCTCTCCCGGGTCGTTCCTGAAAATAGGCATACTACTTGTCAGTGTACTTACCCGGTAAACAAAAGCTAAATAAATAAATAAATGCTTGTGAATAACGTGAAGTACATAATGAGATGTACATGCTCTGAGGAGTTGTATTGTTGCATAAATAATTAGGCAATATTGGTCCAAAGGGGGGGCTTGTAATGGGGGATAAAGAAATGTGTCCCAATATTGCAGGCAAACCTCATTTTTGGTCTGAAACATAAGGTGTTTGTGTAATAAATATTGATCTATGAAGCTGAATCATATAAGTTGCAAAGCTACAAGTTTAATTAACTGAGCCACAACTTGTAATATTCAAGTGTCTTTTGATATTTGTACTGATAAAACAGGTGTCTTAAGTGTCTGCAAAAACAGAAATACAGGGAGAGAGTTCAAATTATCCCTTCAGACTATTTTTAGTGTTTATTATTAGGACGGACCAGAGTACCTGTGTGCACATTCCTAAGTGCAAACCTATTTCTTCCTCCTAAACCTTGATAACTGGTAATGACCATTATTACTATCCTTATATAGTAGTATAATTTACAATATCAATACATTTATGCTAAGCAGAGATTAGCTCATGTATGTACTAAAAGGAGAATTGCCTTGTCGTGCATGAACTAAAAGAAAAATTGCCTTTTAAGTTAAAGTTTATATTTGTCTTGGACCAATCATAGACAACCATAGTACTGTCTTCCACTATATAAGCAAGCCACTATACACTGTTAGTTTGAAGAATTAAGAATGAAGAATGAAGGATGTACCACTTGTAATCTCTCGCTGTGATTATTGTTATAATCATTAAATTCTTCCGCCATCAGCATCGTCTCCATTCGTCTCCTTTCTAAGTATTAGTAATGGATAATTTACTAATGGTAATTTTTTTTACCTACGCTACAACATGCCTGGTGGAGAAGAGTAGCAAAATAGATCGCACCCAATCCTTGTTGGTAACTGTCTGGTCAATCACGGTGCCAGGTGCCAGAGTTGTTATGCTGGGGCAGGGGTTCATTATGTTTAATTTGCCATAACTCATGCTCACAAATTCACGGTCTGCTTTGGCAGACATCCTATCTCGGCTCTCAAAATGTATATGTGCTGCTGCACATTGCTGTATTTCTCTGGAAATGGCTAAATAAAACAGATATCAGTCTCAGAAACTTGTGTAAATGTGTTTATCAATACAGAGAAGATAAATACATTTGATGGTGTTTTGAGCAAAAATATCAATTTTTGGTAATTGCTAATCAACTTTGGCCAATTGCTAATCATTTTTTACTTTGATTAGTGAAGGCCGTTAATCAAGTCTCTGGCACTAATTTATGCCTTGAACTGCACCTGAATAAGGGCAACAGCATCTGCAAAGCACTTGGGGAATACATACAATACCAAGGATAAGCCAAACGGCAACACTTAGAAACATAGACTTTGACGGCAGATAAGGACCGCTTGGCCCACCTAGTCTGCCCATTTCCCTACCTACTGGATAAGCTGCAGATCCTAGTTAACCAATAGCATATTTCTTCCCACCCCCCATAAGAATTGCCTTATGTCTGTCCCATGCATTCTTGAACTCTCCCACAGTTTTAGACCCCACAACCTCTCCAGCGAGGCAGTTCCATGCGTCCACCACCCTCTCTGAAAAAATACTTCCTCACATTGCCCCTGAGCTGTCCCCACCTCTATCTTCAAATTGTGCCCCCTTGTTCTTGCACATCTCTTATTCTGAAAGATGCTACCCTCTTGGACTTTGTTGATTCCACTAAGGTACTTAACAGTTTCAATCATGTCCCCACTCTCCCTCCTTTCCTCAAGGGTATACAGATTAAGCTCCTTTAGCCTCTCCTCATATGGCTTCTCTTGCAGACCCTGCACCATTTTAGTTGCCCTCCTCTGGACTACCTCCATCCTGCCTATGTCCTTGCGGAGATGGGGTCTCCAGAACTGGATGCAGTACTCCAAATGGGGTCTCACCAACTGTTTGTACAGAGGGATAACAGCTTCCTGTTTTCTGCTGGTGATGCCTCTCCCTATACATCCCAGTATCCCCCCAGCCCTCCCTACTGCCTTCTCACATTGCTTGCTAACCTTAAGGTCATCTGATAGGATTACCCAGGTCCCAACACTGGGAGCTGAAAGTGATGCCTCTGGAGACAAAAAATCACAGGTACTGCCAGAGGCATCTCTTGATTTTTACGTGAAGATCAGCATCCTGCATATCTACTGCACACATCCACTCCGCTTGAATCAGTAGGAGAGGGAGAGTCCCATGCAAATGAAACTTTCTTAAACCATGTGCTCATTCAGCACTTGATGGTCCGAGATAGGGCAAAACCCTCCCGTCTTTTTTGGTACACCAGGAAGTACCTAGAGTTGAACTCCCAAATGCTTTTCCTGCCAGGACAGAGGCTGTAATACCCTTTTGTCCCAGCAGAGCCTGGACTTTCACCTGAAGGATGCAGAGGTGCTCTGGCAGGTAGTGGCATGGCCTTGGGCGTATGGGGGGGAGGGGGGAGTCAGGGGGGGAAAACTCCAGGGCATAACCTGACTGCACTATTTCTAGTACCCACTTGTCTGAAGAAATATACTCCGCCACTGGGGCAGGAAAAGCAAAATCCTAATCCCTCCCTGAATACCAGGAGGGGGACGTAGGGAGTCAGGAGACAGCAGAAGAAGCTGTCTACTGCAGATCCCCCCCCCAGCCAAGACCTTTAGAGGCTTTGTTTGGGGTACCCATATGCTGCAGCTGATACTGCTCGTAACCTCAACCATACCATACTTTATTTATAAAAAGCACCTTTCCAGAGATCAAGGCACTTGTACATAATTTATCACAAAACATAACAATTAAAATCAAATCACAGTAAATCAGTGCATCAATGAATTCATAAAATCAGTAACAATAACTATTAGATACGGCTAAAAAGCATCTGGATACGCCAGGCTAAACAAACTAAAGGAGAGCATCATCGTGTTCGCCTGCTCCTCGCAAGGCTTACCTCCGTTGTTTTTAAGCATAAGCGCGCAAGCCCACCGCAATGATGCCACTTTTACTGGTAAAATCAACATCTGGAAGTATGGTGGATAGAGCTCCACAGGTGCCGCGGCGCCAGATCGCGGGCGCCAATACAAAAGTATTGAAGCAAATAGGTGCATCGTCACGACCTTACAGATAATGGAGCCCCCATTGTGTCCACCATGCTTCCGGGTAGCGGTACTTTTTGCAATTAAAATAAAGTACTGTTGTGGCAGGAGAAAAACGCCACAACATACTTAAAAGGCTTAACTGAAGGATCAGCCTTGAGGGGGCGGGAGGCTGGCATGATGACAGCTTTCCTGTAAAGCTCTGGACGGTCACGAGAGGAATAGAATGGACTGGAGCCACATTAGAAACTGCCACTCACCTCCCCACCTCTGTGCTGTTTTAAGGCCAAAGGATCAGATGGACTCGTGTCTGACAAGAAGCCCTTACAGTGGCCTTCACTGAAGGGTCAAATAGCCTGTCACCCCCAAAAAAGAGTTCAGTACATAATGCTTGGCATTAGAGGCAAAACCCAGTAACCCTGAGCCAAAAATGTGTGCACACGGAGATACTGGCAGCCACACAGTGCCACAGTTCTGCGAGCAGGCACAATTAGTGACCCTCTAGATTATGTTGTCTAGCAGTTTTTGGGGTCCGGTAGACACTGGGGATCACAGCATCAGGAAATGGAACAGGCCACTGGAATACCAGGGAACTGGTACCAGGAAAAGCAAGGGGAACCACTGAATAACCAAGGAACTCCTAACTTGTTGGGGGTGGGGAGAGAGGGTTAGAAATGTCCCAGTAACACAGTATGAAAATATAGCATGATAAATCTCAAAGGCGCAAAGTTATCATTGTTGAAAACAATATAGTGACTACCATGCAGCACAGTATACAGTGACAGATCATGATAAATCTAGTCTGGCAGTCCGTCCCTCTCCAAGTTAAACTAATATTCCTGATTCCCCACCTCCTCTCAATTAGATTTTCAATACTTTTCCCAAAATGAGAAATGCCACACTGTTATATTTCATTCAGAATAATCATGATACTCAAAATGTGATATTGTGACGTCTCTAGTCAGGGTCCAGGGACACAGTTCAGCATTATGGCTATGGGCCTGGCACTGCATGTAGAAAGGACATCTTGTGCTGTATTCTACGGGTGCAGGAAGGTGTGTTAGAGCAGCGACTACAACCAGTAATTGGGTCTCACATCTTGATAGTCCAACATTAGGAGGATAACCCCACCTTTTGCTGCGGTTAAGGCTTATATTCCACATGAAGAAAGTTTCGTTCCACACTGTACACAGGACAGCAAAACTCATTCATCTACCCTGCTTAATACACACAGGTAAACTTCATTTTAACATCAAAGCATTAGTTTCCTTACTGGTCTATGCTAGCATCTCCAGGGTTTAAGAATAAGCCCCACCTTTTGCTCATCTTCCCCACATTTGGGTACTCTGGAGAATTTATTAAACCCGAACCACTTCAGGGTACTGTTCTTGCTCCCAAATAACAGCTCAGCAGGTTGGTTTGTTAGTGCAGTGCACAGTAAAAATATCCGCTCGACTCAGTACAATTACACAGGTAAGTTTAACGAGGGAAACTGTAACCATGTCAACCAAAATGAAGATCAGTGCCAAGCATAAGCAGCTACAGGTAGTCAGGCCACTCCCAATCAGTACGTGGATCTGACAATCAGATCTACACAGCTTACTGCGTTCCTCATTACAGCTGCTGTGGACAACGTAACCTGCCAGGTAGATCATGTTTACAGAGTAATCCCCAGTCAAAAGCCTGAGAAATCATTAGAGACTAGTGACTGAAGTAAACTAGGAATGTTCTGGGTCACAGAGAGGTCAGAAAAGGGGGGCAAAAGCAAGAGAAACAGGACATTAAAACCATACCACAGTCAATGCGAACATTTGTTTCTGACTTAAGAAAAAGAACTGTTTTTATTCCTAACAAGACATCAGTAACAATGAAACAAACCATACAGCGAGCCTGCAGGTCAATAAGGACACAGTGCAACATACACGGTTTATTGTTCAGCTCCCGCTAGGCAACACTGTTTGTATTGATTTATTCATTTTCACATCTATTTATGCAAACTGTTCTGGAACTGCCTCAAATTTCTACACAGGCAAACAAAAAAAGTTAGTTTCAGATTTCCGTAAGCAGGTGCCCCTGGTTTTGACTGTTGCAATGTGTGATCTGCAGTCCAGCAATACACCCACCCCCAGCCAAAAGGTTATTAAGGTTTAAAATTCTGCTTCCCTTTGCTAAAACATATTTATTTTTTTTTTTTTTTCGAGAAGTACAGTAAATGTCGCACAGAAACAGGGACTCCAACCCCACTACCCAAACCAGAATGCCTAGGGAAGAGCCGCAGGAACATCTGGTGGCCATCTGGAGTGTACTGGTAGAAAGAGAAGCCACCGCCCCAAAAAGGAAGGGGAGGGAAAGGCAGGGCTGAAAATAAATATCCTCAGATGAGGCGGGTCCGAATTTTGTTGGTGCAATTATTTAGTAGTCATCATTCACAGGATTATCACAAAATTGCTCATACAGTCGTACATACACAAACACACACACAAAACACCAAGTCACACTTTAAAGTACTCCTTAAAAAAAATATGACACTTGCCAATCCCTCTTGGGCCCAAAAAGACACTTGAAAACAAATGATAGATAGGATGAAGCATCATATAATGCTGCAGACCACAGTAATTATTTTAGCAGCATGTGAGATGACGCTTAGTTCCATTTGTGAGTCACATGCTGTGCCCCAGAAACGAGTCTCTCACAAGCGTCAGTCATGCTACACTCATTTTAAATAAAAAAAATTTAAAAAAAAAAAACATTTCACAGATCAATAATGTGGCAATATATGGGCCCCTACTACACACTTACCACTTTGCTCTTCTCAAGCCCAAAGAATGAGCGTCAGACCACTCATGGTGGTACGAGTGGCCACGGCAGGTGTATAACACACAAATACAGGTTACTCACCTGTAACAGGAGTTCTAGGAGTGGTATATGTTGTTCATCCACACTTACTGGCAGGTACCTTGCCGCTTTAAATCTTGCCGGAAGGTCTTCAAGCTGGCTCCTCCCACCCACACGGGTGGTAAAACTCTCGGCTCTGCCCCATGATGCCAGATCTAGCCCGCTGGAAGCCAGGTTGCACAAAGCCGGGGAGGTCGGGTGGGTTGTGTGGATAAACAACATATACCACTCCTAGAACTCCTGTTACAGGTGAGTAACCTGTATTTCTAAGGACGTGGATATGTTGTTCAATCCACACTTACTGGCAGACTCCTAGCAGTTCTCTGGGAGGAGGAAGGCAAAGCGCGCACCCCCTACTTAGGAAATAAGGACTGGAGAACCAAGGTCCCAAAACCAGCATCCCAGCATGACTCAAAGTCGATGTGGTAGTGGGTAATGAAGGTGTGTGCTGACTTCCAGGTAGCAGCCCTGCAGATTTCCTGGATAAGGATGTCCCTGGAAGCAGCCACCGAAGCAGCGGTATGGCGGGCAGAATGAGCTCTTATCCCTTTGGGAGGCTCCATGCCCGCCAACCTATAGCAGAGATCTATGCAGGAGGTGACCCACCTGCCTATCGTCCGCTTGGCTGCAGATCTGCCAGGTGAGGCTTCAGCGTAGGTGACAAACAGCTGGCGAACCTCTCCCTGAACTTCAGCCATCCGCTCCTTATAATAAGACAGCGCTCTTCTAGGGTCCAGAGTATGGAGCCTATATTCGGCCTCCAAGGTGTGACTGGGGTAGAACACCGGCAAAGCCAACACCTGGTTAAGGTGAAACTCCGACACCACCTTTGGAAGTAAAATTTCGAGTGGGGGCACAGGACAACCTTGTCCCTGTGGAAGACCAGATAAGAAGACTCTCAGAAAAGTGCCTGGAGCTCTCCTATCCTTCTAGCTGACGTTAAGGCCACCAAGACGGCGGTCTTCCACGACAGGTGGGAGATATCGCACCTGTGCACTGGTTCGAATGGCTTGCCCATGAGCTTAGCCAATACCAGCAGTAGATCCCACGGAGATGGAGGTACTCGCACCAGGGGATATGTGATCAAGGCCTTTGAAAAAGCGCCCAACCACCTTCTCCTGTGCCACTGACTGCTTTCCGGCCCGCGCCCGGTAAGCAGAGATGGCTGCCAGGTGCACCTTCAGGGTTGTTGACCGAAGCCCTAGCTGAGAAATGGACCACAGGTAGTCCAGAATGCTAGCCATGGAACAGGAGGAAGGATCCAGCCCCTTACCTTGACACCAAATGGAGAATCTTTTCCATTTGAAGGCACAGCATTTTCTGGTCGACGTCGAGGACCTCGTCGGAAAGACCCAAGGCCTGGAACTCTAGCCGCTCAGGAACCAGGCCATCAAGTGCAAGGATTGAAGGTCCAGATGGAGTACCTTCCCCTTGTTTACTGAGATCAGGTCTGAGCGGACTGGAAGATGCCTCGGGAGCCTGGAACTGAGGCTGAGGAGATCTGGATACCAGAACTGGTGCGGCCAGTCTGGGGCTACCAGAATCACCTGCGCCTTGTCCCTCTTCGCCTTGAGAAGCATCTTATGGATCAAGGGAAATGGAGGAACGGCATAGAAGAGGCCCAGGGTCCACGGCCTCGAGAAGGCATTCCCCTGCAGCGAGCCTTGCTGAGGGGGGCGGGCATGTAACAGCCTCAGCTTCGCATTCTCCCTGGAGGCCAAACAGGTCCACGTGAGGGGTGCCCCAGTGGGAGAACAGATCTTGTACTATCTCCGGCAGGAGAGACCAATCGTGAGATGCAGCGCCTATCCGGCTTAGGGCATCAGCCAGACTGCTGGAGGCTCCTGCCACATGGATGGCTAGGAGATCCGCCTCCAGGCTGATCATGAGAGACCAAGTGTGGGGAGCCTCCTTGCACAGAGGCAAGGAGTGCGTCCTGCCCTATCAATTGAGGTAGTACATGGTCGTGGTGTTGTCCTTCTGGACCTGGACCACTTGACCCCATACAAACGGAGCAAAGGCGGTGAGGGCTAGTTGGACCAGTCAAAGCTCTAGCAGGTTGATGTGGCATCAAGACTCCTGAGGGGACCAGAGGCTGTGAGCTCTGAGCTCCCCCAGATGGGCACCCCAACTCATCAGAGAGGCATCGGTCGTCAGAGTGACCATCGGCTCGGACGGACAAATGGGATACCCTCCTGCAGATGAGCTGGAATGAGCCACCACTAGAGGCCGTTCCACATCTCCTGGGTCACTGCCACTGGCTGGTCCAGAGGACCAGAGCGCTGTGACCAGTGGCGGGCCAGTCCCCATTGCAGGGGACGCATATACCAGCGGGCCCAATGGACCATGCTGGTGTAGGCCACCATGAGGCCCAGAAGGCGCAGGAAGTCCCAGGCAGGGCGCAATTGCCCAACCAGAAATGATTGGGCAAAGGAGGAAAGGACCTCGGCCCTGTCTGCCAGGAGCCGTGCTCTGGCTCGAAGAGAGCTGAACTCTGCCCCGATGAACTGAATCACCTGCAATGGCACGAATTCCGATTTGGCCTCATTGATGAGGAGGCCAATCTGAGAGCAGACCTGGAGGGCCAGATCTCTAGCCTGTTCCACCTCCAACCTGGAAGGGACTGCAATCAGCCAGTCGTCCAGGTAAGGGTACACCCGGACCCCTCGGCACCGCAGGAATGCTGTCACCACTGCCATGTATTTGGTGAAGACCCTGGGAGTTGGAGAGAGGCCAAAGGGCATGGTCCAGAACTCATAAAAGGATCCCTCTGCCCTGAAGCAGAGGAATCGCTGGTGAGACGCATGGATTGGGACGTGAAAGAACACGTCCTGAAGGTCCAGAGAACAGAACCACACACCTCGTTCCAAGGATGGAATGATCTGAGCCAGAGTTACCATCCTGAAGGTGCGAGACCTTAGGAACTTGTTCAGGTCATGTAGGTCGAGAATGGGGTGCCAGCCCCCCATCCATTTTGGGACCAGGAAGTAGCTGGAGACAAACCCTGGGGCTGGAGGAGGGTCTGCCACCTCCCTGATCACCTCCTTCTGGAGGAGCAGGGCAATGTTGGCTCGATGAGCCGACCAAGAGGCTGCGGAACCCATTGCCCCCCGTGGGGCAACAGCTCGATAGGATGGGGGCTGCTCAAATTCCAGAGGCAGACCCCTGCCTACCACTCACAACACCCAGTGGTCCCTGGTGATGTCAGACCAGGCAGAAAGGAGAAGTGGCTGAACTGCCCCCCCAGGAGGGGAACCCAGGGAGGAGTGACGAGGTTGGGGCGACGCCCCTCAACCCGTCACTGGGCAAGCTTGGAGGAAGGGCTGGCCGAAGAGCTGCCTGGACCTTTCCCTCCCTGCTGGAGGAAACAGCAGGTTTTGCTTTGAGGTGCCAAGTGCGAGCCTGCTGGCCCTGATACTGGTGTTGCTGGGCTGGACGAGCCGCAGGAGCTGAAGGACAAAAGGGCTTACGCTGCTGCTGGCGGCCTTTGTCCTTCTGGGCAGATGTGACTGAGTCCAAGGTGGCACTGAACTTCTTGATCTGTTGGAGATGACCCTCCACCCCGGGACCGAACAAGTCGGTACCCAGGAAGGGGATATCTGCCAGCTTATGCTGGGTATCCGCTGTAAAGGTGGAGATCCGCAGCCATGCTCTACGGAGCATGGCCACTGCAGCCGCTACTGACCGGGCACACGAATCAATGATGTCCAATGAAGTCTGGAGCTGCTGTTTGGCCACTGCCCTTCCCTGGTCCAGCACCTGCTTGACCGTCATTTGAACGTCAGCCGGGAGATGAGGAATCACCTCATCCAGGGAGCCCAAAAGGGCGTGTGAAAACAGTGCCATCAGGACGGCCGAGCTAGCCTGACGAAGGCCTAGGGAAGAAGCAGCATACACTTTCCGCCTTGAGTAGTCCAGTTTCTTGGACTCCTTACTGGATGGTTTGTCCACATGATGAGAGTTCTCAAAACACCGGAAAACGCTGTCAGTCACTAACCCCTCCACAGAGGAGTGCTCCAAGAAATCAGAGAGTGAACCTGTAGGAACCGCATACTTCTGAGCCATCCTGGTCAAAGGTGCTGGACAAGAAGCTGGCTGCTGCCACAGCTCCAGGGCCAGGCCAACAATGGCTTCGGCCACCGGGAAGGCCTCCGTAGGGGAATCCCTTCGGTCCAGTATCTCCGTGAGGGGATACTTGGCCTGCTTTGAAACAGGTTCAAGCTTCATCCCAGTGGATTCTGAGATGAGCCGAAGCATTCCTAAGAATGAGGATGGGCTCTGGTCCACTGACTGACCCCCAGTGGACTCCAGGTCAAGCGGCCTGGAGAACAAGGAGTCATCGTCGTCAGACTCCGGGGAGTCTGCGAACAGCTGCCGAGTGCCTGAGCCACCCTCCTCATGCCAAGGTCGATCGCAAGTGAGGGTGACCGACAACCTATGGGGCAAACCCTGACCCGACCGAGAATCCAAGGTCGGGGCCCCAGTTTTCGGTAGTGGAGGCGGAGGTTCCACTACAATGGGTGGAGCAGCCAGTTTCGGCCGAACAACCGGTGCCAGTTTCAGCTCCTCTACCACTACGAGGGGTTGTTTCGGTCGATCCGGTGACAGCCACTTAATGGCTGAAGAAGGAGATGGAGTCCGCTTATTCCCGGACAATAAGAGCTGCTGCAGCATTAAATCCTCGTAGCGCCGACGCTACTTGCATTGGAGCCTATCCTATGAAGATGACCACAAGGATGAGCAGCGCCAACTCTTTCCATGGTGCTGAGACCGCCGATGGCGGGACTGGCTGGACCTGGAAGAGGTCCAAGACTGAGACCGAGGCCTTCAGGGATTCAGAGGGTGGGTCAGAGAGGGGGCAGGGGGAAACCCGCTCCTCCCTCGGTTCAGGGACCTTACCCGGGGACTCCAGCACAGAAGGCACAGTCAAATCCTCAGTTTCCATCAGGAGAACCGATGAAGGGTTGTCGGCTTCTCCAGTCGACAAACCGTCTGACTGGTCGAGAAAAATCTAGACTGTGTCGACGGGTGTCTCAGCCAGCTGACCTGATGGGGACACCATGAAGCCAGAGGCCTTAGCCACAACCTCAACCGAAGTAGACTGTCGACTATCCAGGGAAGGAGATCTCTCCCGCTACCAAGAATGTCAACATGGGACTTATCTTTGGAGTTCTTCTATTTGGACCGACTGGAATGTCCCAATGGTCCTTCTCCCTTGGTGGAGAGGGACTGGCAAAGCTCCTTTAAAGAAGTTGTATAAGAAGATCCCAAGGAGAGCAGGATAAATGCCGCAACCAAGGAAGATGAAGATGCGGCCTGGGCCGCCTCCTCCTTGAGGGCGATCATCTGCTCCAGCTGGTCTGCCAAGCCCGCCGTTGGACACCGCCCAACGGGCCACCTTTCACTTAACCGGAGGATAACGTTTTTCAGGGCGCCCAAAAGTAACCGGGCAGCATGGTCCTCCAAGACCGAAGCCGAAAAGGATTTGCATAATTTGAAAGCCTGCGAGTCATGTCCGAGTCCTAGGCAGTAAACTGCACCTGTAGTGCGGGTTGGTCCGGGACATCTTCTGCCCACAGGGGCACCAATGAAATCCGGGAGTCTATTTGTCCATCGCAGCCCCAAGGGAAAAAGAAGACCGAAGTCTTTTAAACTTTAGAATAAGTTTCGGTTTAACCGAGGAGTGTGGATCCAGGCCTAAAATGCAGCGCGCTAAGGAGGGAACCTGAGCTTCCAAGTGGTAATGAAGATCTAGCATCGTGGGGCAGAGCTGAGAGTTTTACCACCCAGTTGGGTGGGAGGAGCCAGCTTGAAGACCTTCCAGCAAGATTTAAAGCGGCAAGGAACCTGCCAGTAAGTGTGGATTGAACAACATATCCACGTCCCTAGAACATGGATTTTAGTCTTCAATGAACACAAATTATTTTTCTGTTAAGATTTAAAATGAAAAGACTTGCAAAGAAAAACTAGACAGTCCATTTTAGCACAATCACAACTTTAGTTTTCTGGCATAATGATAGCTTATGTTTATCGATGGCACAGAGGCAGGGCTACCAGTTGCCATGCTGGCAACCCAGGTCCTGGAAAGAGCCAGAGTCATCTGAGGGCCAGCAGGATAACGAGGAAGTGAGTGTTCCAGAGCACGCTCTCCTGTGGGGAGGAAGAGTCCTTGCCTCCACATTATACTGCTTCCTGGGTGAACACAGGTGGCGGTGTAGCAGAGGCATGGTGGAAGGTAGGGCATCAGTTGGGATCAGTGACAGTATGCTGCTGTCCATGTGTATTCCCCACTGGTCCCTTATAGCGCTGACGTCACGCAAATAGGCCATACTAAAAGTTTACAAAGTGAAAGTAGGAATCTTAGCCCATCTATACCACTCCCTCACTTATCAGTGATAATATACAAATAAATCTTTTCCTTTTATGAATGAATCCAGGCGCTGCTTACATTTTTTAGCATCATCTCCACCAGTCTTGGGAATGAGTTCCAGATCATGACTCTGCGTCCCTGACTAATTCTGTGCACAACAGGGGGTTCCCTCTTAGCCTTCTCCACTCTGTGAATGTTAGTGGGTAAGACAGATGCACAACCTCAGGTAAAAGGTGTAGAACGCACTTTGCAGCATTTATTTTCCAAAATAAAATAACATACAGAAAGGAAATAGGTGATTACTCCTTATATTCTACAAAAACTGTGCACAATTCCCTCAGAGCACAACTCCCAGTCTTCATTCCAGCCAAATAAATTCCTAGCACATGAAAACTTGCATGTACTATGACCTTCTTCCTCCACAACAGTCAGGTCTCTACTGACTGACTCATCAGACTCATCTGTTTTGCATCTAAGGAGGCAGGCTTTTATACCTGCCTACTGATGATGTCAGCACCATGCGAGTTGTCTGACTCACAATTCTCTTAAGTAAACAAAGGCAGGCTGACTCATCCTAAATAAACACATTTATCTAAACACATGCAGGCTGACTCATCTGACCTTTACAAACCTCTGCTTCACCTAGGAAAGAATGTTTTGTTTTTGGCTTCTAGCAAACCCAAAGCAGTTTATACAGAATAAAACAGAGTGCAAGGCTATGTGTTTCAATTCATTTTGTTACATGGCAATAATCAGAAGGCTGGAATGGGCACCGGCGATTCGTGAAACGGCATCACGGGGTCCAACTTGGAGCGGGTATTAATCCACGATAGACGCCGTGTTGAAAATGGTAGTACCAAAGTGAGTCAGACCCCTAGCTTAGCAGCACTGGGCATAGGTGGGGAGCGAGTGTAACAGGTGCAAGACTGGCACAGCGACAGGCAGACTAGTTAAGACGCTGAAGGAAACAGGGAAGGGGGCAAGAACCAGCAGCGCACAGAACCGAGAGACAGCACAGCGCGAGACGGACGAGTCAGCGAGAGGCAAGGGGAAGTGACCGAGGGTCCATGTAAATTTGGATGCAATCACACACCGCGGCGAGTGAGCAGTGCACCGGAGACCTCCAGCGCCGGGTATGAGGCAAATACCTGTGGAGATCGGCAGATTTTTCAGACTGTGATGTGAGCCGCACTATGTTGTTTACTTACACCTACTGATTATGTTGACCGCATCAGTATGTAAATGTTGGTTTGTACGAAGATTTGAAAGTGCAGTAAAACACTTTCCTCACAGCTCCGACTCCCTGTGTTATGTTGATCAACGCACACTAGGCAGGCTCCTGGCGACTCTATCGTCGCGCGGCCCATGTAACAAGCGCATTAAGCCACTCCGGCGGTGGCATCTAATGCGATTGATGCATGGTTGGACGGTTGTTCGCCCTCCCAACCATGCATCAATCCAGCATTAGATGCCACCTTCGTCGTGGCTTAATGCTTACTTCATTACTTACATTCCCTCTGTGTCTGCCTGCAGTACAGCACAGGAGAAGGCAAGCAACTTACTGCCTCTTGTCTTACTTACATGTTCCTTTTACAGTATTTGGGAGAAGGGGGAGGAGAAACAAAGTGGTCAGATTTCAGCCTATAGTTAGAACAGTAAGCTTATAACAAGACAGTGTAAAAGAAAATGCAGCACAAATTCAGACAGGGGATCTGGCCCTGTCACACTCTCCAAACTGAACAGAATCTAGTTTGTCCACTCTTTCTTCAAAAATCAATCCATCAAATTCCCTTATTAGCTTACCTCTGGGCCCTCTCATCCTTACTGACACCCAAATTGGGAGCAATAATCTTACTGTGGCCTAACTACAGAGCTATACAAGGCAAATATAAAATGTCTTGATCTACCTACAAAACGCTTTCTGATGGATGTTTGCGAAATGTTTGCAGTTTCCACCATTTTGGAACACAGTACACTGCTTTATGCCCCTGTCCACACTATTGCCTCTGTAACATTACAGTGGACTAAAGTGGGCTCAAACCGTTATCAAAATGGTTTGCATCCACACTAGTAACATTACAGCGGGCGTTTCCTGAACCATTACAGAAACCACTTATGAGACGGTTTCAACCAACGGTTATGAAAACGGTTTCACTGCTGTAACGTTACCGGTGGCAGTGTGAATGCGTCAGCGAGTAGCTCCAGTACTGCCCTCAGTGCAGCACGAAATTAATTGTGGGATAGGGAGCCAACCGTCATGGTTACACTTCACCCGGTGTGTGGACGGACTGTAATGATTTCCAAAACAGTTCATGTAGACACACTGTAACGTTACCTGTCTGAACAGTTTTGGAAATGTTACGGATTTTCAGGTGGTAGTGTGGACAGGGCCTTAAAGAGCACCTGTTTTGTTCATAAACAGCCCCCTCTTGAAACTTACCTCTTTAGGAGGTAAACTGTTCTGCTTCAATAATTTTTAAATTGCAGAATTTAGGAGGTGAAGGGAAAGTAATTTTTGCTCCACGGACCTGGCTGACCGATCGCTTTCCATTTCCTGGCGTGCCAAACCATCCCCGAGATCAGACCTTTTTTCTGACGTTTTAGTAGGAAGAGCCCAGGATGTACTCTATTAAAAGTAATTGGGGAAATTTTTTTCAAGATTTATTTTTTTTTAGTAATGTTTACAGGTTCGCGACATATGAATCAAAGTCACCACTCAACTAATAAGAGTCTTGTTAGGTCAAGTGGTGACTGATTCGAATGCAATGGATCTGTAATATATTAAAAAAAAAAAAAAAAAAGTGAAAACAATTTACCCATTGCTTTCAATGGTATGCACCCCTGTGCTCTTCCTACTCAAACGTCACAAAACATCTAAGCTTGGAGGCAGTCAAGCACACACAAGGAAAAGGGAAAGGATCAGACAGCCAGCCCCTTAGAGAAAATTATAATCCGTTCCCCTTATAAACTCTGCAATTTAACAATTCTAGGGCAGGGCAGGTTACCTACTCAGAAAATAAGCTTTAAGAGGTTTTTTTTTCCTTAATGGGGAACACATCTACACACGAACAAGCCAACAGAAGAAGGCCATTTGGTCTATCAAGTCTGCTTGTATTGCAGGGTCCACAGCTTGAGCTAATGTCCCTGCCCTCCCTCCCTCCCCACTCCCTACCCATGATTCTCATCTTCCGCCATGCCTATCCCAGTCTGTCTTAAAGCTGCTCACTGTCTTTAACGAGATGACCTCTTATGGCAGCACATTCCAAGTGTCCACCATCCTTTCTGTGAAGAAGTGCTTCTTGACATCCCTCCTGAACCCCCCACCCTCCAGCTTAAGACTGTACCCCCTCGTGATATGGTTGCCACTCATCTTAAAGAGACTTTTCTTATCAACATTATTTATCCCTTTCAAGTACTTGAATGTCCCAATCATGTCCCCTCTCTCTCTCTCCCCTGTCTTCCAAGGAGTACATGTTCAGTGCCCTCAACCTCTCCTTGTATGCCTTGCCCTGCTGACCGGCTATCATCTTTGTAGCTCTCCTCTGTACCTTCTCCAGCAGGTTTATGTCCTTTTTGAGGTGTGTGCACCAGTACTGAACTCCATACTCTAGATGCAGCCTTACCAGTGACCTGAACAATGGCAGTAAAACCTCCTCTCTCCTACTACTGATCCCCCTAGCTACGCATCTCAGCATCTTGTTTGCCTTTGCTGCTGTTTTCTTGCACTGTGTGGAGTGCTTCAGGTCAATAGTGATCATCACACCCAGGTCCTTCTCCTCCTCTGATGCAGATACTCGGACTCCACCCAGGTAATACTCTGTGCTGGGATTCTTGGCTCCAATATGCATAACTCTACATTTCTTGGCATTGCAGCCAAGCTGCCAGATCCTGGACCACCTCCTCAGCTTTTCCAGATCTTCCTGTAGGTCCCGTATCCCTTCAGCTGTGTCCACTCTCCCACAGAGCTTGGTGTCATCTGCGAATAGGCACATTTTGCCTTTAATGCCATCCCCAATGTCACTGATGAAGACACTAAACAACACTGGCCCCAGCACAGAGCCCTGTGAGACCCCACTGGTTACATCTCTGGTACCAGATAACTCTCCCCCCACCACCACCCTCTGGGATCTGTCCCTCTGCCAGTTTTCCACCCATCTGCCATCTTCTCCCCAACTCCAAGATCCACCAACTTCCTGGTCAACCTTTTGTGGGACACAGAGTCAAGGGCCTTACTGAAATAAAGATAGAGGATGTCTGACTGTGTCATTAAGACAGTAGACAGGTGCCAAGCAGTAAAGACCTCGATCAGATTTGTTTGCCACTATCTCCCTACCCATGAACCCATGCTGCCTCTCATCCTGGAGACCATGCTCTTTTGGATATGCCACCTACCATTCCTTTAGTATGGTCTCTTGCTCTTTAAAAGATATTCGAAATTTTGATGACACCTAGGTTTTTTCCACAGGTTATGTAAATTCCTTTTACGAGGTAATCATGCTGTTTAGTATGCCTTCCAAAATTCATAACTATGTCGAAGTCACCCTGGTTTGGCAGGAAGAGCAGCCTGTTATGTTCTGACTCTGCGCATCCTCCTGTGGCTAACCAGAGTTTTGTAGAGGAATCTCTTACTATCACCAACACCCACCGCCCCAAAATGAGAGGACAAATCAAGCAATATCCCAGCTTTCTGGGACAAAAATAGACAGGGGAGAGCCGTGGGTAGAGGCAATAGGGATACAGGGTTGCCTGGGGGCTGTGATGGGGGTAGAGCCAGAGGGAAGCAGGCAGAGAATAAAAAAATAAAAAAATGTTAAACTGCAACACTAAACTCTGTTTTTGTCACTGTTGTCTCTGTTCAGTTCTGTGAGCCACAATATTCCACTAAAAACAATATGATGTCATTTTAATCTCAGCATAATGTGCCTCCTGATGAAAACAAATTCTCATCAGAGCTAATACGGCTGCTCAGAGTGACGAGATCAAGTGAAAGAATACTTGGAGCTCTCGTCGCGCTGGAGTCTGCCGTATTCAAGATGGTGGCTGTGACAGAACTGCACATCTGCAGTTTGATTGAGCGGCCATCTTGGGCACGATGGCAGTCAGTTCCACAGGGAGAAAAAGTAGAGCCCCACAAATGGCGTATGTTTATGCGACTGGCAGAGGGGAAGGGCAAGTAAAATAAAATGCAGTGGAACTGTGCCACAGTGCTGTGGAAGCACGCTGGAGAGCTGTCTGGTCACATGCTTCCACAGTGCCCTTTTACAGAATGTTAGCAATACGTCTGCGGAGCTCCGTCCACACAGCTGTAAAAAGGTAAACTGAATATCTAGGTACACAGAAATGAATCCTGTCACTATATAAAAAATAATGTATGGCTGATTATACACAAGATGTGCTTCCATCAAAGGGTAGCGATAACAGCATAAGAACCTCGAGAGCAAAAACTCAAGAGGTCCATGCTGTTATTCCAACCCTGAGATGAAAACAAGGCAAATTGAGTATGATCTCCCATTTTTTTTTTTTTTTTTTTAAAAGTATATGGTTTTGTAGCAAGAACTAGCAAATGGTGTCAAGCGCTGGTAATGATAGAGACAGAAGACATAAGTAAAAATGAAAGCAGGCTGCCAGGCGGAAATCAATATGAGCAGGGATTGTTCAGTGAAAATGAAAAGGGGCTACCAGGCGGGAGTGCGAGCAAGCAGGGACACAAGGTGCACTTGATCATAGACAGGGCCCCTGGTGTTCGGCAGCAGAATTTTCTGATTTCTGCGGCAGGGCTCCTTGACTTCTGAGGCAGCATTTTCTGATTTCTACGGCATGATTTATACATTTCTCTGGAAGAATGCAGTCCTGTCATTGGCTAAATATGATGTGATGTCATCAAAGACATCATATGCTGAGCATAGAAAAGGGGCTTCAGGATAAACAAGGTGGAAAAGAAAGCCTGACACTATGGAAAAACAGTATATTTATATGAAAATTCACCAAGAACAATGAATTCTGCGGCACTATATATATATATTCTGCGGCATGATGCAAAGTCTGCGGCAAATTCCACAACCGCAGAATTCCAGGGGCCTTGATCATAGAATGTGCACAACATCTTTAGAATGTGCACAACTTCTTGAGAGTCACTGAATTCCATACACAGTAAGCCCTAGCCATATACATTTTTTTTTTTTTAAGAAGAACTTTTCATACAGGGTTGAGGCAGAAATAACTGAAAAATCTAAATTTAAATATCTGTAAATTTTCTTTCTCCGACGGCTGGTCTCCAGGCTTCCTTACTCATGGGCTGTACCTCCTGATGTTGATAGGAAGGCAGGAATCAGACCTCTGCAGCAGGGGACATCCAGCCCCCCTCAGTTCTTTCTAAAGCAGTCCAATGTGGCAATACTACAGGAACTTGGAAACAAAAAACAAGAGTTTTAAGGCATATATGGCCGTAAGGCCAGCCAATTATATACATTCTGGGAGGGAATCCGAAGCCCAGAGACCAGCCGTCTGAGAAAGAAAATTTACAAGCATTTAAATTTCAATTTCTCTCTCCTAAGCTAGTCTCCGAGCTTCGTTACTCATAGGATATACAAAAGCAGTACATCCCCAGATGTACCGGGTTGGTAGAATGTCAAATGCCTTTAACAGTCCCCCACCACCTGAAGCACTCGATGGCCTAAGGATGCCTCCGTCAAGGACATCACATTCAGTGTATAAAATTTTGTAAATGTGTGACTGGATGACCAAGTGGCCACCATGCATAAGTCTAATGGAGATGCTTCTCTGAAGTACACCTACGAAGGGGCCATAGCTCTGGTGGAATGGACTATCACTGGGCCAGGCAAAGTTATTCCATCCTGATCATAAACTGTGGAGATGATGGATCCGTCTGGCTATAGAGCATTTTGAATCCTTGTTACCCATAATTCTGGCCCATAGTTGGAATAACAATCTTGAAGTTTTGTGAATAGCCTCCGTTCTCTTAATATACATCTTCATCCCTCTTCTTGGGTCTAGTGAATAAATTTCCTTTTCTTATTGCTTTTAGGGAGTGGGCAGAAGGAAGCAAGAAAGAATCCTTGGTTGTAAGGTAATGGAGACATAACTTTTGACAACAACCTGGATCTGCTCAGATTACCACAGAGCCTGATGAAAGACAGTGTATGGTTTTAGAGTGAACAATGCTCCTAGTTTACAGATTCTCCTGGCTGACGCTAGAGTTATGAGAAAAGGTGACCTTCATTTTGAGATGCATGAGGGATGTCTCCCAGAGAGGATCTAGAGGAGCTTTGGTCACTGCCTTGAGAACCAGATTAAGACTCCGAGGTGGTAGTTGTCTTGATTGGAGAGTATTTTACTGTTGCTGTCTTTAGAAACCTCCAGACATGGGAATGTGGGCCCAATGATTCCCCTATATCCATCACCAAGAGTGCCCCCTTCGAAGAAACCTGAGCTTGCATGGTGGCTGGTTGCAGTCCTTTGTCCACCCATCGTAAAGGAACTGCAGTAGTACAGATGATTATACTGGATAGTTCTGTATGTGTTTGGTATGAAGCCAGAACCAGAATTTCCTCCAGATTCTATAATACACTTTAGAGGAAGAAAACAGACGCGAGTTCCCCAACATTTCAATAACAGGAGCTGTGTAGCCTAGCTCCTTGAAAGTTTCCTGCTCAATCTCCAGGACTAGAGAGACCAGTTGTTCCAACTGGGATGCAGAACCAGGCCTTGATGGAGAAGGTTGGGGCTAAACCTAAAGGTTAGAGGTGGGTGTCTCATCAGACGAATGATAATCGTGAACCATGGGTGGATAGGCCATAAGGGACAGACTAAAATCATGACTGTCCTGTCCAGAGTCACTTTGTGGAGGACTCGGGAAAGAAGCAGTATTAGAGGCAAGGCATACAGGAGACTGAACTGATTCCAGTTTAGGGAATGGCGTCCTGAGCCACCGCTCGTTCGTCCCTGGCCAGGGAGCATAACTGCTTTACCTTGGAATTCTGCCAGCAGGTAAAAAGATCTAGCTGAGGATTGTCCCATTGTTTTGTTAGGACGTGGAAGGACCTGCCCTCAGCTCCCATTCCCCTGGTATAACAACCTTGTGACTGAGGCAGTCTGCTGTGAAATTTTCCTGTTCCGGAATATACATCACTCAGTGGTGTTCAGCTCACTGAACAGAAGGGACTCCCTTAGCATTTTTGGGGCTTCTTGATGCCGGACGAAATGGATGATAGTTTGTCACTCAGCCTGGTCAGGTGTTCCTTGGTCTCCACAACTGACCGGCTGGCGAGATAGTTAGTCCCTATGTGTACCAGGACGTCAATGTTTTCTCCTGCTTGCTGAACAATTTTAGCAATGCGGTCAGTGTCTCTCCATGCTGATATACCTGGGAGACATCTGACCATTACCCCTGGTTGAGATACGATCAACTCCCGAATCATGGAGTCTCCTATGATCAGAAGTTTTTGATTTTTGCTTTGTTTTGGTTCCTGTTTTGGGCGAGTTTTGTTGTGCCAACTCCTGTGCTGCAGTGTCCTGCTCTGCAGTGTCCTCTGCCCCTTTGTTTGATTTCGGAGATAGAGGCAGATACCTGTTTGTAGTTTTTATATGGTTTGTGGAGGTGATACACTGGGGAGCACCAAGTGATGGGGCACCCGATTTACCCCTCCTAACCACCTGCCAACCTCCCAGACCAACTACCCTCTGCAGTCGAGGTGCTTCTGTTGGATGTTGGGGAAATGGCGGGCGGTTCTTATAATATATCTCCTCTTGAATATGCAATTTGAGGCATGCAATCTCTGCCCATGCTGCCTTGAGCTGAGCCCTTAGATCTCCAATAGACCAGCATGTAGGACAGTGCCCTAAATCCTGTAAAACTGCCCTTCTGAAAAGTGTTCCACAGTACCTGCAGTTAATGATATCCATTCCAGATAAGCTGTTGGGTTTATAACCTGGTCAGAGTAATTAGAAGGTAAAAAAGGAAAGCAAAAGTTGGATTTTGTGTTTTGTTTGCTTTTGTAAAACTTGTTATAACAAATTAAATTACTAGTGCCCTTGTAAAAGAGGTCACTGTGTGCATACCCCTCTGATACGCCCCTTCCTGCTTTGCTACAGGACATGTCACGACTGTGCTACCCTATAAAAGGAGTGTAGTGTAGGGTGGTTGGGTGGCTGGGCCCTTCCCCTGCCGAAAAACAAGAACCACGGACGAAAGAAACACGGAGGTAAGAGCAGAAACAATCCGCCAGCAACAAATGCAGTAGCCCTGAAAGCTTATCCAAATAATGGATAAAGCTGTAAAACCTGTAAAGCATCACCTGTAATAACTGCATAGAAGATATACTCTGTAAGAAACACTCTGCTACAGAGAAAAATAAAGCAGTAACAGAAGATATACCTTGCAAAAGACAATTTGAATTAGAAGATTACAGCAGTAATCCGTAAGCACGCAACTGTAGGCACACCCTATAATAATGCAGCAGAAGGTATAACCAACAACAATTTGAATCAGAGAAAAATAAAGCAATAAAATGTTAGCAACAAACAGTAACAATCCCTGTGAGTACAAAATAAAAACACCACACAGTAAATCTGCCTAACCAAAAGAAGCCTTAATCCTTTTCCTTGCTCTGGTAAGGTTATTTGCTCTGTCCTTTCAAGCAACCTAGAAGAAAAGAGCTTGAGAGAGACGCCTCTCCTTCGGGAAGGATAACCGGTTTTCTTGGTTAGGCTTGAAAACACAGGGTCGATTGCGGGGCAGTCTAACCAATTTTCAGATTGCTGCTTGTCAAATTTGAGAAGCTTAGAGATCCGCCGGGCCACTGGATAGGTGCGTTCTAGACCTTGTCATTCCTCCTATCGCAAGTCCTCGATGTCTGAAGGAAGAGAGGCTGTGGCCAGTTTGGCAGCAGCTATCAGGCGAAACCTATTTCGGCTGGGTGGGAGCCCCAGGGAAGATCCGAGACAACTCTCGACTGTGACCGGGGCATGAAAAAGTCTAGGCCCCCAGGTCAGAGATTCTGGACAATGAGTAGTCCAAGTCTGATGATGATTATGAGCCCCCCGGCTCCCCCTCTCCAGGGGGAGATGAACTGGAGTCTGAGGAATGCTCCCTGTGCCACTCTCCCTTATTAGTGACCCCTAGATCTACTTTGAGACCATAGTGATGTGAGGACAACTGTTCCTCTCCAAATGAGGATGGAGGTGGGGTCCTCCTTCTTATGCCTTCTTGTGAGGTCTCCCATCTGGGACCCCTGAGGTGCCCGAGAAGCATGCAGGATCCCATCAGTCGGGGGGGGGTTCCATACTGCTGGGTCTCCCGGTGGCTGTTGCCCTCTCAGACCCAGTGGTTGTTACCCGCTGAGACCTGTCTATCTGGCTATCAGTCTGAGTAGAGGAACGGGCTGCCTCCTTCGAGTCCTCCACGTTTGCCAACGCTGCCTTATTAGGCAAGCGATCCAGCGAAAATGATTAGAAGCACAGATGAAAGTCCCTGTGTCGCTGGCAGTTACTGTCCCTGCTCCTATTCCCCCTTTAATCAGCATATCCCCTTCCCTTGGAGGAGTCCTGGCTATGGTACTGAAGCTGCCTGAACTGCTGCTGACCCTTTAAGGGCAAAATACTGAGCTGCATGAATTGTTTCTTTAGGCTGAATTAAATCCATCTCAATTAATAAAATCCATCTTAACCTTTAATGAGAATCCCTTTTTTGTGTTCCGGGGGGGAGCTCCAAAAATCCCAAGTAGTGCTCCTAATGCCCCAAAGCGCTCATCAACGAGCGGCTGTATGAGTAGAGCAGGCCCATCATCGACGAGTGGCTGAGACTACCAGAATGCCAGCCGTCGATGAAAAAACACCCAGGGACTGTATTTCCTTTTGTTTTTCCTTCGGCAAGGGGATTGACCGTGAAACTCCTTGATGCTGATTATGCACTCCGGTGCCTTTGTGTTGCCCCCAAGCGTGAAGTCTGCTCCTGACAAGAGCTTCCAGAAAAGCATTCCTCCTGCACTGCAGCCCTCGTCGACGAGAGAATACTTTTTTTTTTTATTATTTATTTATTTATGCATGCTTTTTACCCCCCGAGCCCTCCTGCCACCGTATCCTCAGCCCGGTCACGGGCTGCCAGCCTCTGTTCCCCAGATCGGCCACTGTCCCCCGATACCCCGTGGCTTTCCCCCCACGGTGGGGCCTGCGGTGCACCCATGCACCACAGGCACTGGGATTAGGGGGCCCGGCCTGGGGAATATATCGAGGCCTTGGCAGCGGCTTCATTCTGGTGGCAGGCAGGCTCATTTTTTTCGCTTCCTGGGAGGCGGGTCGTGTAATGATGACGCTATCCGCCTTGGGCCCGTGAGCTTGTCAAGTCAGCGGGTTCACGAGGGAATTTCCGGCCCCACCAGGGGTCTCCCATGTACCAGACGCTACCCGTGCCCTCCCCGAGAAGGAGAGCTGTTCACGGACACTCGATCCCATTTCAGGCGGGTTCTCCGACGACCCGGAACCGTTCCCGAACCCGGGTCGCCGGCGTCGCAAGCGGAAATCCAACCGCTGCGCCGACAGGCCGGCCGACAAGAGAATACTGAACATCAACAAGCGGCTGAAAGTAATGAGTGGGTCCACAGTCGATGAGTGGCTGAGGAGATCAAAGCACCAGCCGTCGATGGAAAAAACCAGGGGCTGCCATTGACGAGGGGAAAATTCCTGAATAAGCCCTCCGGTGCTACTTTCATTCGCCCCAATTCTAGGAAAAACGGCTGTAGCGGAGGTTTCTGCCCCTGAATTCCTGTCCAAGTGCACTGTAATGTGGGATCCCAAAATTGCAGGAAAAAAAACACTGCAGTAAAATGGGGCCAGTCTGTGCAGCTTGCAAGGCTGAGACTGGAACCCACGTACTATTACTCTGGATCCAAATTAGGAAGAAACTGTTTGACTGCTGTCTTCAACTCTGCCACGTGGTGACAGAGTTCTGCTTGCAGAGTACCTGTCAGTCTGAAGGCAGGAAGTAAACTGAGGGAGACAGGAAGTGGAGGGCTGGATGTCCCCTGCTGCAGAGGTCTGATTCCTGTCTTCCTATCAGCATCAAGAGGTACAGCCCATGAGTAAGGAAGCCCGGAGACAAACTTAGGAGAGAGAAAGTACTAATTTACTTAATGATCAATGGAAATTTAAAATACGGGTTGTTTTATTTTTACTGTTAGCATGTACAAGCAACATGAACTGTTTCCGTAAAATACAGTGGGGGGGGGGGGTTCCATATAGATTTTTATGGTATTTTTCCCATTTTCTCCCGTCCCCATGTGTGCACGCATGTGTGAAGGCATGTGAACGCCACGAGGCACCCACCCACTACAATGCCGCCCCCTCCCACCTACACTACCCACTGGATCACCACCCGGTGGGAAAGTAACTGGGGGGGGGCCTACAACCACTCCGGGAGAGGAGAGCTGCCTTTCAGCTGCTCAATCCTGCTCCCCCTCCCCCCATGCTGGCTCTCCGACGACCCTAGATCATTCCCAAACCCAGGTCACCAGTGTAGCGTGAGGTTAAGCGTCCAGCACCTCAACCCTCAGTGCCACCGGCCTGGTAGTAAAATACGTTACTCAGGCTTATCACTGGGTTGTGGCTACAAGATTTTTTTTCCCCACTGCTGCTCCTTTCCTGGTCTCTCAGGTCCACACTACATTAATCATGTCATCATGCCAGTCCTAAGTATCCAATTATTTCTATCACAGTTCTTTATGAACCTTGTTTTAAAGTAATTATAAATGGGGAAAATGTAATGGGTTGCAGGGGAATAACACATTCATCTTAACTGGTGAGTGATAAAAACCCATAACTCACATGTGGCAAAGACCCAAGTTAGTTAAGGTTTTACCACGCGTGTGGAAATAAATTTGATGTTCTGCTTCAGCTTACTATGTATCTGATATAAACCACACTATCTGTAATGTTTGTATTGTAAGGCAAACAGGATATTGGGTTGCATAGCCAGGGGAATTGCGTCCAGAAGCAGGGAAGTGATTCACCCTCTATATAATGCCTTGGTCAGGCCGCAGCTTGAGTACTGTGCACAGTTCTGGAGACCTCATCTGAAGGAGAACATAGCGCTGCTGGAAAGGGTTCAGAGGAGAGCGACCAGGATGATTCAAGGCATGGAGGGGAGGCCTTATGAGGAGAGACTTGAAGAGCTTGGGCTTTATTCATTGGAGGAGAGGAGGGATATGGGAGACATGATAAGAAGTTTTCAAGTATGCAAAGGGAATAATTAGGAGTGGAACCAGGGAGTTGTTTAGGCTGAAGAAGGAGGGAGTGGCCAGGGGTCATGGGTGGAAGTTGGAGAGGGGGAATTACAGGGGGGAACGTAGGAGGCATTTTTTCACTGAGAGGGTGGTGGAGCCATGGAATGCGCTTCCCAGGAGACTGGTGGAGGAGGACACAGTGGAGGGCTTCACAGGTTCAAGGGGAAACAATCTAGAGAAGACACTCTTGGGGGCTGGGGAGTGGTGAGGCAGGCAGCCACTAGGTTGCTGGCTTTCGGGCAGACAAGACAGACCATTTGGCCTAATATGCTGGCTTTTGATATGTTAAAGTTTTACCTTGTTTTAACTTAAAACTGACTCTCTTTCCATTGTAAACTATCTGCCTTATCTGGACCACTGTTCTCGTGTTCCGTTTCCAGAGAGGAAATAACATGTTCTGAGTGAAATAAACACTATTCAAAGTGAAAAAAAAATCATCCCAAAATAACATTATTTGCCCAATCTACTCACCACTGGTGTGGGATATATAAAGTATATACAGGACGTCCAGAACATGCCTTTCATACACTCTGGAATGTGCCAATAATGCTGCTTAGCAATACGGGTGCAGCCATGAGTGTTAGACTGGAGATACTGACATAATACCAGAATTAATACAAAGCTCATCTTCGGATGTTTCTGCCCCTTGTGCAAATGGTGCTTTCTACTGCAATGCACTAGTATTCCCTTTGCATTAGCAAAAAAAAAAAAACACTTGGTGACAGTTGTGCTTCAGATTGCGGCAACTGAGAATGGGGGATGTGCTGCAATTCTGTGACCCTATTTTTTATGTGAAACACTGTGATGTTACTGTATGTGTTTGGGTGAATATGCAGCACGTTACTCCCAGGACATGAGCCTCAGCTTAGCATGCTTCTCCTGGTCATTTCTAAACATATCTTGCATGTTAACTCTCTCTTTTGTATTTTGCAAAACCTATTTCTGCCTAGGAAATTCTCAGTCCTAATGTATATGTTTGGCCACTACAGATCAAACCAAAGGGTAACAAAGTGCATAATCCCATGTTTCGGGCCAGCCACTTTAAGAGTCCAGTCCCAGTAATACATGCTATTCACGCGCTGCTGGTCAACGCCACTCTGCTTCTCGATACCACTTCATGAGACAAGGCTGCATGCAGCATCCACAGCTTTATTTGACAGAAAGGGCGATGGAGCTGCTGAACAATCTGCCAGCTGATGTGGTAGGTGTCTAAGCCATCAATGGTTATTCAAACACAGCTGGGACAGAGTGCCGGGCTTAGTGGTTACTCAGGGAGGTGGCAGTAGGGAACGGAGCGAGGGGAGTGGATAGTGTGGATCAGAACCCTGCATGGACAATAGGTCCAGGAGCTGTTGGGTTATACAGAAACATAAATAGAAACACAGAATCTAACGGCACATGAGGGCTGCTTGGTAGACTGGATGGACCAACGGTCTTTTTCTGCTGTCGCACTGTTTATGTTTCTATTAGATACTCACTTCCTGTGTGATCCATGCCACCAAAACCACTGTCCTGACACCAAGGGCTGGATAGCAGAAGTGCTGCTGATGAGGGTTAGGCAGCATGAGGGAGTGAGCACGGGAAGCCTGTCACACAAGACTACCTGGTCAAATATTTTCCCTTGTTCTTCCGACTCTTCCCCCTCCCACTGCGAGCATGCTTAAGTTGGCGCCCTGTGGGCAGGGCCCGCTGATCAGCAGTGGCCACATGCTACTTCAGGTGCCATTTTCCAAGTCGCACACGTCTTCAATCTCCCCCGGGAGGATAGCATCCTCGTGGACTCTTTCTCGCCCCGACAGTATCTGCAACAGAGGTCTCAGGCTGTGAAACAAGGTCTCCACCATGCCAGGGCAACCCCTTACCGTTCAGCCCCACAGAGACAGCTTAGAACCCAAATCATCAGCTCAAAGTTACCTCCAACTACAGGACAGCTAGAGTAGACAGATATAGGTATAACTCTGATCATGCACATACTGAACGCTTAAAATTTTAGAAAACTTGAAAATCTCAAAAGAGATTTTGATATACTCCAAACAGATATGGATTTTTATACTGTTCTACAAGAGTTCTTTACAAGAAAATATATTTTCTATTTAATTCACTAGTGATCAGTGGTTTTCTCAGGCCTCTAACTTGGGGCCCCCTTTTATTCTCACTATTAGTCCCCTACATTCTCGCTGTGGTTCACTGCATCCCTTGGCAAATGCAGAAGGTTCTCACTACTAGTCCCCAACATTCTCGCTGTGGCTCACTGCATCCCTTGTCACATGCAGAAGGTTCTCACCATTAGTCCCCTACATTCTCGCTATGGCTCACTGCATCCCTTGGTAAATGCAGGAGGTTCTATCAGTCCCCAACATTCTCGCTGTGGCTCACTGCACCCCTTGGTACATGCAGGAGGTTCTCCCTATTAGACCCCTACATTCTCGCTGAGGCTCACTGCATCCCTTGGTACATGCAGAAGGTTCTCACTATTAGTTCCCTACATTCTCACTGTGGCTCACTGCATCCCCTGTCACATACAGAAGGTCCTCACTATTAGTCCCCTACATTCTCACTGTGGCTCACTGCATCCCTTGGTACATACAGAAGGTCCTCACTATTAGTCCCCTACATTCTCACTGTGGCTCACTGCATCCATTGGTACATACAGAAGGTCCTCACTATTAGTCCCCTACATTCTCACTGTGGCTCACTGCATCCCTTGTCACATGCAGAAGGTTCTCACTATTTGTCCCCTACATTCTCGCTGTGGCTCACGGTATCCCTTGGTACATGCAGAAAGTTCTCACTACTAGTCCCTACATTCTCACTATGGCTCACTGCATCCCTTGGTACATGTAAAAGGTCCTCACTATTAGTCCCCAACATTCTCACTGTGGCTCACTGCATCCCTTGGTAGATGCAGAAGGTCCTCACTATTAGTCCCCAACATTCTCACTGTAGCTCCCTGCACCCCTTGGTACATGCAGAAGGTTCTCACTATTAGTCCCCTACATTCTCACTGTGGCTCACTACATCCCTTGTCACATGCAGAAGATACACATCTATTGGAATGCGCATAATAAGCTCTAGACACTAACGAACACCTAGGCTAGGCCTGAGACATGGGGCCCGATTTTCATAGAGCCCTTAAAGCGATGCAAGCAGCTTTGCTCCAGGGCTGCGGCAAACTGCAGACATGCCAGGGACCCTGCAAACGGTTTTATAAAAACTGGGGTCCTGGTGCTAAACTCCCCGGCTTTGCCGGATTCTAAGTCTACTGCTGCACCAAACAGTCAGCGCACCTGCAGGACTTGCCCCAGGGATCCAGCGCTCATCAGCTTGGCGCAACACCAGAGGGGCTGGGATGGTGGGGGAGGGTGAAGCTGCTGGACAAGAGGGGCCAGATGCAGAAGGGTCACAAGAGGTGGAATAGGGATGAGTCTGGGGGAGACAGCTGGGCATCAGCGGGAGTGATGTGGCACCTGGCAGGGTGCGTTTGCACTGTAATATATTATATATGTACAGTTACAGTTTACTTATCTTCCTTGGGGGTCTAGTGGACCCTCCCCCTGATCCCCAATGTCCCCCATAAATATGGATATATCTTCCCTGGTGGTGTAGCTCGCCCCCTAATGCCCAATGCCCCCCATAAATAAAACTTCCTTGGTGGTCTCACGGATCACCACCCTGATCTCCCCCAAAACCATTTATATAAAACATTCCCTGGTGGTCTACTGGACCCCAACCCTGGTAGTAGTGCCCCACCACCCCGCTCCTGTCCACTGTTTCTTCCACGAGCCGACGACCGGCATAGCCCTCCGCTCTCCAGTATGGCTGACCACTGAATGAGCTGTCAAGGAATGCGTACTGTATACAGTATGCACTCACTGATCAACAGCTGACAGCGTACTGTATACAGTATTAATACAGTATCAATATGTATGGGGGACATCAGTCCACTAGGCCAGCTGGGAAGATCAATATACTGTTTAAACTGTACATATATAATCAGGGCTTGCATTAACTCCCAACTGAAGTCCCCAAACAGGATTTTTGAGGATTTTGAAGCACAAAAGTAAAAGTAGTACTTCAGTACTGACCCTGTATATTGGAAGGTTTGCACAGATATCCTTAGCAGAAAAAGTGTCTGATAATGTACAAAGCCACTTCAGAAATGTCTGACCCCAAGATTTTCTGGTCTGATACCCCAACATTTGAATCAAAGGGTCCCGCAATCTCCTGCTGAGCACTGCTTTAGGCCAAACCACAGCACCATGATGGCCCTAGTGCAAATTCATCAATGACAGCAAATCTGCTATGGACCAAGGCCAGCTTGCTGGAGCTGTTTTTATTGACCTGTCAAAGGCGTTTGACTTAGTTAACCACAACCTACTCCTGCATCAACTAGGCTCTACTAGCGCTTCCCAATCCACACTTGCCTGGTTTGCCAGCTATCTGAGGAGCCGCCCCCAGTCTGTCTCCTGTCATAAAGTTCTCTCTGCCCCTGCCCTGCTTTGTTGGAGTGTCCCACAAGGTTCCATACTTGGGCCCCTGCTCTTTTCTTTGTTCATCAATAACCTACCTTCTGTGCCCTCCTACAGTCTCTCCTTACTCTACGCCGATGACTTGGTTCTCTATGTCTCCTCCAGCTCTATTCATGAAATTAACTCCCACCTCTCTTCTGATCTTCATCGTATCCAAACTTGGCTTACGTCCCACTGCCTGGTGCTAAATGCTGCCACGACCGAGGCTACACTCTTTGGGTCACAAAGGAAATCTGTTGCTTCAACTCTATCTCTCCAGGTTTCTTGTCTTGATGGCTCCCTTGTGGAACTAACTCAGTCCTTCAGATACCTAGGGGTCATGCTGGATCCATCTCCTAACTTCTCTCTGCATATCAAAGCTGTCTGCAAATCAGTCAATGCTAAAACTAGATTGGCTTACAGAGTCCGTCAGTTTCTAACTCCTGTCACCCAAGGCCTTCTCCTCCCTGGACTCTGCTACGCTCAGCCTGTCTTCACCTTGGCACAGGCAAGCATCTTGCAAATGTGGGACATTGCCTACAACAATGTCTGTAGATCTGTGCTATCTGCTCCTCGTCTTAAGAACCACTGTACTCTCAACTCTGACCTCCACTGGTTGTCTCCTTCCTCGCGTTGGGCTTATTCATTAAGTTGTCTGACAACATTATTCATTCTTCTATCCCCTCCACACTTGCTGCTATGCTCACCCAATGGACTGCCCTCGTTCCCTCTGTTCCATGTTTTTAGCTCTGAGGCTGGAGGGGGTGTGGAGATAATTTGGGTAACCTGCAAAGGAGGGGAGGAAAAAAATTTAAAATAGGGGTGGTGTACAGGTCCCCCAATAGAGGAGGCTCTGGAGGATAAACTGGTTGAGAACATCAAGGGTCACTGTGACCTTGGAAAAGGTAGGGTGGTGGTTATGGGTGACCTTAATATGCCGGGGGCTGAATGGTACACCATGACATCCTCTGTAACCAGGGAACAGAGACTGATGGACGTCCTTCAGGATGCCTTCCTGGTCCAACAGGTGGTGGAACCTACTAGAGAGGGGCGGATAGTGGACTTTGTCCTAGCAGACAGTGACCAGATAAGGGACCTGGAGGTGTGCAGTCCACTGGCTGGTGGTGACCACACCATGGTCTGGTTTCTGCTGTTTCTGGGGGGTGGGGGTGGGACCACACTAATACAGCAGTGGTAGACTTCAGGGAGCGGACTTCGTGGGCATGGGTAGGATTCTATGGGAGAGGTTGGACAAGATTAGGCCAGACATGGATGCTGGAAGCTTGTAGGAGACCATTAAAGAGGGGTGCAAGAAGCTACTAGGTCCTATACAAAAGCAAGGCGCAAGGATGGTAGAACCAGCAAGCCATGCTGGTGGACCAGGGAGGTGCAGGAGGCGGGGACGGAAAAAAAAGGCTGCCTATGCACATTTTAAATGCTCAAGGGGGGACAAGGAACGAGGAGAGTATGAACCGATGGCCAGGAGGGTCACCAGAGTGGTGAGGGGAGTCAAGGCAGGGATGAAGTAAAACCTGGCTAGGGATATCCGGGGCGGGGGGGGGGATTCTATAGATACATAAGAGAGAAGAGAAGAGAAAAGCGAGGACACAGATCATCAGGATTAAGACTGGGGGGAGGGATCGGCTCAGGAAGCAGGGGAACAGGCAGAGGTGCTAAATGAATACTTTGCCTCAGTCTCTGCAGAGAGAGGCAGGGGATCCCTACAGCCTGATGGGAGGGAAGAGGAGCCAACAAAAGCGAGAGGTCAGTCTGAGACCAAAGGATGGCAAGAGGCTAGGGTACAGGCTGGGCCAGACCCAGAAGGGGTGGGAAGGTCGCACGAGGGGCAGGACTGGGGGAGAAATCACAGTGGATAGGGTGAGGGAGGCCCTTTAGAAGCTAAAAACCGATAAGACACCGAGGCCGGACGGGCTACATCCGAAGGTCATGAAGCAGGGTTTTAAATAATTGATTAGCAGTTTTTTTCTTGGGACAATGCTAACTGTACAGAAATTATTTATATAGGTTTTCTAGAAGTGTTATGTTTGTTAAACACAGTGAGGCAAGTGCAATGCATTTTCACAATGTTTTAGCACTTTTATGAGCAAAACGCTAATCAATTTTTGGAGTTAAATAAAACCCTGTGAAGGAACTGGCGGAAGAGCTGGCAGCTCCACTGGCTGCACTCTAACACCTCTCCGCAGACAGGATGGGTGCCCCAAGATTGGAGGGTGGCTCATGTAGTGCCTATCCACAAAGGGGGGGGTCTAGGGAGGAGATGGGGAATTATAGGCCTGTCAGCCTAACGTCTGTGGTAGGCAAAGTAATGGAGGGTTTTATCAAGGAGAGGCTGGGGATGCAGCTGGAAAGGACAGGACACTAGGATAATGAACAGTATGGCTTTGTCCCGGGGAGATTGTGTCAGTCCAACCTCGTAGAGTTTTATGACTGGGCGACGGGGGCCCTGGATAGACATAGGCCAGTGGACATCCTATACCTGGATTTCAGCAAGGCGTTTGATTCAGCAACCCATACTGGGCTGATAGTAAAACTGGGGGAGATGGGGGTGGGAGGATAGGTGCTCAAGTGGGTGGAAAATTGGCTTTCAGGACAAATACAGAGGGTAATGGTCAATAGGATAGTCTCCTGCCCCACGAAAGTAATCAATGGGGTTTCCCAAGGTTCAGTACTTGGGCCTCTCCTGTTCAATGCCTATGTCTCGGATATAGGGAGTGGGGTTAGGAGCAGGCCGAGTCTCTTTGCGGACGACTCCAAACTGGGAGCACTGGCAGATAGGGAAGAAGCAACAGAGACAGTCTAGGGGGACCTGGATACCCTGGAGGGGTGGTCAAGGAGGAGGAGGGGATTGACATTTAATGCCAGGAAATGTAAGGTACTTCATCTGGGGGTCAAAAACCCGGGCCATGTATACACCCTGGGTGGGGGCACACTGCAAGCCACACTGGGTGAGCGGGATCTAGGGGTGGTGGTAGACATCAAAATGAATAACTCCGGAAACTGTAGAAGATCCGCAGACAAAGCAAACAGGATACTGGGCTGCATAGCCTGGGGAATTACGTCCAGGAGGAGGGAGGTGATCCTCCCTCTATATAATGCCTTGGTCAGGCCACAACTCGAGTACTGTGTACAGTTCTGGAGACCTCATCTGAAGGAGGACATAGCACTGCTGGAGAGGGTCCAGAGGAGAGTGACCAGGATGATTCGGGGCATGGAGGGGAGGTCCTATGAGGAGAGACTGGAAGAGCTTGGGCTGTACACACTGGAGGAAAGGAGGGACAGAGGAGACATGATAGGGGTCTTCAAGTACGTAAAAGGAATAACAGAGCAGAACAAAGGAGCTGTTCAGGCTAAAGGGGGGGGTGACCAACCAGGGGGCATGAGTGGAAGCTGGAGGGGGAAATTACTTTGGAGTATCGTAGGAAACATCATTTCACTGAGAGGATAGTGGAGTCGTGGAATGCGCTGCACGGTAGGCTGGTGGAGGAAGGCACAGTGGAGGGCTTCAAGAAGGCATGGGACAGGTACAAGGGGAAACTGAAGCCAAAGAAGACTCTCTAGGGGGTTGGAGGGCCAGGAAGACGAGCACCCAACAGGTGGCTGGCTACCAAGGACACACAACAGACCATTAGGCCTATTCTGCTGGCTTTTAGTATGTTAGTATGTATGTTTGTATGTTATCTGTCCCAAAATGCTCTACCAGGATGGGTGAACTTGCCTTTCTCCTTCTATGCCCCCAAATTTTGGAACTCTCTCCCACTTGATCTTAGATACTCCAAATCCCACCTCACTTTCAAGAAAGGCCTCTCCAATTACCTCGCCTCCCTTGACATTTGCAAATGTCCCTAGCTTCACGTGTCATGCAAATCTACCATTGTCCTGCACTTAAATTTCCCTATGGCCTCCCATCCCCTCCCCATTCCTCTCATCCCCACTCTTCCTTAGCTGCAGCTACGCATTTTGTTCCCTGTCTCTGATTGGGATTGTCACCTTGCTGACTTACCAACAGCACAGTCATGTTTTGTACATTATTAACTGTAAATTGTGCCTTTTTGTCTGTTTTGTTCCTATTATAACGTATGATATGTACCTCCTCTATGTACCATGTAACTTGCACCTCTGCATAACTGTTTGGAATCTCCTAGTGTACAACACTGTATATGTATTTGGTTTTACCTGTGACTGTTCCTTGGTTTCTACTCTCCCAGGTCGTGCCTGAAAATAGGCAGTTCTGTCTAGTGCACTTACCCGGTTACCAAAAGCAAATAAATAAATAATTAATAAACTGACTCCCACTTTACTAGTGCTAATGCAAGCCCTGTATAATGCATTACAATGGGAACACACCCTGCTGGGTGCCACATCACTCCCACCGATGTCCAGCTGCCCCCCCAACTCCCCCTATGCCACCGCCCATGCCCCTTCTGCACCCAGCAGCTCAGTGTCAGATTCCATACCACTTATGTCTGCCACTTAGACCACCTCCTGTCTGGTTTAAGTGCTTCCTGTTGCTGCTTCCACGGTGGGGCTTGCAAAATACCAAAAAAAGAGGATGTTGCAATCCTGCGGTGGTGCAAGCCCCCTGGCGACCTGATGCACAAGGTTGTTTGACACAACACTGGTGTAAAGGGGGCTGGGGTGCAGCTGCATCAGGATCTGGTACAGGCTGCATTAGAAAATTCCGAATGACGCAAGTTGTGATGCAAGTCACCCCTGCATCAAAATCTTTTAACACATGTCCCTTGCGTCATTTTAACCCCTTTGAAAAATCAAGCCCATGGTCTGCTGGCAGTAAACTGCTTCTAAATCACTGAAATAAAGCCTCTGTTTTTCACCAACACAACCAGAAAAAGTACCATAAACAATGCACTTGAAATAAAGTCTACTAGTGGCTCTTTACTGGAGGTCGCTAAATCATTTCAATACCTGGGAATCTACTTAGATCAGAGGCTGTTTTATCAGGATCACCAAGACTACATAACAACCCAGATTAACAAAAGATCTGCTCACTCTTTAGGGTCAAGGAAAACGTATCGGACAAGGCATGTCTTGCCATAGCCCACTACAATCTTCTTTCCACGTTTGTCTGTGCTGCTGTGCTATTTGTCTCATTTGCAGGGAAGGCGCTCTTTAGACTTAGAGTACTTTACAATCACATTGGGGGAATTGCCTTAAACACGGACAGAAAGATCCACCACTGCAACAAACAAAAAAAAAAAATAACTTATGGGGACCCAAACTGGCTCTTATTAGATACCAGATTTAAATTTCTGCTGGGTGGCGCCATCTTTAAAATCCTGGTTACTGATTTACCAGACTTCTTAGCTGCTTTGCTAAGACCACTTGATGGGCTTTGGACTCTCACATGCTCTACACATAATACAGTAACTATTCCCTTCTGTAGAGCCCAGGTGTTTTGGAGCTCACCACCACATTTGTTTATTGAAAGATTAGAATTACAATCCTTTTTTTTTTTTTTTTTATAAATATAGTTCCTCTTTTATGCCCCCTTCCTCACTGCACCAAGTTCCTTTCTTCAGGAGCCCTAGACCATGCGCATTCCTGTAGCCCCGCCCGAAGTATCTCCTTCCGGGTGCCGGCGAGCCTGCCCCCATCCTGCCTTGGTTTTACCCTCCGGGCGGGGAGAAGAGGAACTCCCCAACCCCTTCCGGTCCTTAAGTGTGTGTCGAGAGGTCTCACCAGCCCCTTCTATGGAGCCTGGTTAAGGGTTTTCTCGGGACGGCTGGGTCCCCTCTACAGGAGCCTGGTGCAGGGCATTTTTCTGCTTTTCCGGTTCCAGCCCTCAGGACGTCCGCATACTAGAGAAACCTAGGGGCAGAGTATGTCATGACGTGCTGGCGCTCTGGCTCCCGGCAGACGTCCTTCCCAACATGCTGCATGCTATCTTGCTACACCTCCACCTGTGGTCACCCAGGTGGTGGTAAAGCAGCAGGACCTGTATCCCTTCCCCTCCCGGAGAAGAGCAGCCTCTGGGCGCTCAATTCTCCTCCACTGGCCAGCCGTCCCGAGTCCGTTCCAACCCGGTCATCTGGCACTCACGAAGGTAGCCCTACCGCTGAGAATTACAATCCTTGAGTCAAAGGCGCCAGTCAGTAAACAACATTCTACATACATGTAGCTGGAATACAATGGTGGACAAACCATTTGATATAACATACTGTTGGGGGTTACAACTGTGGATAAAGTACGTATATTTACAAAATTTACATACTATAATACAGATAATTGGGGAAATGCATTAAACAGTAAGAATACAGGCTGCAAGGAGACAGGTAAAGGTGAACTGCATGATAGAGGTGAAAATTTTGACCTATACTTGTTTCACACAATGGTTGCAAAGCATGTTGATCTGCCGGTCTCAAAAAAAAAAAATCAAGGTATCAGAATCCCTGCAGGAGCCTAACACTTCACTAGCTCTCGTTCGTAAAAAAAAAAAAAGTAATCTCTAAAAGCCAGGCAGGTTGGATTAGCCTCAAAAGGAGGAAAATCCCCAGTGAACGGCAAGAAAATGCTAATCCGAACCACAAGAGGAAGCAGGAAGGGAAAGACAACAGTGTTGAAGGGGCACTTCGTGTCTGGTTCTTGTATGTTGTATGGAGGCATACATCTCTTCTTTTTTTTTTTTTTTTTTAAGTTAGTTTGTTTATCCTCCTGGTCCCTGACAGCAGTACCTCTTGCCAGATCCCCCAGCCCTGTCTCCCACTCACAGCTCTTCCTCCAGCTGCCCCACGGCTTTGCCCCCCATGGCGGCGGTAGGGATCCCTCAACCCACTTGTCTCACAGATTCAGTGCTGGAGGGGTGTTACTGTTAATCGTGGAGGCGGCGCCTGCGGGGATCAGACGCCATGGGGCATGTCAGGACCCATTTCCCCAGGTGTTCTCCCCCCCAACCCAGGCGAGGATATGCAGCAACACCACAAGGAGCGAACGCGAACATCCCCTGCATGCTCCACCGAAGGCCTGCCTCACCTTTCCCTGCTGTAACCTCGGCGCACCAGCCCCCAGCCTCGCTAGGCACCAGTAGTGCAACACTGCTGGTGTCCCCCCAGAGAAGGAGAGCAGTCCAGAGACTTAGATCCTTTCTCCCCTCGGACCCCCAGCTGCCCGTGCTCGCCTCAACACGGGTCGCTGGCGGGTGTGGGGTAAGGCATCCAGCGCCACTGGGCCGAGGCACCTGTTTAAAAAATAATTAAAAGAAAGAAGGAAAAGCTAATAAACTGGCTGTTCACAATTGAAGCTACCAATGGGTGGTTGTGTCACTATAGAGTGAGACAACGTTGTCTGCAAAAAAGGAGCATGGGGAGAGGATGGACGCTGATGCTCCTTCCACCGCAGAATGGCAACAGAATGTTTTACCAGGGCAGCTGACAGAGAATGCCCCATGGACATCAGGAATGCCAACAAAACTGGCCCTTTTTACCACAGCTGTCAGACCAGTGGCATACAGAAGAATGACGATCTTACTGCCAACAAAAAAAACAAAAGCTTGGGTTACTGCAATCTGTCGGGAGCAGAGAAACTGCCATTGCTTGTCACCGGCAAGATTCAAGGACCTCTTTGTGTGACCCATCTTGTTAGCTGTGCGCCAAGTATGGTCTGCAGCAGTGATGTAGGTAGGGAAAAATGTGCAGACTGGGTGCGCTTAACAGTTCTTATCTGCCATCATATTATGATTTTATGTTCCTGTCCTACCTGTCACATACACTCGGCAAATGCATGGATAACTGGATCAATTTTCTCTTAATGGCTGTCAGAGTGGAACAAAAAGCGGAGGCGCTGTCAGAGGAAAGTGCTCCTATTTGTGGACAACTGTAGCGCACGTACTACAGATTTGGCAAGTAAATTTAGCCAGATTAAAATGGTCTTTTTGCCTCAAACACTACAAGCTTGATCTAACTGCTCAATATAGGGATTATAAAAAAGTTAAAGGATCACTACCGTGCTCCGTTTTCTTCATGCACTGTAGACATCATAGAAAGCAGGTCTCACTTCCTTGCTATAGAAACTGCTCAGACTGTCAGCCTTCTAGATACCCCCAATTATGACGCACCGAGCTTGAGCAGCACTGAAGGAAACCACAAACTGCCTACTGTTTCCGCAAGTCTGGATTTGTAATCAAGGATGCCGAAACAGTCCACAAAGAGCTGTTACCCGTGCCTGGCATCCTTGGTGACATGGAGTGGCCAGCAAACATGACTGCGGACAAATTACTGCATAATCTATGCTACACACAACAAATTCTAGAAAAGGTGGACATCAACAAAAACAGCAATTGCAACCAATGTGGGAGTTCAAATGAAATTTTATTATATATTTTTTAGTCTCGTCTCTGCATTAGGCATTTCTGGGAACAGACTGAAAATGCACTATCTAACATACAGTGTCTTAAAGGGATGTTTCAGTACGAAGACACGTACACAGTTTGAACACAAATTTTGTTTCAGCAGAGCAGAGATATATAGTTGCTCCTGTTTCTATGGTAGCCAAGAAACTGATTCAGAGACTGCGGTCTGAGGACGGGCCATACTCCATAAATGAATGGAGAAAGGAACGGATAGGATTATTGGGATTAGAAAAATCTTAATCTCAGACACAAAGTCATTCGTTTCAATAAGAAATATAAAATAATTTATGAACTTTCTGATAAACCAAATGAAGCAAGCCTAACTGATTCTCCATTTTATATACTAACAAAACTTGCTTATCTTTCTATTCTTGTGTATTTTACTGTTTAAAGTGCTTACTGTTAACACTCATCGTGCCATCACATTTGACTTCATACCAAGGAATTTAGGTTGCACATAATTAATTTTTCAGGGGAGACATGTCCACTTTCCTAGCCGTATATGACTAGAGTTGGATTTTTTTTTTTTTTTTATTCCAGTTGACTATAAGAACATAATATTTAGCTATTTGTGACTATATATTAGCTGATTAGTTTTACAAGTCTTTACTTAAAATAATTCAATTGATACCTTATCTAGGTTGTCAGGCAGGCGAGTCCTTGTCAGATGTTGCCTGCCCTGAAGAATCAATGGTGTCAGCCGCATTCTCCAGCACAGGGTGCCTCTGTCACTCCTACAATTGGGTAGACGCACCTTCACTGCAGGCAGGAGACAGTAAAGCTTTGATTACCCACACAGTGTCCCATTAAGGCCACCATCATTACCGGTTCCCAGTTCATCTCCTGTCTTGCAGGCTGCAGGTCAAGGACTAGAGTTCCATTAGAGTAGTTATGTAGACACTGGATACTCGTCTCTTACTGCTGGATTTTCTCTTCCTCTGGCTCTTCTTATAAACAGTCGTGCCCTGCCTCCCGGCAGCAGTCTGATGCTCTGGTACTGCCCTCAAAGTCACTCGGCTGCTCGGTCTTCCATGAAAGGGTCTGTCCCTGCCCCTCAGATAGCTCCAAGACAGCTCCCGTTTGTCGGTGGCAGCAGTTGAAAAACCACTGTCAGTGGTTTTGGCAAGCTTTTCAGTGCAGCGCTCCATGGACGCCATCAGCCAAGTTTTAAGTTCCAGTGTGGTGGCCCCAGACATCACACAGACGCATTTTCTTTTCAGAGAGCAGGTTTCTGGTTCACCCTCCCGCAAACACTGTATAGCTCACCTGGCCCTTATTCGAGGGCTATACATATTTCTATTTATTTCTCCATGTTTTAGAAGTTACAGCCCTCATAAAATTGTACCCAGCCACTGCATTCAAGTATCTAGGAATCTGGCTCAACAGCAAGCTTGATTTTTCGATACCATTCACGCCAACTCTGTCCCAGATTAGGCGCCCTTTTCGCAACAAAGATCATCTTCTCACTCCATGCCCAAAAGGAACTTGTAACCAAAATGATTCTCCCAGTCTTTGATTATGTGGATATAGCCTGTGGCATCGCCCCCTCCTCCTCCCCTGCCAGACTGGATACTCTGTTCAACACCTTCTGCCACTTTGCCAACTCTCCCCTCCATACCCATCGCTGCTCCCTCCACTCTTCCCTCTCCATCCTCCCTGTCGTCTTGTTGCCAGTCCCACCGCGCTGCCTTCACTGCCAAATAATGGTTTGGGTCCCTCCCCTCCTATCTATCTTCCTTGCAATCCCCAGCACCCTGCTCTTCCTACTCACTTCACTCCAGGGACTGCCGCACCGTCTCCATTCCCCATCCTCGCTCCTCTGCTGGCTATGTGGCTTTCTCCTAGTACCATTCCTTCTTCTAGAATATGCTCCCCTCCACTCTTCACTTCGCCCCTTCTCTCCCAGCTTTCCGTTTCCACCCAAGGCAACTTCCTGCACCCACCCTGTTCCTGCTTACCCCCTCCCTAACCCAATATCCTCTCCCAACCTGCTCTGTTCCCTGGTTACCACCACTCACCTTATTACCCCTACCCCAGCACACACTGGGCACTTTGCTTCCCACTTGATTGTTTACTGCTCTACACAACTGCTGTATTATATGAAGCCCTTTTACTGACAACTGCCTCAGTATACACTTTTTATTCCTGTATCTGTAATGCTGACTGAATTGTATTTGTCACTGGTCTCCATACAACCCCTTCCTCGGGTCAAACCTGAAAGCAAGCCTTGGCTCAGTGTGCCTTGCCCCAGTTAGAAACCTTTAAATAAATAAATAAAGGTATCTTATGCAAGGCTCTGGACCAAAGGGTTTGAGAAAGAGCGAGCACAAGGCATAAATTAATTCTGGAAAGTAGACTAGCATATTCGCTAATCAAAAACAAAACTGATTAGCAATAAGACAACTCTGCGGGCGGTTTTGGGCACTTTCTACACTGGTTATTTTCAACTGCGGCATATCAGATTACTAAAACTGAATGCATTCAGTGGCCAGGCAGACTGTTTGTAAATCAAAGATGGGCACCAGGTCCTGAGGTTTGAGACCAAAACAAGGCCAAAGACCAGATGGACACACAATGTTGCAAATATGGAGGGCACAACACAAGATCCCAGATATTCAAAGGGGTTGTGCATGGCGCAACCCTGCAGTGCGCCCCAGTGGGATACTGAAAAGGCTGCTTGGCGCAGCGCAAATCCCGATGCACCGGGGCGCAATGTTAATGTGGCGCAGCTGCAGGGGGCATGCCCATGCATATGCAGCACATCCTGATATTCAGCCTGGGAAGTGCAGCGCATATGCTGGCACAACCCTGCATTGCACTGCATAGGGGGCTCAAACTTGAGCCCGTGAAACGGTGGAATTCCTGGCACCCACAGGCAGGCTGCTGTACTGCAGGGTGCAACACAGCAACCACCACTCGTGGGTGACCGCCACCCAGAACACCATCCACAAGTACCCACAGCTCCCTGGTAGTCCAGTGGTACCCCTCCCTCCCGATTCCCTGAGAAATGTATAATAAGTCATTCCCTGGTAGTCTAGTGGACCCCTCCTGCCCGATGCCCCGATGGCCGGTAAATCACCGTATCATAACTCCCTGGTGATCCAGTGGCACCCACACAGGACCCCTTGCCCACCTCTCCCCCGGTCATCAGCGGGCAACGCAACCCGCCAGATACTGCCCGTCTCGCTCTGGCTGAATGATATGTACAGTATGGACTGTAAGCCCATACTGTACTTGTTATTCGGGCGGGTGGACGGGCGGTTGCAGCCGCCACCGGTGACGGGGTGGGGAGCGGGTGGGCAAGGTCCTGTGGGGTGGGAGGGTGTGCCACTGATCACCAGGGAGTTATGATACGGTGATTTACTGCCATCGTGGATCGGGCGGGAGGGGGTCCACTAGACTACCAGGGAATTACCTATTATACATTTCTCGGGGAAATCGGGAGGGGGGTACCACTAGACTACCAGGGAAGTATGTTACGGAGGTTTACCGTGATTGCAGCTACAGGGAAGGGAATGCCCCGGGACTCCCACTGTGCACACGTCATGCTGTGCAGGGCACCAGGCGTAAGTTGCCAGGCTGCCCAGCGCATGACATGCAAATGGCCCCATTTGTGCCTTGCATATACTATGGCCTCATTTACATGCCCGCTGCTGAATATCGCGGGTACTGCACCTAGTGCAACTGCATTTGCGCTGGCGCATCCACGTGCTCCCTATCTGTGGCTTGCACCAGCGCAGTGCCACTGCGCCATGCGCAGTCCGTGCCATATTCAACAGCGCTGCGCCATGGCGCAATACCCTTGAATATCACCTGGTCCTGGCCCCAGCGCATCCCAGTTGCACTGCACCCACGCTTGCGCCACCACCAGCCACAGTGTGAATATCCAGGCCAAGGTCTCATGCTCCCAGATCCTCATTAAGCAATAATCCACAGAGTGTGAGCTGGTCTGGGATTTACCAATCCAGGCATGGCGTGATTCAGTCATGAGACTGCAGGCTTCTTTGCAAATCTTTTTTGTGGGACAGGTCCACATTATTGTGTGTGCATGGCAGGCGTGGTACCACATTCCCTCCAGCATGCTGCACTGGCCTCCCCCTGCATACCTGGCAGTGACTGCTGGAATGTAGAACCACCATATAAGATGCTTCCATACGTATTCAAGCCATACACGTGAGGAGGTGATCCTGCCTGTTTCAAAGCGTGCCTGCTCTTCGCCAGCTTTCTCTGGAGTATTAAGAGCTCTTCCCCCACTTGTTGACAACATGTATGGTGTTCAGTTGCTGTGTGCCTTGTGGTTATTTATAACATATATACACACACACACACACATACATACACACACACACACATACATACGTACACATATAATGAAGATGGGGTGCCTGGGGGTCTGTGTCCTGATGTGCATTAACACAGCTGTTATGAGTGTTGAACATCCGGTGTGGTCTCCAATTTCAGGGGGCTGGGGGACATGGAAGTGTCATACCTGGAGGTATCTGAAGAAATCTCTCCATTCTAGGCTATGCTACTGTTGCAGCTCAGCAAAGCATTTCATTTATTTCTTAATTAGCTTTTGGTGACTGGGTAAGTGCATAAGGTTAAAAATCCCTGCCTATTTTCAAGCACGACCAGGGACAGTACAAAATACAATCATACAGCCAAACTCCTATGTAGGATACCTACAGTCCAGGCATACATTTAGCAAAGTATCCACGCAGGGATAGGCAGGTTACAATACAAACAGCAGTGGTCATCTACACAGGGATGGAAAGAACAGGCAAAGACAGGTTTATACATACACAGAAAATTATCCTCACAGGGATGAAAGGTAAAGGCAAGTAACACACAATGAGGAAAATCCGATCATTTAAGTACAGGGTTTCAAGGAGGAAAGAACAGGAGTAGAGGGCTGGGTGAGGTTAGGTGTAGTTACAGGTATCTAGTGCATAGAGACGGGGAAAAAGAGCAGTCTTGAAGAAGGGGTGAGATTCAGAACTCTTTAAGCTAGGAGGAAGGGAGTTGCAAAATTTGGGGGCAAAGTGAGAGAAAGCCTGCTGTCCCATTTTTGTTGAGCAGTGTGGGACAGAGAGAGTAGAGTCAGATGATCTCAGAGGCAGTGAGAAGACCACAAGGGTAAGCATGGCCCCAAAGACAGTCAGGGCAGGGTTTTCTAGTCATGGAGTTGATAAAACACCCCAAGGAGTAGGAGCGAAGAGATTTAGGAGGCAGCCAGTGTAGGGTGGAGTAGAGGAGATAGTGATCAATAAGGAGAGGGGCTGATAGGGTGAATCTGCAAATGTTGTTATAAGTGGAGTCCCATTTCCGAAGATTACTATCATTGACAAGGGAAAGGACAGGGAGGGCCATACAGTAGCTTGGAGAGTATGGCACCTCTTGCCACCAAGATCCTGGCTGCATGGGTTACGGAGTGACTGACGCAGTAGGAGACACCAATCTTACTGTTAGAGCTACATACCTCATTTATGCGAGTGGAGAAATCCAGCACGGGGTCAAGCAACACACCTAGGTATCTGAAGGAGTCGGTGGCAAGAACTGCAGACCCATCAAGGCAGAGCACGCAGAGAGTGGGGGGACTCAGCTTAAACTTTTCTGGATGACCCAAACAGCATAGCCTATGTCTTTGGTAGGTTGAAGATCAGGGAGTTAGTAGACAGCCAGGGCTGAGTCGGCTGGAATGCAGACGATAGATGACTATTAAGGTCAAGGACGGATCTAGAGGCTGCGTAGAGCACTAAGTCATCTGCATACATAATGGAGTGGCACTGGGGAGAGGAATTAGGAATATCATTAACAAAGATTGAGAAGAGTAGTGGTCCTAGGATGGACCCTTGAGGGACTCCACAGGAGATTGGCGCTGGAGATGGGAGGACCTTACAAAAGGAGACGGATTTAGTTTGGTTACCCAGGTAGCTGCTGATCCAGGATATGGTAGGCCCAGAGGCACCAAGAGAGATCAGTTTGTTCAGGAGCAGTGAGTGATTAACCAGATCAAAAGCCTTGGTGAGGTCAATGAACACAGCACCAGTAAGAAGGCCTTTATCCATGCTGGACTTGACCTCACTGGTGAATAGGGGGAGGTCGGTAGTGGTACTATGACCAGTCCTGAAGCCATGTTGTACAGGGGGACTAAAGACTGAAGTTGAGTAGATGGGAAGAGATTTGGCAGTGAACAAATTTCTCCAGTAACTTGCCAAGGGTAGGCAGTAGTGCAATGGGGCAATAGATAGGAGTTTAGGGTCACCTTTCTTGAGCACCTGAATAATCCTGGCCTATTTCCATGCTGACGGCACCATGGGGGTGCTAATAGATAGGTTAAAAAGTCAAGTGATGGGTGTAGCAAGAAAATGAGCAGCAAGTCTCAGTAACCTGGGTTCAAGACCATCAGGTCCAGAGCCTCCATGAGAGGGAAGATCCCTTAGGGACCTAAGAACCTCATGACGCATGACAGGGGAGAGCACCAAGGCCGGAGGTGAATCACGGGTAGTCAACTTAGGAGGCTAGGGGCCATGGGATACAGTAAGGGGAGTATTGGGGACCTTGGTGAAGAGGAGGTTAAAGGCACTGGCAATCGTGAGGGAGTTACTGCAAAGTGTATCATTAAGTAATGTGTCCTTAGGAGTCTGCGGCTTGGTATTCCCCAAGATTTCATTGATCTGGGTCCAGTATTTATTTGGGTCAAAGGCCAAGGAGTTTAGGAGTTTGCAGAAGTAGGTGCTCTAAGCAGCGGAGACCTCCTTCTTACAGGAATTACGAAGGGCCAGGTACGCGTCAAGGTCAGCTTGAACTGAGGTGGACTTCCATTTAGACTACAGCTTGTCACGCTACTTGAGCAGTTGCAGAAAAAGCCATTTCAGCCACTTAGTAGCCTTCCCTCTGGCCCTACGCGTTAGAGACTGGGATGTGCTTGTGCTGTAGAGTGAGCTTTGTGGAGTTAAAGTAAATCAGTAGCCAGGTTGATGTTGCTGGTAGTAAATAGGGGAGACCAGTCAATGTGTTTAAGATCGTAAATGAATCTAGATGGGTCAAGTTTGGAAAAGTCAGCAAAGGATAAGACCTTGGGAGGACAAGATGGAGGAGAAGCACCCCTCACACAGTAGACTAGGCAGTGGTCAGTGACTTGAGTCAGGTAAAACCCTGGCAGGTGAATAAGAGTCCTTACGGTTTGTGAGGATCCAGTCAGTCAATCTGGGTACGGCTGCAGTTGTTCTGCGAGAGCCTAGTATGAGTTGAGATGAGTTGGGCTTCACCCAAGCAAAGCTGACGTAGGTATACTATAGTTCTCCTTTGCCAGTCACATTTATTTTTATTTTATTTAAACATTTGGTGACCGGGAAAGGCACACTGAGCCAAGGCTCGTTTCCAGGTGCAATCCGGGGGTCAGGGAGCATGTGAACAAAGAAAGTGCAAAGCTGTCCAGCTGCACTAACAGACATATCCAGATAAGCTGGTGTGCTTGTTTCATGGCTTCTGCAACTCCCCGCCAGACCTCCCATGCCCTATGAATCCATGGGTTTGTATCAGACATGAGCCCCCACTCCTGCTCCTACTCTAAATATGTAGCAGTCATTTCTCAAAAGGGGAGGATCTCTCTCGATGTCTAGCCGCTGAAGGCCAGGCACTCTGGTGTGCCAATAATATGCAGCTGCGCTGCTGTGTAAGGCAACTTTTTTCTTCCATGCTCTGTTTATTGTCCCTAGGGCCATGGGCAGGGAGGCTCCCTTCCACCACCCCCATACTGTCTATCGTCTCTCCTAGGACCCCAGCAGTGAGGGTACCCCCATGGATTATCCCTGTGGCAGGTCAGAAGAGGGAGGTCCATTCTCCTCCCAAACCACCAGAAAACATAATCCAGCGCTTCACAGCAGGTCACCCCAGTGACGTGACGTGTGGAAGTGTGCCCAGCGGGCCTCAGACACCCTAGCCATACCCATCCTTTTTCATCTGCTTTTCTCCCTATTTACTCCCTGGGGTCTCAGCAAACTTGGTCACGTATGTGCTGGAACCAGTGGCCCCACACTACCTGGCTCATTGCCTGGCTCCTCTATTCATGTAAGAGCACTACCACCAAGCCTCCACTTGGTGGCAGCTAGCACCAGAAGAAAGGCCAACCTCTTCAATCCAGGAGAGGAGAGCTGCCTCGTAGCTGCCGAATCCTACCCTCCAGGCCCCCCACCTCCCAAACCCGTCATCAGCATGGGGGAGGTAAGGAACTAAGCACCTCAGCCCACTGCACCACTGGGATGGCCCTGTGTAATACATCTTAAGGTACAACAGTCCCAATCCGCCCTTACTCTTGACTAGCACCAAGGTGGTGGTGAGCTTTAGTCTGGGGGGTTTGCCTTGCCAGATGTCCCGAGCAATGGTTATGTGACATTTCCTACAGTCCTGTAGTGGGATGGGCAGGGGACACTACAGAAAACATATAGGAAGCAGGGCAGAACCACCCTGTGGACTGAGTCGACCAATCTTACATAGCACCTAACTCCGTCGAAAATTTTACAGCAACCGGTCGCTTACAGTGACAAATCCACAGGCTACTGTCATCGCTGTGATGGTCGCATGGACCCCCAGCACAGCTACATCCTGTAGTACGGTGGGGGTTTTAAGAGGGGGTGGGACAGAGTGAGGGGAGGGTGGGGCAGCTGTAAGTTGAGAGGCTAGCTGCACAATCGAGCAGACGCGATAGATCGTTAGGCCTATTTCTGCTGGCATTTTCGTATGTTCTCCAGGTCTTGTGCCCCCTGCGCGAAGCACCTACGCTGCGTACACACACACACACACACACACACCACACTATATATAATTTTCTCATATCGCTTGTGTGAGGGATTCAACAGAGTGTGAACAAGAGCAGGAAAAGCAGACATCTTGCCGGGTGCCCCGTCCTACAGCAAAAGGAGCGAGCCTGGTGCATTGGAGAGTTGGCTGGGAGGGGGGGTGCCAGAGTGTCAGGCAGACAACTCACCCCCTCCACGGTGGGTGGACTCAGGGATCTAACAACAGTATGTCTCCAGGCGGCAGCCTGGAGGTACTGATTTGGGAGCCCTGGATACTTGGGGAGTGATGGGATGTGGCAGACGTCAGTGCGGCACACATGGGAGCATTCATTGCACTTCCAATCCTATTGGAGAAACCGAACAAGTGAAAACCCCACTGGCAGGGATAGGTAGCGTTGCTCCACACAGCCACAATGCCCACTTCCAGATTCTGCCCTCCTGGACTTCGACATCCCCTCTGCTCTTCACTTCCACCTTCAGGGGTCACTGGATTCAGGTACAGGAGCACAGAGGAGCTGAAGGTGGCCCCAACTCGGTGCGCACAAGCCCAGGAAGTTGACCCTAGCAGGTGAGTCGGGTGTGGACCAGAAAGGATCGGGGCTACAGGAAGGGAGGCTCTTGATAGGGATAGTCATTCTGTGCCTGTCATCCTGCTGCATGTAGCGTAGTTGTAATCTATTTGTGTTTATATTCCGTATACTGCCGAATAGTTGATTGTAGTTCTTGTCTTTGGGGTGCAATTCCCGCCAAATGTCCGACCAATGCAACTCTCGCAGTGTGGAGGCACAGTCTGTGTACCACAGGTTGCCTGGAAGGGTGCGTGTTGGAGGCATCCCATGCTGCATAATTACTTAACTTGGTTATACTGTTATAAAAGTGCAACAGAGTTAAGAAGGTTCGCATATCAGCAAGCTATGAACAGAATGAAAGCCTCAAGTTTGGTTCAGTAAAATGATTTATATGAATGAAGACCATACACCAATGAGTATAACTGTTTAGGCCCTTAAGAGGCTCTCCAGCCTCAAAACGTTGACCGCCTAAAAGCAGGCTCATTCAACTGTGTGGTTCAAAATAAAACTCATATTACATGAATAAATAATTTGTTGCGTCTCATTTCCTAACCCATCCCCCTACTGCACTGACTGCTTGTTAAGAACAGACTCCTCCCTTTTTTTTTTTTTTTTTTTTTAATTATCCGCAGGGGCCCCCAGCTGGATTTGTCCTTTATTATCACAACTGGAGATACTACAGTGCCCCACCTCCATGCCAAGAAAGGCCTGATTTTTTAATTCCCACAAGTCTGCTCAAAGGTCTTTGGCCTGAGGAGAAGTCCTGAGATCAGGACCTCTTGTATGGCAGCACAAGAGACTGCTGCTACAGGCCAGGGCTAATCAGTTATGAGGTCTGTACTATACTGTTTTTTTTTGGGAGGTCCCCCCTCCCCTCCCCAACCACCTTCACTAGGGTCCCTCCCCGCCTGCCCCTCTCCCACCACCTTCACTGGGGTCCCCTATTTCAGTTAATAACAAGCCACAAATGGTTGGGTACTGCGCGGTAAGTCTACATTAATGTAGCAGCACACAAATATCTGATTTAGGGATCAAGAGAGACCTGCAGCTGTACCATTTGTTGCTTGCTTTACACACACACATACCACCAACCAAGGTCCTTCACGTCAAGTATATCAGTAACATCTCGCCACTCATGAGTCAACGATGGTAAGGAATGTCTCTAAGACATTATATCAGAAATGAGTAATTAGTTTAAAATGTACAGACATAAATTAAGGGTCGTAGCCACAAAATAGTTTATCCTATTCTGTGCCTTTGACAAAACCCTTTTGTGGTTAGGGCCCCAAAGCCCAGAAATATGCCACCACATAATACTACAGTTCTTATAGTACTGAATTTTGATGGCTGACACACTGTACTAAATGACTGATTGTTAGCATTCTCTACTGAATTTGTGGTCAGGGACATTATTTTCTTTCATTTATAGACCTGTTAGATTTCTAACTAGAGTAAACAAACCTACTGCATGGCTGCAATAGAACAGGCATTCAAAAATACCTGCTGTTTTTGTAGCCAAGCTAAGCAGGTAAAGATAAACAGCAAGACTAGTAGACACAAAGCCAAATCTTCTAACCTTTGTAACCACAATATTCTCCCCTCCACACACTATGTGAACATTATGCATATAGCACTGCTGGAGAGAGTCCAGAGGAGGGCAACCAGGACGACTCATGGCATGGAGGGTAGGACCTATGAAGAGACTGGAAGAACTCCATCTGTATGCATTGGAGGAGAGGAGGGACAGAGGGGACATGGTAGAGGTTTTCAAGTATGTAAAGGGGATAAATAAGGGCGGAGCCAGGGAAGTGTTCAGGCTTAAGAAGGGGGGAAGTACCAGGGGGGCACGAGTGGAAGCAGGAAGGGGGGGGAGGAGTGCAGGGGGGAGCACAGGAGACACTTCTTCACCGAGAGGGTGGTGGAACCATGGAACGCACTGCCCAGGAGTCTGGTGGGAGAGACCACAGTGGAAGGATTCAAGAAGCGTTGGGACCGGTACAGGGGGAAACTGAGGCCAGGGAAGGCCACCTCTGGGGGTGGAGGAGCGAGCTCCCAGTAGGGGGCTAGCTTCCGAGCAGACACGATACACCATGGGGCCTGGCCTATTCTGCTGACTTTTACTATGCTACTATATCATTACTTGTTCTATATACACACACACACACACACACACACATATATATAGATATATATATAGATATTAATTATACATACACACACACACACACACACACACACACACACACACACACACACACAGTTATTTATACAATAGGAGAGTCAAACCTTACAGATAAAATGTGTTTTGCCCACCGAAGCACTCTAAACGAAAATAAAATAAATGGTATTTCAATGTTAAGTGGGTCATCAGCATTTGTTTCCATTTTATATGGCCACAAAAGAGCTCACAGCCCATAGAAGAGCAGCTCTCACAATACCCAATGACATCACACAATGGTCTCTACTACACTAAAAACAGACCAGTGAAATCAAACATACATAGGTAAACATTCATTAAATGAACTTATCTTATCCGGATGGGATACATCCAAGGGTTATGAAGGAATTGGCGGAGGAGCAGGCAGCTCCACTGGCTGTACTCCAACACCTCTCTGCAGACAGGATGGGTGCCACAAGACTGGAGGGTGGCTTATGTAGTGCATATACATAAAGGAGGGTCTAGGGAGGAGATGGGGAATTATAGGCCGGTCAGTCTAACGTCTGTGGTAGGCAAAGTAATGGAGGGCTTTATCAAGGAGAGGCTTGGGAGGCCATTGGTAAGGTTAGGGCGCCAGGATGATAAACAGTATGGCTTCGTCCCGGGCAGATCATGTCTGTCCAACCTTGTAGAGTTTTGTGATTGGGTGATGGGGGCCTTGGATAGACACAGGCCGGTGGACATCCTATACCTAGATTTCAGCAAGGTGTTTGATTCAGTACCTCATAATGGGCTGATAGCAAAGCTGAGGGAGATGGGGGTGGGAGGACAGGAGCTCAAGTGGGTCGTAAATTGGCTTTCAGGGCGAAGGTGATCAGTGGGGTTCCCCAGGGTTCAATACTGGGGCCACTCCTGTTCAATGCCTATGTCTCAGATATAGGGAGGGGGGTTAGGAATAGACAGAGTCTCTTTGCGGACAATTCAAAACTGGGAGCACTGGTGGATTGGGAAGGAGCGAGAGAGGCAGTCCAGGGGGATCTGGATACCCTGGAGGGGTGGTCAAGGAGGTGGGGATTGAAATTTAATGCCGGGAAATGTAAAGCACTTCATCTGGGGGGTCAAAAACCCAGGCCATGATTACATCCGGGGTCACATTGCAAACCACATTGGGAGAGCAGGATCTAGGGGTGGTGAGAGACATCAAAATGAATAACTCTGAAAACTATAGAAGACTAGCACCCAAAGCAAACAGGATACTGGGTTGCACAGCTAGGGGAATTACGTCCAGGAGGAGGGAGGTGATCCTCCCTCTACATAATGCCATAGTCAGGCCGCAATTCAAGTACTGTGTACAGTTTTGGAGACCTCGTCTGAAGAAGGACACAGCGCTGCTGGAGAGAGTTCAGAGGAGAGTGTCCAGGATGATTCAGGGTATGGAGGGGAGGCTTTATGAAGAGAGACTGGAAGAGCTTGGGCTGTACACACTGGTGGAGAGGAGGGACAGGGGAGACATGATATGGGTCTTCAAGCATGTAAAATGAATAACCGAGAGCGGAACCAAGGAGCTGTTCAGGCTAAAAAAAGGGGGGGTGGAGAACCAGGGGGGCATGAATGGAAACTGAAGTGGGGAAATTATAGGGGGGAGTGTAGGAAGCATTTTTTCACTGAAAGGGTGGTGGAGCCGTGGAATGCGCTGCCCGGGAGGCTGGTGGAGGAGGGTACAGTGGAGGGCTTCAAGAAGGGGTGGGACAGGTACAAGGGGAAATTGAAGTCAAAGAAGACCCTCTTGGGGGCTGGGGGGGAGGCGGGAACGTGAGCACCCACTAGGTTGCTGACTATCGAGCAGACACGACAGACCGTTGGGCTTATTCTGCTGGCCGTTAGTATGAACTAATCTGAAAGTTCTACAGTTTAAAGAGCCCCTGATATCGTTGTTACAACTTTGAGAAAATGTAATGTTTAGCACAAATCAGCTTATTTTTTAATATTGTTTCTGTATTTCTCAATTTTCTTTATTAGTAAGGACATTTGCATGTAAACAGGATTGCTGCCCTGTGTGTTCTGGCTGCTTGCCTACATATGACATCATAATTCTATTTATGATATCACAATCTGTTGCTGTGGGGATAATTATGATGGCATAAATGGGGTATAATTTATTTTATTTCTTTCTTTATTTAAAAGTTGGTAACCAGGAAAAGCATCATGACCATAAGCTTGTTTCCAGGTGCGACCCGGATTATGATGTCATATGTAGGATACCAGAAAGAGCAGATAAAGTCTAAGGGACAGTAAGCTTTTTTCATACAGCTGTCCTCTGTAATAAAGAAAAAAGGTAAAGAATTATAGAAAATACCTGAAATATGAACTGAACTGTGTAAATCTCATATTTTTTCCAAGTTTTTCTAACAATGTCAGGGACTCTTTAATGCACACTGCATAAATTGGACACACAATGACATCACTCAAAATATGGCATTTATCAATACTTGTGAAGGGACAGAAATCTCAAAACTCAGTCGTGCAGGGCCAGATTAAGACTGAAAAGGTCCCTGTATATTTTCAAGCTGAAGCCCCCCCCCCTCCCCCTCCGGGAAAAAAAAAATTGAAAGCATAGCATTCTTTCATTTTACGAAAGTGAGTTTTAGAAATAAAACATACAAGCTTTTCACTAGCCCAGATATGACCAAATGTTAAATAAAAGGCCTTACTACAAATCGTGTAGCTACTCCAATATGTTATCATCCACAGACCAGACCAACCAAGAAAACAAAGATCACCCCAAAAGATTTTTTTTTTTTTTTTTTTTTTTTTTTAATATATACACAGTTTCTTATTCTTGAGAACATCTTGTACACACATGTAGTGCCCTAAAGTTTGGGGTACAACTAAAAATTAAATGAGTACAGTGCCCCTTAGGGCCCTAGCTAGAGAGGGCATCGGGGTGGCATAGAGGAATAGTGTACATGTCCCCTCCTTTAGTGAGTGTGTGCACCCCCTCCTAGTCACAGAGCAGCTGCAGGAAAAAAAAAAACGTTTTTCTTTCGTTTTGTACGAGCCATGGGCACCCACACGCTGGGACTGCTGTCCCTGCCCAGCGCATGGTGTTTGCATTTAAACAGAAAAGTGGCTGGTGGGCACAGGCTCAGGGTTCGAGAATCAGAACTCAGAGTGTAACTTATTGAAAAAGAATCTAGTTTTTTTTTTTTTTTTTGAGTAGTGGTAGCCAAGCAATGGAATGAGGAGGACCAAGAGAGGGCGACAGGAAACCTGAGGGCTTACCTCGTTATTGAAGCTGGTTCCATCGGCTCTTCTGTGGCACCTCTCCTCCAGTCGGTGGGATGTCCTTATGGGTCGAGTCCGTGGTCCAGTGGTGAAGTTGGTGACCGTGGTGCGGGCTCAGCTTAGCCCCTTTTGTTATTTTTTTATTTAAAAAGGAAAGTTCTAGGGATGTGGACATGTTGTTCAATCCACACTGTCTGGCAGGTTCCTTACCACTGTAAATCTTGCCAGAAGGTCTTCAAGTTGGCTCCTCCCACCCACCCGGGGAGTAAAACCCTCGGCTCCGCCCCATGACACCTGATCTTCCTTACTGCTTGGAAGCTCAGGTTCCCTCCTTATCGCTCAGCGTTTAGGCCTGGATCCACACTCTTCGGAATTTCCGAAATTTTAAACTTTACAAGACTCCTGTCTTAGTCTTCCCTCACGGCTGCGATGGACAAATCGACTCCCCGCTTCCGTTGGTGCCCGTGTGGGCAGAAGATGTACCGGACTGATCCGCACTCCACGTGCGTCTATTGCCTGGGACTTGGCTACGATTCGCAGGCCTGCGAATTGTGCAAGTCCTTTTCCGCTTCGGTCTTGGAGGACCGTGCTACCAGACTTCTTCTCGGGTGCCCTGAAAAACGGTATCCGCCGGTCAAGTCTAAGGAGGCCAGTTGAGCAGTGTCCGCAGCGGCGGGCTCCGCGGAACAATTGGAGCAGCTGATCGTCCTCGAGGGGGAGGCGGCCCAGGCCACTGCTACTTCCTCCTCGGCCGTGGTATTTATCCCACTCTCTTTGGGCTCTTCCTACTCTGCTTCTTTTAAGGAGCTTTGTCAGTCCCTCTCCACCAAGGGAGAAGGGCCATCGGGACATACCAGTCAGTCCAAGAAGAAGGATTCTAAGAGTAAGTCCCACCGTCGACGTCCGTGGGAGCGGGAGAGATCCCCTTCACTGGACAGTCGACTCTCGACTACGGTCGAGGTTGCGGCTGCGGCCGCTGGCTTCACGGTGTTCCCGTTAGGTCAGCCGGCAGAGACATCCGTCAACGTGGTCAAGATTTTTCTTGACCCGTCGGATGGTTTGTCGACTGGAGAAGCCAACAACCCTTCTTCACCGGTTCCCCCGGTGGTCACCGAGGACTTGCCTGTGCCTCCTGTGCTGAAGTCCCTGGTCAAGGTCCCTGAACTGAAGGAGGGGCGGGTTTCCCCCGTCCCCTCTCTGACCCACCCTCAGAATCCCAGAAGGTCTCAGTCTCGGCACCATGGAAAGCGGCGTCGCCACTCATCTTCGTCGTCCTCTTTGGAGGATAGAATCTGGCGCAAGTTGCATCGGTGCTACGAGGATTTGATGTAGTAGCAACTTTTACTGACCGGTAACAAGCCGACTCAGTCGCCTTCTCCGGCCATTAAGTGGCTGTCACCGGAGCGGCCGACAAAACCCCTCGTGTGATCGAAAAGCCGGCGCCGGTTGTTCGGCCGAACCCAGCTGCTCCACCTATTGTGGTGGAACCCCCCGCCTCCACAACCAAAGACTGGGGCCCTGACCAAGGATTCTCAATCGGGTCAGGGCTTGCCCCATAGGTTGTCGGTCACCCTCACTCCCGATCGATCTCGACAGGTGGAGGGTGGCTCAGGCACTCGGCAGCTGATCACAGACTCCTCCCTGTTCTCCAGGCCGTCTGACCCGGAGTCTGCAGAGGGCCAGTCGGTGGACGAGAGCCCTTCCTCGTTTTTGGGTTTGCTTCGACTCATCTCAGAATCCACTGGGATGCAGCTCAACCGTTTAAATGGGCCATATCCTCACGGAGATACTGGACCAAGGGGATTCCCTATGGAGGCCTTTCCGTGGTCAAGCCATTGCTGGCCCTGCCCTGGAGTTGTGGCAGCGGCCAGCATCTTGTCCTGCGCCTTCCACCAGGATGGCTCGCAAGTACACGGTCCCCACCGGTTCACTCTCCGGGTTCTCAAGCACCCCTCTGCGGAGAGGTTAGTGACTAATAGTGTTTTCCAGCGTTCCAGGAACGCTCGGGACATGGACAAACCGCCCAATAAGGAATCCAAACAGTTGGATTACTCGGGCCGGAAGGTTTACACTGCTTCCTCCCTAGGCCTTCATCAGGCTAGCTCAGCGCTTCTGATGGCATATTTCTCACATGCCCTTATGGGCTCCATGGATGAGACGCTTCCTCATCTCCCGGCTGACCTTCAGACAACAGTCAAGCAGGTGCAGGATCAGGGAAGGGCGGTGGCAAAACAACAGCTCCAAACTTCGTTGGACATTGGTGATTCTTGTGCCCAGCCAGTAGTGGCCGCAGTGGTCATGTGCCACAGAGCTTGGCTGCGAATCTCCATCTTCACTGCAGACACCCGGCACAAGCTGGCAGATGTTTCCTTCCTGGGCACCGACCTGTTCGGGCCGGGGGTGGAAGGCCATCTCCAGAGGATCGAGAAGTCCAATGCCACCATGGACTCGGTCCCGTCTGCCCAGAAGGACAAAGGCTGCCAGCAGCAGCGTAAGCCTTTTCGCCCTTCCACCCCTGCGGCACGTCTGGTCAAGCAGCACCAGCACCAGGGCCAGCAGGCACACACTTGGCACCTTAAGGCCAAGTCTGCTGTGTCCTCCAGTAGGAAACCTGAAGGCAATGGTCCAGGAGGTCCCTCAGCGGGCCCTTCCTCCAAGCCTGCCCGGTGACAGGTTGAGGGGTGTCGCCCCCAACCTCGTCACTCCTCCCCAGGTTCCCCCATGGGGGGGACAGCTCCGCCACTTCTTTTCCACCTGGTCCGCTATCACCATGGACCGCTGGGTGCTGGAAGTGGTAGGCAAGGGTCTGCCTCTGGAATTAGAGCAGTTCCCTCCCTATCGAGCCGTTGCCCCCGGTTCTGCAGCCTCTCTGTCAACTCGTCGAGCCAACACTGCCTTGCTCCTCCAGAAGGAGGTGATCGAAGAGGTGGCGGACCCTCCTCCAGACCCAGGGTTTGTGTCAAGTTCCTTCCTGGTTCCAAAACGGACGGGGGGGGATGGCATCCCATTCTCGACCTACATGACCTGAACAAGTTCCTATGGCCGTGCACCTTCAGGATGGTCACTCTGACTCAGATCATTCCATCCTTGGAACTAGGTGTGTGGTTCTGTTCTCTGGACCTTCAGGACACGTTCTTTCACATCCCTATCCGTCCGTCTCATCAGCAATTCCTCCGCTTCAGAGCGGAGGGATCGCTTTACGAGTTCCAGGCTATGCCCTTCGGCCTCTCTCCAGCTCCCAGGGTCTTCACCAAATGCATGGCAGTGGTGACAGCATTCCTGCAGCGCCAAGGGGTTCGGGTGTACCCTTATCTGGACGACTGGCTAATTGCAGCCCCCTCCAGGTCTGCTCTCAGATTGGCCTCCTCATCAACAAGGCCAAGTCGGAACTCATGCCATCGCAGGCGATTCAGTTCATCGGGGCAGAGCTCGACTCTCTTCGAGCCAGAGCCCGGCTCCCGGCAGACAGGGCCGAGGACCTTTCCTCCTTTGCCCAATCATTTCTGGTTACAACCAAGCTCCCCGGGACTTCCTGCGTGTTCTGGGCCTCATGGCGGCCTGCACCAGCGTGATCCATTGGGCCCACTGGCATATGTGTCCCCTGCAATGGGGACTGGCCCGCCAATGGTCACAGCGCTCCAGTCCTCTGGACCAGCCGGTGATGGTGACCCAGAGGATGTGGGACAGCCTGCAGTGGTGGCTCGTCCCAGCTAATCTGCAGGATGGTATCCCATTTGTCCGCCCCAAGCAGACAGCCACGTTAACAACTGACGCCTCTCTGATGGGTTGGGATGCCCGTCTGGGGGAGTTCAGAGCCCACGGCCTCTGGTCCCCTCAGGAGTCTCGATGCCACATCAACCAGCTTGGAGCTTCGAGCGGTCCGACTAGCCCTCACCGCCTTCGCTCCATTTGTGCGGGGTCAAGTGGTCTGGGTCCAGACAGACGACACCATGACCATGTACTACCTCGACTGTCAGGGCGGGACGCACTCCTTGTCTCTGTGCAAGGAGGCTCTCCGCATCTGGTCTCTCGTGATCAGCCTGGAGGCGGATCTCCTAGCCATCCATGTGGCAGGAGCCTCCAACAGTCTGACCGATGCCCTCAGCCGGATAGGCACTGCATCTCATGAGTAGTCTCTCCTGCCGGAGGTAGTACAAGATCTGTTCTCCCATTGGGGCACTCCTCAGGTGGACACACGAAGCCGAGGCTGTTTCACACCCACACCCCTCAGCGGGGCGCGCTGCAGGGGGATGTCTTCTCGAGGCCGTGGACCCCAAGCCTCTTCTACACCTTCCCTCCATTTCCCTTGATCCACAAAGTGCTTCTCAAGGCGAAGAGGGACAAGGTGCAGGTGATTCTGGTAGCCCCAGACTGGCCCCACCAGTTCTGGTATCCAGATCTCCTCAGCCTCAGCAATAGGCTCCCGAGCCGGCTTCCAGCCCGCCTGGACCTGATCTCAGTCAACAAGGGGAAGGTACTCCATCCAGACCTTCAATCCCTGCACCTGACGGCCTGGTTCCTGAGCGGCTATAGTTCCAGGCCTTGGGTCTTTCTGACGAGGTCCTCAACGCAGGAGTGGACCAGAAAATGCTACACCTTCAAATGGAAGAGATTCTCCATTTGGTGTCACGACAAGGGGTTGGACCCCTTCTTCCTGTCCCTTGGCTAGTATTCTGGACTACCTGTGGTCCCCTTCTCAGCTAGGGCTTCAGTCGACGACCTTCAAGGTGCACCTGGCAGCCATCTCTGCTTACCTGGTGCAGGCTGGAAAGCAGTTGGTGGTGCAGGAGAAAGTGGTTGGGCACTTTTTCAAAGGTCTTGATCACATATCCCCTCCGGTGCAAGAACCTCCACCTCCGTGGGATCTACTGCTGGTATTGGCTAAGCTCATGGGCAAGCAATTTGAACTGATGCACAGGTGTGACATCCCTCACCTGTCGTGGAAGACCGCCTTCTTGGTGGCTATCACATCAGCCAGAAGGATGGGAGAGCTCCAGGCGCTTTTCATCGAGTCTCCTTATCTGGTCTTCCACAGGGACAAGGTTGTCCTGCGCCCCCACCCGAAATTCCTTCCGAAGGTGGTGTCGGAGTTTCACCTTAACCAGGTGTTGACTCTGCTGGTGTTCTACCCCAATCACACCTCGGGGGCTGAATATAGGCTCCATATTCTGGACCCTAGAAGAGCACTCGCTTATTATAAGGTGAAAACGGCTGAAGTTCGGGGAGAGGTTCGTCAGCTGTTTGTCACCTACACTGAAGCCGCACCTGGCAGACCTGCAGCCAAGCGGGCGATAAGCAGGTGGGTCACCTCCTGCATAAATCTTTCATATAGGTTGGCGGGCATGGAGCTCCCAAAGGATAAGAGCTCATTCTACCCGCCATACCGCTGCTGTGGCTGCTTCTAGGACGCCCCTATCCAGGAAATCTGCAGGGCTGCTACCTGGAAGTCAGCACACACCTTTATTTCCCATTACCACATTGACCTTAAGTCACGCCAGGATGCTGGTTTTGGGACCTCAGTTCTCCAGTCCTTATTTCCTAAGTAAGGGGTGCGGGCCTTGCCTCCCTCCTCCCGGAGAACTGCTAGGAGTCTGCCAGACAGTGTGGATTGAATAACATATTCACATCCCTAGAAATACGGGTTACTCACCTGTAGCAGAAGTTCTAGGAGTGGTATACGTTGTTCATCCACACGACCCACCCGACCTCCCCAGCTTCAACACGCAACCTGGCTTCCAGCGGGCTAGATCTGGCGTCATGGGGCTGAGCCGAGGTTTTACCACCCAGGTGGGTGTGAGGAGCCGGCTTGAAGACCTTACAGCAAGATTTAAAGCGGCAAGGAACCTGCCAGACAGTGTGGATGAACAACATATACCACTTCTAGAACTCCTGTTACAGGTGAGTAACCTGTATTTTTTGTCCTAAGTGCTGAACAGCCACAACAGCAGCGCGTCGAGCAGAGCGTCCTGATGCAGGAAGGCCAGCAAAAGTCCCGCTTTCAGTCCCTCCCACTGCACAGACCTCCCTCCTTCCGAACCAGCATTCTTCACCCCTGGCCAGGGTGGTGAATCGACGGCAGCACTAAAGAAGAATGCTGACTGCCTGAAGCTAAAATAGAAAGGCCTAGGCATCTCTCAGCACTAAGTCATAATCCTGACATGTGAATTTCCTAAAAGACAGCAATTTGTGGGGGCTAGGGGAAGAGGACTAGTGAGCCCAAAGTGTCCCCCTTTTTGCTCAGTCAAGTGGGCAAGTAGCAAGCCGAATGGCTGGTCGTTTAGTGGTATAACAGCAGGGTTTTAAATAACTGCAAAACTGATTAGCACTTTCACAAGTAAAACTGCTAATGATGATAATAAAAAGTTTAATTTTATACAGGATACAAATTGTTGGGTTATAGCCCTTTTTCAGCAACGTCAGTTGGGATAATGCATAGCTCATATCTCAATTTGTTTAGCATCGTAAACTGCTAGACAATGCATATACATACTTTTTCACAACTGATTACAATGAAAATGCTACTCAGTTTTGCAGTTATTTAAAACCCTGCAACAGGGCTCCCAGAGGCGACATTGGGCAACAAAAACGGCAACATACGGCCGTGAACTATTGCCTGCAATTGCCCCGAACTGTGTTCCATTGCCTGCAATTGCCCCAAACTGTGTTCCACTGCCTGCAATTGCCCCGAACTGTGTTCCACTGCCTGCAATTGCCCCGAACTGTGTTCTATTGACTGCAATTGCTCTGAAATGTGTTCCATTGCCCGCAACTGTGTTCTAGGGCCTGTAATTGCCCCAAAATGTGTTCCACTGCCTGCAATTGCCCTGAGCTGCAATTGCTCCGGACTGTGTTCTTTAGCCTGCAATTGCCCTGAACTGTGTTTTTTTTTTGTTTTGTTTTTTAACCAGGAGAGACACACTAAGCTGAAAGAAAAAATTACTCACCTTAGTAATGTTGTTTCTTCTAATGAAGTCTTGCTATATTATAGACATTATATTATAGACATTAGCAGTTTGATCCAGCTCTAGAACTGCCCCGGAGTGAAATGGTTAAAACCATTCCAAAACAGAATTTTGGCACGAGAGCAGCTCTATCTGTGTCATTTCAAACTTGAACTGTCAGATCTTTACAAGCCAAACTCACTAAGGTCTGTGGAAGCTGTAACCTACACTAGCCAAATGGCTACCTAAATAATAACAACCATTGATGGTCCCAACACCCAAGACTCAAGTCAGGGACCAGAAATACTAACACCATTCTAATAATATGAAAATGGAACATAAGTATAATAAAACACACACACGCTACACACACACACCCCAAAGTCCCAAAGGGACAAAATGCTAACAGGACACAAGTAGTGCCCACACCTGCTGCCCGCACCCCACCAAGTAGAGGTTCTGAGAGGGGCAGGTTGGGGAGGTCTATAATATAGCAAGACTCCATTAGAAGAAACAACATTACTAAGGTGAGTAATTTTTCTTCAAACAACATGAAGTCTTGCTATATTATAGACATTAGCAGAATACACAGCAGTACCTCCATGGAGGAGGGGCAGAACCTACTTAGGAATAGGCTCTGAAGAACAGCTGCAAACCGAGCATCTCTCCTGGCCTGGACATCCAGGGAGTAATGCTTGGCAAAGTGTGTACTGCTTTCCAAGTAGCAGCCTGGCAAATCTCTCAATAAAGGGATATCTCTGGCAGCAGCTAGAGACGCAGCTGTACCCCTGGTAGAATGAGCCTCAAACCGGGGGTTCTGCCCACTTTCTGATAACAAAATTGGATACAAGAGACAATCCACCTGGCTATTGATCTCTAGCTGCAGGTTTGCCTTTCCCAACTTCACCATAGGTAAGGAAAAGTTGGAGGATTCAACCTGTGACCTTTGGTACGCCTATATAATAACTAAGAGTTCTTTAACATCCAGGTTGTGCAACCTCCTCCCCGAAGAGGAGTGATCAGTGAAAAATACTGGAAGGGAGATAGATTGATTAAGATGGAAATCTGAAACCACCTTAGGCAAAACTTCCTATTAGTCCTAAGGACTACCTTATCCCTGTGGAAAGAAATAAAGTCAGTCTCCACTGACAAGGCTTGCAATTCACTTATGCCTGGCAGAAGTGATAGCCACTAGAAAAACAGTTTTCCAAGTTAGGTACTTAAGCTCTGCAGAAGACAGAGGTTCAAAGGGGTTGCATTAACTGGGCAATGCAAACGTAAGGTCCCAAGCAGGGCGGTTCCCAAAGGGAGGATTAGTATGGAGTAATCCCTTAAAAACTTGGAAAACACAGGATGAGAGGAAAGAGGGGATGACTTTCCTGCTGACACAAAAGCAGACACAGCTGCCAAATGAACTCTCAGGGTAGCTGGTCTGAGACCCAAGGAATTAAGATGTACCATGTAATCTAACAAAATGGGCAATCTAGCAGATTCTGGGAAATATTTTCCAGCACACCAAATGGAAAACCTTTTCCATTTAGAACTATAAGTAGCCCTAGTGGAAGGCTTTCTGAAGCCTTTAGGATCTCAAGAACACCCTGAGAGAGGTGTAAATCAGCAACTCTAACTCCTCAAGAGCCAGGCCTTGAGGTTGAGGGATTTGAGGTCCGGATACCAAACCTTCCCTGGGCACAAGTCAACAGATTGTGATTCCTGGGGAGGCACAGGGAAGATGGACTGTCAGGAGACAGAAGGAGTGGGTACCAGGGCTGCCTGGCCCAATCCGGGGCAATCAGAATCACCCTGCAAGGCTGAGATCTGATTTTGACTAGTACTTTGAATAGGAGAGGAAAGGGGGGGGAAGCATAGAGGAACTTCCCCTCCCAATCCAGAAGGGCATCCAGGGGAACTGAGCCCAGCACTGGAGGCCTGCAACAGAACAGAGGAAGTCTGTGATTGTCTGGGGCTGCCCCACCTGGCAAAAACTATCCCCAGCACTTGAGGATCCAGGGACCATTCGTGATGGCCCTGGGAAATCCTGCTGAGGGCATCCGCTAGGGCATTGTCCTTCCCTGGAAGATGAACTGCTATGAGGGAAGTGTTCAGGGAATAGGCCAGAGACCACAACTTCATTGCCTCGGTGCACAAGGCCGAAGACCGAGTGCCCTGCTTGTTGATGTACCACATTGTTGTGGTGTTGTCTGTTCTGACTTGTATCACCTTGTCGTGGACAGATGCAGAAAAGCTTGAAGAGCTAAAAGACAGCTCTGAGTTCCAGCAAATTGATGTGGAGCAGAGATTCCTGGGGACCAAACTCCTGAGTGGAAAGGTCGCCATGTGGGCTCCCAACCCAGAAGGGAAGCATCTGTAGTGAGAGTCAAGTCGTGAGAAGGGGAAATGAAGGGGACCCCCGCTCTTAAATTGCTCTGATCCTGCCACCACTGGAGAGATAGGATCAAGGTTCGAGTCACTGGGACCAACTTGGAAAGGGGGTCTCTTCTCTGAGACCAAAAGGTTCTCAAGTGAAACTGAATGTCTCTCATCTGAAATCTGGCCCCTGCACAACAGCTGTGGATGCAGCCATGTGCCCCAGGAGCTGCAGAAAGTGTCTTGCTGGTCGAGAGACCTGCAGAGTGAAGGAAGAGGCCAGAGCCACTAAATTCTTTACCCTTTCTGGGGAAGAAAGGCTCTGGCTAGCTTTGTGTCCATCCTGCCCTATAAAGGTGAGTACCTGGACTGGTTCCAGAACCGACTTTGGTAGGTTTAGCAGAAACCCAGGGAGGTGAGAAGCTGCTGGGTGACCTGCAGGTGAGATTTACCTGTTCTGGGGACTGGCCTACAATGAGCCAGTCGTCTAGATAGGGAAAACAGCAATCCTCTGCCTCCTTAAGGCCACTGCTAGACACTTTGTGAATACCCTTGGAGTAGAGGTAAGGCCGAAGGGCATTGCTCTGAACTGGTAATGACCTGAGGGCAGTTCGAATCTGAGGTACTTTCGATGGGATCTTCTGATTAGGACATGGAAATAGGCATCCTTGAGGTCCAGCGAGGCTAGCCAGTCCTCTGGCCTTAGGGAAGGTAAAATCATTGCCAGAGATACCATTTTGAACTTTGGTTTCAAAAGATGCTTGTTCAGATATCTGAGATCTAAAATGGGCCGCCATTCTCCTGTCTTTTTTGGGGTAAGGAAGTATCTGGAATACAGACCCCTGCCCTGATGCAGGGGAGGAACCTTTCTACTGCTCTGAGAGCTAACAGGATGAGACCTCTGTTTCCAGAGCGAGAGCTCTGAAGCACTTGTAGTAAAAAGTCTGCTTCTCAACTTGGGAAACTTTTTGAAGCTGAGAACCAGACCCTGGCTTACTACTTCCAGAACCCACTTGTCTGAGGTTAAAAAAGCCCAATTCTGACTGAAGTAAGCCAGCCTGCCCCCCACTGGTACAGGAGAATCGGCCCTGGGCACCCCACTATATTCATCCATCTTCTTCATGTAATTCTCTGTCTGCTCTCCAAACAGAGAATTTCCCACCACAGGAAAATCCATAGCCTTAGTCTGGGTATCCTGTGACAAACTAGTACACCTGAGCCAGGCCAACCTACGAAAAGCTACAGATGTGGCCATGACCCTAGAGGAAACATCATTAACATCCACAGCAGCATGAAACTGAACCTTAGAGGCTTCAATGCCATCAGCAGCCACCTGTTCTAGTTCACTAGCCAGCTGGCCATGGGCCTGCTTTGGCCAATTGCATAACAGTATCCCATCTAGATTTCTGATACCTAGCTACATAAGCCATATAATTTGCTTGCCTGAGTCCCAGAGAGGCTGCCATATACTGTTTTTTTGCCATGGCATCAATCTTCCTGGAATCCTTGTCAGGAGGATGTGAAGCCAAGGGAATATTAGCTTTATCACAGGCAGCAGCCTGAACTACCCCAACATTGCTGAGAAAGGAATTCTGTATCAGGGCCTGACAATGTATACCTTCTGTCCATCTTTTTATCTACAGGAAGCACAGAATTAGGAGCTTTAAAAATTTTAATTGTTTGTTTCCTAAAAGACTTATGTAAAGGAATAGACAATCTCCTAGACTCTGGAATTCCATCATTTCTACAAAATCAGGCTCCTCTTGCTAATCCACAGCCTCTTCTAAAGGAAGCTGGAGGGTTTCAGCAACTTTTTTATAAAACATAAAATGAGATGAGGACTCAGACAGCATGGGGGAGATTCTAAAGGTCTGTCTGGGGAGATGTCCGGTCCAATGGGCACACCCAGACCTTCCCAGCCACATTCATATTGTTCATAATCCTCCTCCCCCTCCTCTGGTTCATAAAATTCCTCAATATCATAATCCTGAACCACTGGGACCGGACGAACCGACCTTTTACCAGATAGTGGTGGTTCGGACGGACCCTGAGACAGTGATTGGACAATTTGTATGGCTTTTGTTATCTCTGCAGCAGTTGGAGAAGGAATTTCGACTCAGACCTGCTGATTTTCTTGTTTTCTTTACTGGAATTGGTTCCTCAGAACCAGCTTTTGTTTTGCCCGAGGAAGTCTGGCCCTGGTCAGAGGGCATCTCTCTGGTCTGGCTGGCACCGAACCGGCTGGCCATCCGGGTCAGCGGACTTTTTGCTTCTCGCTCCTGAGCCTGCCCAATCTTTTTCCAGGGTGGCTGCAGGGAAATTCTTACATACCTGGCAGTCTGACTGGAGGTGGTCAAACCCAGACAATAAACACATGTGTGTGTGGTCAGCCTTGGCAAAGACTTCCCACAAACATCACAGTGTTGAAACCCAGTGGGCCCGGTTTTTCTTTGGGTTTCTCAGACATAATGCCAGCCTAACCAAAGACTTGCCCTTTTAACGGCAGTGCCAGGCAAGACACACTTATCGTTCCTAATCGTCATTTAGTATTGGAAACCGTAATAAACTGCTTTTAGAACCGATAAGAACTGGAACCGTACTCAAAATAGTAACTTTAGTTTTAAATAAGTTTTAACCCACTGATCGGTTCAAAACCGAACCGATAACTTACAAGTTCCACACAGACAAAACCTTCATTTACTTACGGTTACCACAGATAGAGCTTGAACCGAACGGTTTTGAGGTTAAAATAAAACTATTCTCGGTTAAATCCAACCGAGAAAACACTTTTTAAACCGAGATGAACCGAGCAGAAGGAGAAATCTCCGGAGCGACTGTTCACTGAGGCGGAGTAAAGAATCTGACAGTTCAAGTTTGAAATGACACAGATAGAGCTGCTCTCTTGCCAAAATTCTATTTTGGAATGGTTTTAACCATTTCACTCCGGGGCAGTTCTAGAGCTGGATCAAACTGCTAATGTCTATAATATAATGTCTATAATATAGCAATACTTCATGTTGCTTGAAGCTTGTTTACAGGTGCGACCTGGAAGCACAAGGAAGTTAAGTCTTGCTCAGGTCACACAGTATGCAAGTGGGGGCTGTGGGAATGGGATTCAAACCCAGGTCTCTAGATTTAAAGCTCATAGCCTTAAACCACTGCACTATACTGCCTCCTTCTGCTTGCAATTGCCCCGAACTGTGTTCCGTTGTCTGCAAGTGCCCAGAACTGTGTGGTGGCAACCTTTTGAACATGGTCTCCAGAATCAGTCTTCAGCAGCTCCAGGGAGGTGTTCAACTGGTGCATCCCACACCTTCAGTGTCCAGCCTGAATAGTGCCGCCTTGCAGTGTCAATCTCCTGGAAGAACATCATTCACGTTTCGCAACCCTTTCAACGCCATGTTTGTTGCTTTCTGCTGGTAACAGGTTATGTTCAGGCCCTGTGCAGATCTTGTCATCAGATGTTTTGCTTCCTTTTCTCTTCACATTTTCTTCAGGGTCTTCTGTTTCCACCTCAAAGTCCATGCTCCGTTTGTTATTTTGCGTTCCTCCCTGGCTCATCTGGCCTTGGTGCTCAGAAGCCCACTGTCTGGCTTCTGATGATAGCGTCATCCTGCTCACCAGTTTCCGTGGGTTCTTCTCAGCCATTCTTGCATCTGTTGCCCCATCCCGGCAATCCACTGAGGAACTGTGGCCAGATTGGAGGGCTGTGGCCAGATCATTTGTGTTTATTCCTTACTGCTACACTCCGGCAGCCCAACGGAGGCCTTGTGCCGAGGAGTCCTTGTGCTAGTTCTTTGCTTCCGGTAACCCAGGAGAGGCAGTGTAGCCGATGGACCTACGGCTTGTTCAAAAAAGCCTCTCCACATCCCTACACTACAGTCCCACAGAAATTCCATTGGTCGTACCTGCCAGCGAGCCTGTTTGCCATCCTTTCATGAATTCTCCTTTTTCTTCTTCTCACTGCGTAGATCATCCAGCATATGAAAAGAGACTTTGAAAGTTACGAATATTTTGTGACTTGCACCATCTTACAGTCTAGTTATTAAATACAATATTATTTCTTGTGCCTGGAGTACTCCAGAGGCAGCCCCAAGTGGTGCACCTCAGGGCTGAATTGCTTATGCAGTATTCATAGCTGCTTGTAGAGTCTTTACAGAATTTAGTGTTTGTTGTTCTTTTTAAGAAGAAAACTCTAGAGTGCTAAGTTCCCTGTGCCCCGTGACCATGTCTTCTTCCTCCCGTGCTGTTAATACTGTGCAGCATTTGAACCTCATTCTTGACCCCCGCCTCTCTTTATCGGGTGATACCACCCACCTTTACAGAACTTTGAGTGTCCTCCTCCATCCCACCTGCTGGGAGCAACACTGGCATTGGTAGATTGTGTGCAACTTACCAGGGCCATTGCAAAACAACATTTTACGCTCTAAACACCCTAAACAACTACAACACATCATCACCTAATACCATACCAGCACATAACACACACTTCATATAATGGCTACCCTAGGTGCCCACAGCGGCAAACATCCTGAGCAGTTCACAGTTACAAAGCCCATATGAAGGTCCCCTGCCCCCAAATGCCCTAGTGTGGGGAGGTTCTGGGTTACTTGGACAAGGTCATAGAGCAAGAAGACGGCTGTGGTGGGATTCAAAAAAATGAAACCTTGGTTTCCTGGATCGTAGTTCCGAGCTGTACCCATGTAATTATGAAACAAAAATCCTCATTCTCTAATTTTTGGGGAGTGAAAATGACAGCATGTAAAGAGAAAGTGCCCACCCCACCCAAACTCTCCATGCTGTTATCTGGAGTTTACTTGTCACCAAGACACAAAAAAAAAAAAAAACTACTGTCAAGTCTGCCACTGGAACATGTTTTTTGTGGACAATAGTCAGTTTAAAGATCTGCATTTCAGAAATAAAGGAAATTCCACACATTCCCAGGTACTTTGCAGCAAACACAAGACAAAAGCACCTGGAAACTAGCTTTGGCTCAGTGTGCCTTTTCTGGTTACCAAATTTTAAATAAACAAACAAAAACTTATCTTCATTAATATACAGAACCAACAAACAAGGGACTTGTCAGAAATTGGGGCCATGCCACGCACTCTCTCTTTCTCCTACCAGGTAAAATGTGTGACACACAGTCAGCCACAGACAACCTGTTTTTCTGGCCCTGCACTGGACAACACTTATTACTGCAGAGCCAAGCATATACTGCCTCCAGGTTCCCCCGCAAGTAATATGAACCAGTTCATGATGAAGTCCCAGTCCCTTGATGCCAGTTAACATCAATGTGGGGGATAGATGCAGGAGATGAATGGCGAAATGAGAAAAAAGGCAGAAGAAAAATGTGACAGTATTTAGCTTATATAATAACCATTAATTCCCTGTTCCTTGTCTAAAAAAAATCATTTTGTTTTAGGCGTACCACTGGATAGCTACAATCAAGCAGTGCTGACAGTGTACTGTACATCCTGGGATACGTAGGTGTACCAAGTGTCACCTGTTACCGGGTCTAAAACAATTCGTTCAGCACACTGTTCAGGAGTTCACCTTACCCCATCCCCATCACGCCAAGCTGAACCTCAGTTTGGCACTAGGAGGTCAGGTAAATGTATGTGCAGTCAGTGTCAGCCATCGTCAGGAGATCAAGGTAACTAGTGACTAGTAACAGTTTAGCTTGATGGGGTAAACTCACATGCCAATGGAAGATCATCAGATTGTAAGTGGAAAAGTTCAGCCAGACTGGTCAATCAAACAGTTAAGTCATCCCGGCAGGTGAGGTGAGGCAGGCCTCTTGTGCTTTAGTTGCCCTCCTTTCACCTTTGTTTCAGAGGACAGATGATGCAGTCAGTAGTCTATCTGCTTTGGCTTGACTAAGCTGAACCATCCATCCAATGCTTGAGAGTTCCCAATGGGCAAATGGTAGCCATCAGGTAAGGAGGATCCAAGCCTTTTCCCCATTTTCCCCCTCCCCCCACACTCGTTCCATCCATCCTCATGATGACAAGCTGCTCAAACTGGGTCGGGGAAGGCACTAACTCGACTCATGTCACAGACACTCATGGATGCACGGTCAGAGCTACTCTGTTAAGTGAGAAAAGTTTGTTTGGCAAATGCCGTGAAGGTGACCAAGCCAGTGGTCTCAACACCAACCATATCTGGTGACCCCACTGAGCAAGTGAAAACTTTTAAATACCTTGGCCTGATCCTAGACAGCACCTTGACATTCGCTGCCCATGTGGACCACTCAGTGAAAACAGTTAATTCGAGAATCGGATTCCTTTAAACAACACAGGAAGCAATCTACTACCCAAGGTTAAAAAATTGCTAGTACATACTGATTTCATCTACCAAGTTTTACAGAATTTTGTTACAGTATGAACTGTGAATTTATATAAAAACTGAACCATCTGTAACCCCAAAAGTTTGTTAGAACAATGACAAATTTTATTTTTACATATGTTTTATTAGAAAATTATGAGCTACATCAAATAATGTAATTCAGTGACTAGAGAAAAATTATGCAAGTCATATGTGCTGCTGTATTTCTCTGCAAGGTACAGTAAAATATTTAACAATAAAAAAAGTAGTAAAAAAAAAAAAATTGCTGGTACAAAGCTTTATTATCAGCATCACAGATTTTGCCCTGGTGGTCTACAGGTCCACAAATAATGGGATTCTAATCCCGGTAAAGGGGTTACTTAACAGGGCTTGTCATTTTGCACGCGAATGTTAAATTGGACATGCATACATGCAACCTCTGCTTCAGGCTCAACCTGTTAAACCTAAACCTGAGACTTCCCTATCATACACTTGTTATAGGCTTTCAAGAGATACATGGCATGCTCTCCCCAGGCATGTGGTCACTGTTCACTCCCACTGACAATCAATACGCCACCAGAGGTGTGGCAAGTTGCACGCTGCTGCTCCCCAGGAGGAGAACTGCATTGGGACAGATCTCTGTCTTGTACCAGTTTGCCAAACAATGGAATAGCCTGAACTGTGTTGTTACAGACTACAGCTATGCCAAAGTATTCAAATCTAGGCTGCTCACCTCAATAACGGACACCGCCATTTGCAAATGCTTGAAATAAATACCGTGTGGAACCAACAAATTAAACTTGTTTTACTGCTTCTATTACACTAGTTTATTTCCTGTTATGTATTCCTGTTGTGCACCTGTTATAATTGCCAACTCGTCTTATTTTTACTGTGCAACTATGTATGATTTGCTGTATTTGTATGTCCACCTGCTGTAATGCACATCAACTGACTGTAATGTATTCAGTGATTTTTTTTTTTTGTATAACTGTTATCTCCGACTCTGAATCCTTTGAAAATAGGCACCTGCCTAAAGGATTCTATGCAAAACAGAAATAATAATACGTGTGAGTGAACATGTTCCTCCCTCCCAGCTTGCAGTTGTCACCAATGCGCTACCACCATCACGCGTGTCCTGAGCATGAGTTATGGTCCTGTACCATCATGAAGACAAATGGTATATTCTAAGTCAGGCTATTGAGTATCCCAGACATATGTTAACCTCTACTACAGAGTGTGTGTGTGTGTGTGTGTGAGAGAGATCTTTCCATATATATATATATACACACACACACACACACACACACACACACACACACACACACACACACACACACACACACACACACACAACGTATGTACTGATAAACAGCAAGATAAAAAGTGTTATCTTGACCCAACATAGCAAAATTAATGAAGCTGGTTACTGAGCAGGCTCAAAAATTTATCTTGTTCATTTTGGCCACACTAAGCGTGCTCAGAAATGTATTCTTACATGCGAGATGTCATATTTCTCAGATTCTGATTACTGGCTTCCCGCTCTCGTGCAAAGCCACTGAACAGAGGGGCACTGTTTATATGTTCTAGTTTTATATACTTCTGTAACTTTTTACCATTTCCATCACAAAACCACCTCAACACCTGTTGCACAAATCAAATACAACATGGCCTGACTTAATATAATGTATATTTATACAATGGCAGTGTGAATACATTTGTCCAAATAAATAGTTATTTCTACTTATGATAGGTCAACTGAGAGAATAAAATCGGTTATTCTCTCAGTTGCCCTATCACCACCACTTATTCTATCATTTACCTGTCATTAGCATTTATTCTCTCAGTTGACCTGCCATCATTCGCAACAAAAAAATCCAAAATTACAACTGGTGCTTGATTTGGAACCAGGTATTAAAGACTCACAGGTGGATTTTTAGCATTATTTGTTAACTTTCTGACAGTGCCATCACAACCAAGACACACAACAACAATGGATCAATGTACTGAAAGAAAACAATGACTCAACACAGTAATGTTGTTTCTTCCAAAGGGATCCCACACTATGCTTACCAAACGCAATCATTCCCCCCTGGAACGAGCTGCCCCAGAGCTTAGAATGTTATGCTAATTAGAGAATTTTAGAATTAGATTCAAAACTCCTCTGCATGGTCACGCTCATCCTTACATTCCAACGGCAGATTTCTAAAGCTAGGGTGATCAGTGACCACTAAGCTGCTAAATGGATACAAAAACAAAATAGTAAAAATATAAAAAAAAATTACAACTTTTTTCAACATAGAACAATTTTAAAATGTTATGAAAAATTTGAAAAAAAAAAATAAATCAGATCACCGAGCATCAGTTGTAAAGGCACTGAAACAAGTAATGCTCAAGCAACAGAAAGAACAGATTCTTGTGTGAACCTTATTCCATGTTCTGGAAGGGAAGGTAGGAATTGGGACCGTTAGGCACAGTGAGGGATCCCTTTGGGAGAAACAACATTACTACAGCAAGTCATTTTTTCTTCAAACCCCAAGAAACTTTTATTTACACTTAACAACTGCAGACTCCATCGTAATACCTTTGGAGACGGGTACAGAAACTAGGAAAAGGTTTTGCAAGACAGCAGTACCAAATAAGGCACCCTTCCGGACTGTATGTCCAGACAGTACTGCTTTGTGAAAATATGTACTGTTTTCCAGGTAGCTGCTTTACAGATTTCTTGCAGGGAGGCATCGCTTAATGCTGCCACAGCGACAGAGGTGCTCCTTATGGAGTGAGCCCTACGGTCTTCAGGTGGCAACTTGCCAGCTTTGCCGTAACAAGACTCCACGCAGAAAACTATCCAGCGAGAAATGGTTCTCTTGGATGCTGGTTTACCTTTCCCCACTTCACCATAGGTGACGAATAATTAAGCTTTATTGGACGTTACACCCTTTGTGTGTTCCAAGTAGTAGCCCAGAACTCACTTAACATTCAGACTGCGGAGCTTTTGTTCTCCTGAGTTGGAGTCTGCAGTAAAGAAAGGAAAATTACGTACCTACCGTAATTCTTGATCTTCTTGGACGAGTCTCCACCACTCATTCACACTAGTGGGATTGGCGCCGGAGGCACTAAGACCCATCGGGAGCAAACTTTTTGCTGGAGGGTCGCGCGAGAGACGTACACATGAGACACGGAAGTCATGAGCATGTGCTCGAACAGAATGACCATCTCGGCGATGACCTCCAACCGCCTGTACCTTTTTTACCAAGGAGGTGCAGCGAACTAACGAAGAGTAAACCTCAATATTAAAAAACGGACATAAGATAGTCCGTATGACCCGTGTAAGAAGGGTCAGCAAAAGTCGTCTTCACGGCCTAAAGATTTGAGGGAGTGAAGACCAATACAGCGTGAGCCGGGATGGAGGGTGGGCGTAGAATGAGTGAGGAGACCTGCTCCAAGAAGATCAAGAATTACGGTAGGCAATGCACTTTCCTATCTTCCTGACATAAGTCTCCACCACTCATTCACACTAGTGGGAGAGTACTGTTGATAATCCCCAAAAGGGCGGCAGGAGAGCCAGAGCTCACGCGCCTAAGATAGAAGCCCATTAAGGATAGTTCTGCCGTAATGCGGAATGTCGCCTGGCATGAACATCCAGTCATAGTGCTTAACGAAGTATGCACTGAGCTCCAGGTGGCGGCGTTGCATATATCTGCAATTGAAACATTGCGACTTCCGCTAGGGATGCCAAGGATTGCCCTAGTAGAGTGAGCGCACACTCTACCTTCTAATTTAACTTGAGCCATGGAATAGCAATGACGAAGGCATGCCACTAACCATGAAGAGATGCATCTAATAGCGACAGGTTGACCCAGCCGGTGTCGCTGGAAAGAAACGAACAGTTGCTGAGTCTTCATGAACATCCTTGGTTCTATCTAAATAGAACCGCAAGGCTCTCTTAACATCCAAGGAATGAAGAGCCTGCTCCTCTCATTTTGGAAATTAGCTAAGTAAGCTGGAGTACCAGAGGTTGGTTCAGATGGAATTCTGACACAACCTTGGGAAGAAATTTAGGATGAGTACGGAGAACTACCTTGTCCTTATGGAATACAGTATACGGAGGGTCCGTAACCAGGGCATGTATCTCAGAGACCCCATGGCTGAGGTAATGGCCACCAGGAAGGCAGTCTTCCAGGTAAGAAATTTTAGCTCACAGGTAGCTAGGGTCTGAAGGCTTCCGAGTGAGCATGTCCAGCACCAGGTTAATGTCCCAGACTGCAACTGGACGCTAACAGGGGTCTGGTATGGAGAATCCCTTAAGAAATCTTCTTCACCATAGGTAACTGAGCTAGAGTTAAGGAAGAAATCGGCTCATGGAACGCTGAGATGGCACTAAGGTGAACTTTAACTGTGGAGTACTGAAGACCTAAGTTTGATAGGTCCAAAAGATACTCCAGAACCTTGCCAGGAGGACAGGAAAGGATTCCAAGAGGATTTTGTACACAGAGAGAAAACGCTTCCATTTGAAGCGACGCTTGGGTGGCTGGCCTCGAGCAGCCAGAAGGATGTCTGAGACTCACGAGACGCTAGCCATTCACTTCTATCTCTTCAGGAGCCAAGCATGAAGGTGAAGTGATTTCAGGTTGGGATGGACCAACTAACCCTGAGTCAAAAGACTGATTTGTAAAGGAAGTGGTCTCGAGAGGCTGCCAACATACTGTTGAGTAGAGGAAACATAGTTGCCGAGGCCAGGAAGGAGCAATGAGAATCATCTTGGTCCCCTGAGACTCGAACTTGAGGAGTACTTTCGATTAGAGGAAGTGGTGGAAAGGCGAAGAAAGCGCTTTGTCCACCGCAGCCTGAACGCATCCTGACAGAAAATGCCAGGCCCTGGATTTCTGGAGCAGAAGAGAGCAGTTTTATGCTGAGTGGGATGCAAAAGGTCCAGGTCTGGAGTCCCCACTCTTTGAACACAGAGACCCAGCTACGGCTGGATCGAGAGACCACTGTGAGGGTCTGCCTCGCTCTGCTGAGGTGATCTGCTAGGTCGCTTTGTATACCTGGTAGATAAACCGCTGAATCGGAGACTTGTGCTCCAAGCACCACTCCCACACCTCATTGCTTCCTGCAAAGGGATAAGAATGAGCACCGCTTGCTTGTTGATGTAATACATCACTGCTTTGTTGTCCGCTTGAAGGAGAATGTTCTTTGACAAAGGACATCCTTCAGAGCTCGGATTGCATAGAGGACCGCCTCATCTCCAGGACATTTATGTGGAGATGAGTTTCAACTGAGTCCATACACCTTGAGTGTGGAGGGGAGACAGTGAGCTCCCATCCCATTAGCGATGCATCTGTGGTGATGGAGATCTGATGATCCGGGGAGCAAAGGGAATCCTTCCAGGAGATTGCTCTTCGAGACCACCAGGTGAGAGACCTTCAAGGGCTCCGCCACCTTGATGGGATAAGACTGGGGGTGAGAGGTCGGGACCACTGAGTGGAGAGCATCCATTGGGTGGTTCTCATGTGCAGTCGGGCCAGAGGGACAGTGAAGACCGAGGACGCCATGAGACCAACATGCTGCATCGAGAGAGCTGTAACCGATTGGTTCTCCCTGATGTAACGGGCCATACGAAGGATGTCGAGTCTTCTGTCCTCTGGAAGGAAAGCCTTCGCTGAGGAGGTGTCTAGAAGCGTCCCTATGAAAAGGAGCCTCTGGGAGGGTTGCAGTTGAGATTTTTTCAAATTCAGCAGAACTCCCATGGACGTGAGAAGACGAGAAGTCGTTTGCACGGCTTCCAAAGTCCCTTGGCCGGAAGGGCTTGCTAGAAGCCAATCGTCCAGGTAGGGAAACACTCGGAGCCCGACTTTCCTGAGATGCGCCGCAAGAACTGCACAACACTTTGTAAAAACTCGCGGCGCCGAGGATAGCCCAAAGGGCAGGACTCTGAACTGATAATGCTGACCCAAAGCTACAAACCTGAGGAATTTGCGATGGGTCGGGTGGACGGGGATATGCTGGTAAGCATCCTGCATATCCAGAGAGGCCAGCCAGTCGTGGTTGATGCAGCAAGGGTAACAGGGTACCTAGGGAAATCATCTTGAATTTCTCCCTGGGAGGAATTTGTTTAACTTTCTGAGGTCTAGAATGGGGCGATCCCCAGATTTCTTTGGAACCAGAAAGTAATGGGAGTAGAACCCTGTGTTTCGTAGATGCGGGGCACCAGTTCTATTGCCCTGTTGTTCAGAAGGCCCTGGATCTCCGCGGTGAGGAGGTCTGATTGAGAGGCCGACAACCTGGGTTGTCGATGGGAGGACAATTGGGGGTTTCAAGAAATTGAGAGAATCACCCGCGAATTATCCGAAGGACCCATTTGTCTGAGGTTATGGACTTCACTGGTTGTAGAAGTACATCAGACGACCTCCCACCGGAGGAGAAAGTTCCACCTCGGGCAGAGTGGATGGAACTTGGGCCAACGACTCATAAGGTAGCGCTGGGAGCTTTAGGTCCCTACGCTTTCTGCTGCGTCTTCTTTTGAGGTTGGGCAGGTTGGCTTTTATGGAAGCTTCCCCTGCCTCTGCCTCGAAAGGACTGACGACTATGAAACTGACGTCTGTTCACATGCCCCCGAGGGCAGGCGGAGGTCTGGCCAACTTAATGGCCGATCTAGTCTTCTGAGTGGCCTCTAAGGCTTGCTCCACCTGAGGGCCAAAAAGAAAGGAGCCATCAAAGGCAGCGCCATCATCTGCTGCTGAGCATCATCTGTGAAGCCAGAAGTACGCAGCCAGGAATGGCTCCGAGTACAAACTCGCTGCTGAGAGAAGCAGTGTCGAAGTGCCCATGGCGCTTTGACCTGTTGGTTATTGGACTCAATACCTCTAATAACGGGTCAGAAGAAGCTCTGACTTGAATCCGAATCTGGAAGAGCTTCAACCATTCTTTTCATAGAGTGCCACAGGATATACTCATACTGAGAAAAATAGCCTTGATAACTGGCAATACGCATACTTAGAAGTGGAGGCAGCAAAGACTCTCTTACCTAATGTATCAATCTTACGAGACTCTTTGTTAATAGGTCGAGCTGTAGTAGTTTGAGGAAGAACGACCTTGTCATTCTCTGCCAGGACTACAATAGGATCCGCAGGCTTGGGATGCCAAAATGGACGATCCTTGGGAGCTGAATACTTTATCAATGGATTTAGCTACTGAGGGAATAAGAGCAGGGTTATTCCATACCATTTGAGACAGCGCCTCAAGGAAGGCTGAATCGAGGAGTCAACCAGGGATCTCCAAGCATGAAGATACTGGAGTCTTAATATCTTCCCAGGATCGATGTCTGTAGTCTGGAGAGAAAGAGTGATCCCAGGTTCTTCAACAGAGACTTAAAGGACAGGTCCTCACCACAGGCTCTGTAGAAAGAAAGATCCTGTTTCTCCACTTCATCACCCAACCGAGGTCTGGGTCAGGCTCAACATCATCTCCTGATGGTCCAGAAAGGACTGTTTGGACAGGAAAGGAGTGAAATTAGAGAGGAGGAAATGGCAGAAAACAAGGAGAGTCCCTAAGGGCTGCCGCTCTAGACGGCAAACGGGCTGAAGACGGCACCGAGGGAGGCGACGGGCGCCAAAGAGGCACGCTGCTTCGCGAACGCTGCCGGGCGGCGCCAAGACACGGGCGCCGCTGCCGACGCCACGATGGTGCTGGCTGCCGACGCCGCCAACGCGCCGCAGATGACGCCGCGAACGGCGCCGCCGATCAACGGGTACCACCGGGCGCGCGCGCTGAACGCACGGCACCGCCAACGGCGCCGCAAGCTCCGGCGGCCCCGAAAACGGCGCCGACACGGCCACAGACCCTGCAGAAGGCGCCGGAAAAGCCCCGGGAACCTGGAAAGCAAGAGAAGGAAAAAAACCAGGAGATAAGGGCATCGGTGAGGCCCCCTGTGCCGCAGCCATGTGAGAGGGGGAAACACCTAAGCACGGAGTCGCTAGCACCGAAGAAGGCGCCGCGCGACTAGGAAGGTCCAACCGCCCTACCTGATCGCCGGAGGAGCCCGAGGGCTTCGAGGTAACCGAGCCAGGCAGAAGAACCAACCTCCGAGCCCATCGCTCCATAAGAGCGGCCCACTGATGAAACTGCTCATCTGGAGCCCTACCTATAGGCGGGAGGGCTCGATGTCGAGGACGACGATTATCGGAAGTTGGCGACCAAGAAGGAGACCGGCAACTAGCAACGATAACCGAACATGACGCCGCAGACATACCAGAGGGCTACCTCTGCGATGCCTTCTCTTGACCTGTGGGTCAAGAAGAGCTCGAGGTCAACGCGCCGAGAATGCGACTGCTTATTTTTATGCCGGCGGGGACCGCCCATCCTCTCGGCATCGGACTGACCGTGAGTCGGAACCCCCGCTGAGGAGAAGGAGGCTGACCGACCCAGCCCGCTGACTGAACAGCTTTCACACGAAGTCTCCCTACCCACCTGACCTGCTCATGGTCGCACCGCCCAGTAGGCCGAGACTTCTTCAAGTAAGTTAAATTTAAATATTAGAAAATTTTACAAAAATAGAATAAAACTAAGCGATACTACTATCGTGATAATGTTACAAAAAACAAACTGAAAACTATCGCTAGTTTGAAGTTTGACTCCACGTTACAGGCGGCGACGCTGCCTGAAGCGCACTCACGGCGTGGAAAAAGGAACTGAGGCGGTTGGAGGGTCGCCGCCGAGATGGTCATTACCGCCTCGAGCCGCTGCTCCTGCACAGAACCGCGGCTACCGGCCTCTCGCGCCGACCCTCCAGCAAAAAGTTTGCTCCCGATGGGTCTTAGTGCCTCCGGCGCCAATCCCACTAGTGTGAATGAGTGGTGGAGACTTATGTCCAGGAAGATCAAAGAGGTGTAACTGACCGATTCAGACGACATTCAGACACCACTTTAAGGAGGAATTTTCCATTCCTTCTTAGAACTACCCCGTCCCTGTGAAATATAGTCTAGTTAGGATCTGTACAGAGGGCTTGCAGCTCACTCACCCTCCTGGCAAATATCAGTACCACCAAGAAAACTGCTTTCTAGGTGACATACTTCAAAGCAGCAGTTGCCAAAGGCTCAAAAGGAGCCTCCATCAGCTGGGCAATACACAGATTCAGGTCCCACGGAGGGACAGGATCCCTTACCAGAGGATACAGGTGATGCAAACCCCAGTAAATCTTACTGTATTCTGATTTCTGCAGTATGGTCTCACCACAAGACTGCCCCGGAGCCGAAATGGTTAGCAGAACCTATGCTAATGATGGAACGTTAGGCTCGAGCTCGGTTTTCAAACCACTGTCCCTGTTAAACATTCTGCAACTATCAAGATTCTTTACTCTGCTTGCCTAGTACAGATGCCTCGGAGAGCCCTCCTCCATCTTTCTTGAAGATTTTGTTTTTTTGGTTTCCTGAAGTAAATTCTGTTTGTTTATTTTAAAAATCAGTCCTTTGTTTACAGGTAGATTAGTCTATATTTAGTTTTATTCCAGTAAGTTTGCTTAGTTTCTTCTTGGTTCTTTTAACCAGGAGGGAACCGGGTTTCTTTATCACTAATTTAGTTTTCTCTTAATATTTTAAAATCCGTTTTGGGTCCGGTTGGTTTATTTATTGAAAAACCCGGGTAATTCTTGGTTTTTCTTCGGTCGCTTAACCAGACATTTAAAAAACAAAGAACAGATCACAGTAGTGGTTATTTCTGTGTGGTCTTAGGCTCTTTTAGGCCACTGTTAGTGGTTATGTCACTGCATAAAAAGAGAGCCAGCCCAATGGGTTTTCAGCATTGCACAGAGTGCGAGGAACCGTATGCCAAAGCGGATCCCCATTTGATTTGTGTATAGTGTCTGGGTTTTGAACATTTAAAGGCCCACTGTGATATCTGTAAAAATGTTCCTCAATCGACACTAGATAGGCATTTAAAATCGACTGAAGGAAAAAAATGTCCAAAAAAGTTGCTGACCCAGCTACGGACAAGGCCTCCACTTCTCAAAAAGAGAAGTCTTTCAATCAGAGTGAGCAGCCCTCTGACCAGGGTGATTGTTCCTCAACTAGAAAAAGATCTGCAAAAAAACTACCGCTGAACCAGCAAGTTCTGATAAAAAGAAAAGAAAAGCACTTAACCAAGGAACCACAATTGACTGTTCCAACGGTTCATTCCACAGAAGCCATCACGAGTGCCATTAGCCTTCTGCAGGCACTGCAAACCAGTACCGTGGTATCTGTTCCAGATTCAGGTTCCTTCTCGGTTCCAGGTTCTTTGGAACAGTCTACCGAGTTCTTCCCAGAGAAGGAAGAAGATTTTGATGATGAAGAGGATGATTTTGGAGAGCCCACAGAACCTGAGGTTTCTCCAGATCCTCATGGGACTGATTCTCCAGACAATGCAACAGAAAATTATTCTACCCACTTTGCCTTTTTCAAACAGGTGGCACAGACCTTGGACCTCTCCACTCGGGAGTCCACAGAGGAGGAAAAGGAACAAGATTATATGGAAATGATGGATGTTCCAGCAACAAAAAGGCATCTGTTGCCCATCCATAAATCTCTAAAAAGACAAGCCACAAAATTTAAAACACCAACATCCATTCCTCCAGTGGACAAGAGGATGGACAGAAAGTACTGGGTAGCCAAATCAGGGGCAGAGTTCCTTTTTGGACACCCCAGCCATGAGGGGTGGTGCAGGCTGCTGCCTGTGATAAGGCAGGCATTTCCCTGGCATCACACCCACCTGAAAAGGACTCCAGGAGGGTGGACTCCACAGCAAAGAAGTCATACCTACGAGCTTCTTTAGCTATCAGACAAGCCACTTACATGGCTTATGTATCCAGGCACCACAGAAGCCTATGGAATACAGTGCTAGAAACAGCTAAGGCATGCCCCGCCCCTATGGCATCTGATCTATCAGTGGCAGCAAAAAGGGGCACTGAAGCCTCTAAGTCCCAGTTTCGCATGGCATTGGATGCCAACGACATTGCTCCCAAGCAGATGGCTACCACAGTGTCCCTGAGGAGGTTTGCTTGGCTGAGAACAAATCTGTCTCAGGATACCCAGACAAAAGCTCTCGACTTTCCTTGTCAGCCCACTTCCCTGTTCAGGGAACAGACTGAAGCTTGCATGAAAAAAATGGACAACTAGAAGGTAGCCTGTAAGAGTGCTGAGGCCAAGGAGAAGGCAGCAACTCCACAAAAGTTCTGAGCAAGAGGCAGGGGCAGAACCCATTGCAGGCCCTTCTCCCAGGCACAGGCCTTGCCCTCTTACCAACCACCGGGGGGGGTACTTGGAGGCAGAGGGGGCACCCAGGCCACTGTCCAAACAAAGCAGACTCCCTGAGAACCCTGTCAGGGTCGCCTCCCTTCTTCCAGTAAGGGGTTAGACTGGCTCACTACCTCCAGGCCTGGAAATCCATCACCACAGACAAGTGGGTCCTGAAGGCAGTGAGCCAGAGTCTTGCTCTCAGTTTCAAATTTTTGCCCAAGTTGAGAGCAAGACTATTCAGACCTTCCAATCCATCAGAAGTCTCTCTGCTGGAAGAGGAAGTAGTCAAGTTTATGCAAGATAAGGCAGTAGAGCTGGTCCCCTTGCCTCAAAGGGAAAAGGGCCTTTAATCAAGACACTTCCTCACTCTAAAGAAAACAGGGGGAGTGGCGACCCATTCTGGATCTAAGACACAAACATTTGACAAAGCCAAAGTTCAAGATGGTCACTCTGGCTATCATTCTCCCTTCGCTGAGGAGAGGAGACTGGCTGGCATCCCTACACCTAAATGATGCATACTTCCTGTGTGACAGCCTGATAGGGATATGGAAGTATCTCATGTTTAGGCTACCCTCAGGGAATTACCAGTTCAAGGCCATGCACTTCGGCCTCACATCAGCCCCAAGAGTGTTCACCAAGTGCTTTGCAGTTGTGGTGGCACATCTACAAAAACAGGGGGTTACAGTCTTGCCATACTTGGACAACTGGTTGGTGGTAGGTCAGGTGGAAAATGCTCTGACCATCACTCAGGATATATTGGGTAGGCTGGGTTTCCTGGCAAACCAGAAAAAGTCAGTCTCAGCTCCTGGAGTTTATAGGGGCAGAACTGGAAACCCTGAAGGGGAAAGGCATTCCTCCCTACAGGGCAAGGTAGACAGCTTACTGCAGCTGGCAAACTCTTTGCAGCTGCGTACTCCCAGACCAGCAAGGCATTTCCTTCAGCTGCTGGACCACATGGCAGCATCAACAGCAACAGAGTTAGGATCAAGATTCCAGATGAGAGACATCCAGTTCCATCTCAGGACTCAATGGCCTCAGAGAAGAGACTCCCTGTCAAAGATGGTACCAGTCACAGGAACCCTGCTTCAAGCTCTGCAATGGTGGCAGGAAAAGGACAACCACAGGGAAGGCGTGCCCTTCCTCCAACAGCCACCAACAGAGGCCTCCCTACTATGATGGAGTGCACACCTATGGGAGCATACTGCCCACGGGACTTGGCTCCAGTAGGAGTCTCTGCTTCACACAAACCTGCTGGAACAGAGGACGGTTCATCTGGGCATTCAGTCCTTTGCCTCCATGCTGCAAGGCAAAGTGTTTCAGGTCAGGACAGACAATACAACCACAATGTACTACATCAACAAGCAAAGGGGCACAAGGTCCTCACCCCTGTGCACAGAAGCCATGAAGGTATGGAATCTGGCTTACTCTCTGGGAATCTCCCTTTCTGCAGTCCACCTGCAGGGAAAGGACAATGTTCTAGCAGATGCCATCAGCAGAATCAACCAGAACCAACACGAGTGGTCACTAAACAGACAGATCCTACAAGTGGTGTTCAGAAGGTGGGGCACTCCAGAGGCGGACCTCTTTGCAGCCCCAGATAATCACCAGCTTCTGCTGTTCTGTTGCAGGCCTCCAACAGTAGGCACAGTGCCACTATATGTACTCCTGATGAATTGGACAGGGAAGCTTATATATGCCTTCCCACCATTTCCCTTGCTGCTCAGAGTGCTGAACAAGCTCAGGGTTCAGCCAGCAACAATGATCATCATTGCTCCAGACCGGGCCAGGCGGCCTTGGTACCCAATGCTACTGACCTTGTCAATCTCCAAACCAATCTCCCTGCCCAGGAGGCACAACCTGCTGACATCCTCCCAGGGCAGGATCTTGTACCCCAACCTGCAGTCCCTCAGGCTCAAGGCTTGGCTCTAGAGGACCTAGAATATGCTGACCTACACCTCTCAGATGGGGTGTTAGAGGTCCTAAGGGTGTCTAGAAAACCTTCCACCAGAAAGACTTATTCGTCTAAATGGAAGAGGTTCTCCATTTGGTGCGAGCAGAAACAGACAGACCACCTCCAAGCTGGCCTGCCAGTACTCTTGGACTATCTGGCACACTTGCACTCTCTGAGCCTTCGGCCTTCCACTCTTAAGGTGCACTTAGCAGCTATCTCTGCTTACCTCTCTGCTGGAAAAGGAGCATCCCTGGCTGCCAACCAGGTATTCAGGAAGTTCTTCAAGGGGCTACTGCACTTGCATCCCCCTCACAGGGAGCCCATTCCTGCATGGGACCTTAATATATGCATTGGCCAGCTAATGCAGCCACCATCTGAACCCATGTCATCAGCCAAGCTTAAGTATGTGACATGGAAAACAGTGTTCCTAGCCATCATGTCGGCAAGAAGGATCAGTGAGCTACAAGCCTTGTCCACTAAGTCAGACTACATAGCAGACCACAGGGACAAGGTGGTTTTGAGGACCAACAGGAAGTTCCTCCCTAAGGTAGTATCAGACTTCCTCCTTAACCAGTCCATGACCTTGCCAGTCTTCTTTACTGACCATTCCACCTCAGAGGAGAGAAGGCTGCATAGCCTTGATGTCAAGAGAGCTATAAGCTACTACTTGAATCACACAAAAGGACACAGGCGGACAGAACACAGCTCTTCCTCACCTATGGGGAGGTGGGCAAAGACAAACCCGCCTCAAAGAGGGCTACTGCCCGCTGGATTGTTGCCTGCATCAAATTTTGCTACAGCAAAGTGGGAAAAGAGCCCCCTGTAAGCCTCAGGGCACACTCTACAAGGGGTACAGCTGCTTCCACTGCAGCTGCAATGGATATTCCTTTACTAGAAATCTGTAAAGCAGCTACATGGAAAACAGTTCACACCTTTACTAAACACTACAGTCTGGATACCCAGACCAGAAGTGATGCCAGATTTGGCACAGCAGTACTGTAGAGCCTATTTCCCCAATAGGTTTTCTACCCTCTTCCAAAGGTACTGCTTGGGTAGTCCGCAGAAGTCAGACTACAGTAAGATTTCCTGGGGTTTGAAGAAAAAATTACTTAACATATAGTAATCATGTTTCTTCCAAGGGCATCTTACTGTATTCTGAGCTCCCGCTCTACCTCCCCTGCTAGAAGCTACAGGCACTGCAACACAGCTGTTATTTTGTTCAATCATATGGACATATTCTGGTTTTGGGCTTAGTGACCCGAGTTTTAGCCAGCCTACTTTTGTTAAATAAAAAAAAAAAAAAAAAATAGTTGCTGAATGGTTGCTAACTTGTTAGCTTATTATTAGTATAGTTTAGATAGCTTGTTATCAGCTTTGCTCCATAAGAATCTGACGGTTGCAGAACTTTTACCAGGGACAGTGGTTTGCAACTCTGACACTGCCACACAAAATAAAATGGTAGGAAATGAAAGCCATCAGGGAAACCCAGAAACACTCTCAGACCCTCAGGAAGGTGGCCACTGACCTCAAGCCTAAGTCTCCTTCCACAAATTAAAACGAAATTTAAAGACCTATAAATTTTTTTTCTCCGACAGCTGGCTTCCTTACTGATAGGCTGTACCTCCTGATGCTATCACGCAGGCAGTAACCAAAACTCTGCAGCCTGGATATCCTCCCCTCCGCTTCCTGTGCACACCAGGTCTTCCTAAAGCAGTCCAAATCTGGTAGTACTATATAAACTTGAAAACAAAAATGAGAACTATTATCCAAACATTCGGCCAACTGGCCACATCTGTACATTCTAGGAGGGAAGAAGCCCGGATACCAGCCGTCGGAGACAGAAAATTTACAGGTATTTAAATTTCGTTTTCTCTCTCCTAAGCTGGTCTTTGGGCTTCCATACTGATGGGATATACTAAAGCAGTACATTCCGACTACCAGGTGGGAAGAATGTAATTGCCCTGAAGGGTCCACTACCACCTAGAGAACCCGGCGGCCAAAAGACGCCTCAGCCAAGGCCGACAAATTCAGTTTGTAAAACGTGGTGAATGTGTGAACAGGCGACCAGGTAGCTGCCCTGCATAAGTCCGCTGGAAAAGCTTCTTTGAAATCCGCCCACAAGGTGGCCATAGCCCGGCTTGAGTGGGCTTTCACTGGCTCAGGCAAAGGCACTCCAGCCTGATTGTAGGCAGTGGTGATGGTTGAACGGATCCATCTGACTATAGTCTTTAGAAGCTTTTTTGCCCATATTCTGACACGCAGTGAGAATGAACAAACTTGACAGTTTGCTCACTGACTCCAATCTTTTAATGTAAAGCTTTACCACTCATTTGGGGTCCAGAGAGTGAAATTCCCTGCGTCATTTTTTTGGGTGAGGACAGAAGGAAGGCAAAATCAGCTCCTGCAGGGTTTTGAATAGGCGGGATCGCATCGCATTTTGCGATGCCAACCGGCTGGTCATGCGAGACAAAACATGGAATGGATCGCATAAAAGTGCGATCCATTTTTTCCATGTTTTTTTGTGGCTTCCACCTTGTCTGAGGTACAATTTCAGCCACAGTGATGCAATTCATGCAAAATGGGCTTTACTATGTGCGTTTTGCCCATGACCTCCACAGTTACTGGCTGCCTGATCCCGTGCTCTGGAAAGTGGCTACATGACGGAAAAAACGTGACTTCACTACTGTAGTGTGATATAGTGAGCAAGAAGGAAGAGCAGCTCCCTGAATTGAACAGCGAGAAGACAGACGTCGGACCTGAGAAAAGCAAAGCTAAAGGTGGGTATTTATTTTTATACTGTGTTCATGGCACTCAGAAGAAGCATTGATTATCCCATGGGGTAATTCTGTTGTGGTGGTCAGGTGGGAAGAAATAAAATGCAGATCGGGTCAGGGCCTCATTACAAGTTGGACACTGGTGGTTGCTGAAAGGCTGTTGCAGAATGCAAACCCCCTTCCCACACGGTGCAGAGCTTTATGCCAAGGTTTAACTGTGTGCGACTTGAAGTCTGTACCCCTTTTGCCGTTGATTGTTTCTGCGTGCTGCGATGAGTCCAGCCCAGCCCACAGACTTTCTGCACACACCCTTCCCACCCATAGCCTCCGAACTGCTCTGGACCTGGGCGCAGTCAGGACCCCCTTCTGCAGAGAATAAAACTTACAGGTAAAGTGCAGGAGTCCGGAGGGGGTTGCTGGAGTCGTTTCACTGACCGTGACCACCACCACCATCATCATCATCATCGAGTCTGTGCTGCACGCTGCCCATCCACAATGTCAACCGCGTGTCTGCATGCCGCCCACAGGTTGTTTCTGGCTGAGCCCTGGCTGCAATTTGGATGGCTCCGTCTCTCCCCAGCGTGACCAGATAACCCAGCTTTCCACCAATCAGATCTCTCTCTGATCCCCCTTCCCTCCCTTTGTCTCTGCGGGTGACTGCAGCAGGCCCTGATGATCCTCATGTGCACAGTCCCCGATACAAAGTCAAGCTGAGTGCCGTTGCCTGACCCGTAGAACTTCTGAACTGCGATCAGTCATACTGCAGCAGTCGGGACGACTTCTTTAGCTTAGAGCGCTGCGGGTCTGGCAGTGACTGGAGTCGGGGTATGTGCAACTTCCTCGGGGAACTACTGTAGGTGGAGTTTGTGTTGGTGGGGGGGGGGCTTGCTGCATAAAACGATGGGCTCAGACTCTGCTCAGCAGTGCCTGCCAGTTCTGTGACATGGGGTGTTGGGGGAAGGCATGACCACAGTTAGTTGTCACCAGGGTTGGTCCTCAAGTTTGGGGGGGGGGGGATGTTCCCCACAGTGTATTCCTTCGATACAGGCTGCAGTTATTCTGAATCTGGGCACTCTTAAGGCCAATTCATTCAGCACTGTAATTGTGCCCAAGAGCAGGGACCGTGCTGATCCCTCCCTGTTGAGTGTAACCTGTGTTGTTCTCCAGGGGCTTGCCTGCCACATGGGAGGGAGGGGGAGACTCAGGGGTGGGGAAGTTCTTACAAATGAGCTGCCTGGTGGTGGTCTCAGAGGCACTTCAAGGTCATGTGTGGGCGACAACTGCTTTGCTCAGCCCCGGGGTTCTAACTAACATGGTCATGATTGCCTTTATTTATGTACCTAGTGATAACACCATCCGGGGGGGGCTGAGGCAATGCAAGACACATCAGTCCCGGGACAAGCTGCTGTCTGTCACACTGATTACTATGTGTAAGACAACTGCTCTTGCAGGGCCTGTGTGGAAAAGTACCATCTGGGCTTGTTTGAGGTCCTCAGTGCAAGCGCCATTAGTTGCAATGTGTGGGCCTGACTTCACCAAGGCCCTCCAAGTGACAAAGCCCACTCTGCCCCCTCTGGGATGTTTCAGTTTTGTCAGGCTGAGCATTACGTTGTGCAGCCTCGCCACACCAGTATATAATTATGGGGCACTGAAGCAGTCCTGAGTGACCAGGGTCAGAGCACCGGACTGGGTCCTCCTTCTCACAATGGACTGCCCCTGCACTCAATGATTGAGGCCCAGCCATGATGCATGATCAGTGTGGCCCATGGATGCATCTGATTTGTGCCGGTCACAGCTGCTGGTACTGCCACTCCCCCCCACCTCCAATGGTTGGGTGGTATTTTGAATCAGGTGGTTTGTGCAACTGCCCACCAAGGTCGCCAGTGAGCTACTCTGTTGTGGAGCAGTCTAGTGACTGGTGTTTTGGGGATTTTTGTGTTGCTAATGAAGGTTATTATGTGGGGAAGGTGGTCAAATTTAGTTGAGCCTCTGATGTCAGAGTCTGAATCGGATATTGGTTTAACTTTTTTTTCAGGTTGGTGACCAGACCCGACTGAGAACTCTGTCCCGGTGGCACGACAGAGTGAAAAGAGGAGCCTTCCCCAACTGGTGGCCCTGCGCTAAGTTACTGCTGTGTTACTGTCCTCAGTGAAAAATGAATTTATTTGAATAGCAAACGAGTCTCTGAATGTGATGTCCTGTTGTTTTGCAGGGGCTTGCTGCCGCAGTGGTTCATCGATCACCCGACCAGCCTGGCCAGCCAGCGGTTGCATCCAGTTTTCCAGAGACAAGGTAGGGTAACTTACATTTGGGGCATTTGGCAAGCTAGCTTGTGGTTTGTACTGGAAGTCAGTCAGACTAGGTGAGTATACAAACACTGACAAATTGTCATTGTGTTTGTAGGTTCAAACTGAGCTGCAGCTAGCTGCACACGGACTGAATTGCGCAGCCAAAAGGAGTCACTGGGTGGTAGACTGGGACTCAGGAAGAGGAGGAGGAGGAGGAGGAGGGTCGGGAAGAAAAAGAGTGACAGGATTCAGAAAAGTGCCAGGAGTAGGAACTCTCAGAGGGAGGAAGACACAGGCTGACACATTTATGAACTGAAAAAAAAATAAATATTCTGTTAGTGAAACTCTAAAGCCAACTGTACATTGTCATTATATTCGAAGTGGAATGAGGGTTGTTGTTTGGTGAGCCTAGGGCTAGCAATCAAATTCTGCCTGAAACATTTCGGGGGGGTTTGGTCGATGTGGAAAACAGCGACCGGACTTTTACACTTTTGGCATCCAAAACTCGTGATGGTAAATAGTCACTCTGTTTGCTGTGCTCGGGGTGCCCATTTTGTGTCTGTCCACCGCAACGTTCAAAACCAGCAGCTGTGACAGAGTGAGACAAGCAGGCCTGCCATATTGATGACTTTAGTATTTTGTCTAAGGCCCCCCCCCCCCAATAAAACCAAGATTTGGTTTTGTATCTCATTCGGCAGTGTTTCACAATGACATGAGCGATCATGGAATTTTTGCTTGCGTAAGATCTCAAATTCAGGCCCGGCCGCAACCCATCTTTATAACAAAAAGATCCTTTCGCAAATTCAGTGCAGTAAACTTCCTATCTGACCTGAGCATGATCAGATGGCAAGATCTCTACTCAGCCAAAGATGTCAACAAGGCAGCTTACATCCTTAATGACAAACTCACTACAATAATAAATAAACATGCCCTTTCATCAAAGTAAGTGGCACGGAACAATTCCAACCCTTGGTTCACCTCGGATCTCAAGGCAGCCCTTATAGCTCGAGATAAGCTCTGGGCTAAAGCTAGACATTCCAAAGAATCTTCGGATTGGCAGGCCTTTAGAACAGCCAGGAATAACTGTGTGAAAAACTTCGCTCTGCTAAAGCTAACTATTATATTTCTACTCTCGAACAAGCTAAAGGTAACCCTCATAAAATATGGAAGACTATCAAAGCTATAGAAGGATGGCCCATGGCCCCCTCTGTCCCAACAAAGATAGCTGCAATGGCAAGATTGTGGAAAACAAGTCACTAATCCTGGAGGAACTTAACTCCCACTTTGCCACAGCTGGATTAGCTTTTGACTCGTCACCTTATGCTGGTGCTGCGGTGAGCCAGCATACCCCTCCCTCCACATCTAGTCCTGGACCCAGTCCCTTCCAACTGCGCGAGATAACTTATAAAGAAGTAGAAGATTCTCTTCTTAACTTAGACACCAAAAAAAGCGCAGAGGACGGTGGCTTGGAACCCTTTTTCCTAAGGTCAGGCTACGCCCATCTCACTGCCCCAATTCTCCACATCTTCAATCTTTCCATTACATCTGCTACTGTGCCGTCCTGCTGGAAATCAGCACATAACCTCCCTCTATTTAAACCTGGTGACCCATGCGATGTAAACAACTATAGGCCTATCTCTATATTGCCTATCCTTTCTAAAGTTCTCGAAAAACTGATCCATATTCAGTTAAAATCTCACTTGGAAACCTTCTCTCTCATTAACCCAGCTCAATCTGGCTTCCAGGCTAATCATAGCACAATCACTGCACTAGCAAACGTAACCAATGATTGGATCTCTGCTATAGATGCTAAGAAAGTAACTGGTGCAGTCTTTTTGGACCTCAGCAAAGCTTTTGATACTGTTGATCACAAACTATTAGTCAATTGCCTTGCAAAGTTGGGTGCCACATACCATACCACCCAGTGGTTCTCTAGCTACCTAACTGGAAGATTCCAAAAAGTAAAGGCGGAAGGCTTTTTTTCTGCTGCCTTGCCAGTTGCAAGAGGAGTCCCCCAAGGAGCCATCTTAGGCCCTATTTTGTTTTCTCTGTACATTAATGACTTAGATGCTAACATATCTACGTCCAATCTACACTTTTTTGCAGATGATGCTGTGTTGTATACTTCTGGCTCATCATTATCTGAAGTCAAGGGAGTGCTTCAAGCGGACTTCGCACAACTTGAGCATAATCTAATAAAGGCAAAGCTTCTGCTCAATGCTAAGAAGACTAAAGCGAGGATATTCTCCCACAGTGCTGTCACAGGTCCCCCCCAATACCCTTGCCCAAGACTTCATTGTCACCACGCTAAACGAGCCTCTGGAAGTTGTAACCAAATTTAAATATCTAGGTATCTGGATAGACAAATTATCTTTCAATGACCACGTCGAAGATGCCTCTAGAAGGTTAAAAGCACAGTTAGGTTTCTTCTACAGAAATAGGCCACTTTTCCCCCTTGAAACTCGAAACAAGCTTGTACAGGCCACTTTTCTCCCCATACTAGACTATGGCGATGTAATCTATTCCTCCACCACTCTTGCAAATCTAAGTAAACTGGACATCCTTTATCACCGTGCGTTACGGTTCATTACCAACTCCCCTTACCGTTCGCACCACTGTGACTTATATGCAGCTGTTGGTTGGACATCCCTTACTACTAGACGCCTGCTCCATGCTGGGCTATGGACTCTTAAACTGCTCCTGCAGAAATTGCCAAGCTATCTTCTTCCCTTATTAGTATCTCAAATAGTGCATACTGCTAAGAAACTCTGACTTTATTATGCTTGACGATCGAGGACGCGGACTTCCTTTGGTAATCGTATATTGCATATGCCCTTCCTCCATTTGGAACCAATTACAAACCGTACTGAAACTAACTAGCACTGTTTCAATAAACTTCTACAAATCGCTAAGTTCAGCCAAAATAAAAGACACCTGTAACTGTCATTAAGTCTCTTCCTTCCCCATGTGTGCCATATTTACCCACTGGTAAGGTATAATTGATTTATCATACTAACTGCTTTCCCTTCGCCTTCTACTCCTGGCTTTATCTATGCTTACGCTCCACTGCTACTCTATCAAATCACTCCTTCCCCCCATATCAGTTGTAGACTGTGGTTTGTTCTAGCTGCCAAAATATATGTATTGCACACACCAGTCATCATGTTTCATTCATCAGTACGCAACCTATAAGTCGCTTCCCTGTCTCATATCAATGTTTACCACCCGCGGTCACCCTATGTGGTACCCTTGTATGTATATCCAGCCTGTATCATGTAACGTGCATTTCATGTATATACTGTTATTACCCATCTGTGTTTGTACTTTAAGTGTTTATGTCACAGGACCTCCTTGTGAATAAGCTTGCTCAATGGAGTTTTCCTGCAATAAACTTGAACTTGGTCATCAGCCCTGCAGAGCTGTGCAGACAGCAGCAGATAGTGATTGTCAGTGACCATTTAAGTTAGAGGCTCTGACCTGTTACTAGTACTGTGTGGGTACTGACTGACTGGTCCATTTAAGTTGGAGGGCTCAGTCAATCAAGTCCCCACCCCAGATGGTCATCTTCTGCCCTGCACAGCTCTGCAGTGTTGTGTAGGAACGGGCGGGTTCTGAGACCATTTAAGTTAGAGGGCTCAGACCCGGTGTTGCTAGGGTAACTACAGATTTGTCCCCGATTCCTGTTTAAGTTAGAGGGCAAGTCAGTCTCCCTCCACCCCCTGACAACTGTTCAGCTGCAAGTAATCACTGGGTGGTGTCTATAGGAAAGAAGCGACACAAGACAGAATTTAGAAGCCTGATGTTTATTGTCAAATGTCTTTCGACAAATTATACACGCTGGAAAGAAGCACACACATATTCTTGTTCAAGTTGTTTTATTACTGTTACATACTCAGTGAGTCAGTCAATGTCGCACACAGCTACATGACCCTAGAGAACAGACAGCAACCACGGCAACCAGCACCAAAAAAGTAAGTAGGCACACTGTAGAAAAATGGAAAAAGGAAATTGATCACCGCAACAAATGGTTATTGTATGAAACAAACAATGGTGGCGAGTTTGTAGACCAGGTAAAATGTTCCCTGTGTGAAAAATGGGCAGACCAGTTAAAGTACTGCAGAAATTTTAGCGCAAGTTTCATTGTTGGTATCCGAGGTACAGCTCTGAAAAAGGACAAGGTTGCAAAACACGGTCAATGTGATGCTCATAAACGAGCTGTTACACTCAACCGAAAACCAGAATCAATTGCCCCCATATACAAAACTACACCAATAGGACGTGCACTATTAGGGGCAGAAGTAAAAGACAGAGCTGTAGTTCGCCGTCTGATTGAAATCACTTATCTGCTCGCTAAAGAAGAACTCTCGTTTACTAAGTTTGAATCATTTGTTAAACTTGAAAGACATGATGTTGATCTCGGAAGTGCATATGCAAATATTAATGGCTATCGTATGTTCATGTCAGTTGTAGGTGAATTTTTATGGGATAATCTACTCACGGCCCTTCAGAAAAGTCTGTATTTTGTGGTTCTTGTAGATGGGACGACAGATGAAAGTTGTATTAACAAAGAATTACTGTATATTATGCATTTTAACGAAAGTTCTTGTTTAATGGAGATGACCTTTTTCAGACTAAAAGACGTTCAGCATGCCACTGCAGACGGTTTGTTACAAACTCTTCAAGAAGCCTTCTTAGAGTTAGGCATTTTAGACTTGAACAGTCGCATGGTTGCTATGTGTGCAGGTGGTGCTGCAGTAAACCTGGGGAAAAGAAAAGGTCCATCAGCTCTGCTAAAAGTGGAAATGCCATGGTTGCTGTCTATTCATTGTCTTAACCATAGATTTGAATTGGCAATTAGAGATGCACTGAAAGGAAAATTTTTTGATCAAGTGAACGATAATCTCATGACATTGTACTACTTTTACAAAAAAAAGTCCAAAGAAACTTCGCGAGCTCAGAGAATTAGCTAAAATAGTGGGCGTTGAAGTCAGCAAACCAGAAAGAGCATTTGGAACAAGGTGGGTAGATCACAAACTTCATGCCGCTCAGACACTGGTAAAATCCTACACAGTTACGATTCATCATCTTGAAAATCTCACAGAAACTGCCACTACACCACCAACAGAGAAAAGCACAGTTAAGGGCATTTTGACCAAACTGAAAACTGCCAAATTTGTCACTCATTTACTCTTCTATATTGACCTTCTAAGGCCACTGTCATGACTCTCCCTCAGTTTACAGTTCTTCTGCTGACTTGATCTTAGCTTTGGCTTGTGTTGACGCAACCTTACGGCAACTACAGCATCTCGTAGATAATCTTCTCGGAACATGCAACTCTGAGCTTAAGACACTCTTACAGCAACATGATCATGACGTAACTGACAATGATGAGTCTGACAATTCTGAACTGGTCGTGTTTAAAGATGTTACGGTCTCGAATGCGAACAGCAGCATCAGGCACCTTATAACACAGGTACCTAATTACGTCCGTCACGTACAACAGTGCATTTCTGATATCACTGACTGTGACTCTCAGGACCAACACCCAATTTTTAGGACTTTAAAACTGTTAGATGTTACACAATGGCCTAGGAGTGCTGATGAGCTGAAAATGTTTGGGAACGTAGACTTGGACGTATTTATTAATTACTATGGATAGATACTCACAAAAAATAATGTTGACCTTACTGCTTTGCCAGGAGAATGGTCTGAACATAAAACTTTATACAATAAGTTTTTAAGTCACTTGAACAGGGAAGACTTGGAACTGTATTCTGAAGTCCTACAGAGGACAGTTCTCAAACTTCTATCACATTGTCGATATTTGTAAGCTCATTCCAGTGTCCAATGCAAAGCTAGAAAGGTCATTTTCAATAATGAAGCGTGTAAAAACTGACTGGAGAAACAGACTGAGTGAAGTAATGTTGGAACACCTGGTTAGAATTTCAGTTGAGGGTGACAATCCAGAGACATTTGATCCTGTTCCAGCTGTAGATAGATTCTTCAGCACCCCAAGAAGAGTTTGTGCAAAAAAACAAAGGCAGTCAGAAGCAAAAAGGTCAGATTCATCTCACAACACAAATAGTACTAGTTCAGAAGATGCAGCAAATATGTCTTACACTACTTCCGAGTCAGACAGTGACAACGACTACATGATCATGTAGCGAGCCCCTGTAAACTGAGGGAAGTACACTTTTGGCTGATAAGTTGTAGCCTAAGTGGCAGTGAGTAAGTGCCGTGGGGAAAAACTTCAGGTCCTCATCAGTGTCGGTAGTTAGTCACTGGAGAGAAGTGGGTGTGAAAATCCATGCCAGTCAACAGAGCACCTCTCTTCATGTCTGCCTGCCAGCACCAATTCCCATGCTTAGACGTCCAGCTCTCCAAGCTAGGGGAGTGCACTGGCAATGGGGGGTGACCTGCACTCTCCCTGCTTAGCAATCTAGATCATCTGATTATGGGGGCTGGCACAGGCACGCAGATGTGGAAGTGGACACTCGGAATCCCGGCTGGCCAGGAGAACTCGGCTGTTTCAGAACTTCGTTTAGTACCAATCTGCACAGAGGACTCTTTACTCACTTCAGCAAATGGGCTCACTGCACCTGTCTTGAGTTCAGCAGGTACCTGTACATGCCGGGGCACCAACCATGCCATGATGAGACTGGACATGACTGATTAAAATTACATTTTTTTCTTGTGCTCAGCTGACTTCATCACAAGTTTACTAATTCTACTGAGCTCTCAGAAGCGGCCTGTGTGGTATTTGGGATTACTAAGACTCTATAAGTTTAGCACTGACTAAAGTGCTGCTTATGAAGCAAGCAGTTATTGGAATTAGTTTTCCAAGTTAAACATTTATAGGGCATTTAAGTCCTCAGGTTTGTTCACTGGCTGGTGGAGACTCGCATGTATTTTTCAGTGGATCAAGTTGAAGTCCACAATTGTTAAATTTCTTCATTGTCTGGTGAGAATGATATTAGTGGGTACAAATGTTTGAATAACTTGCACTGTGAATCAAAAATCCCTCTCGCTCGACTGTGGGGTTCAGGGGTGGGGGGAGACTGTATGAGCAGGCTGGCTTCTCAGGTGGGTCAAAAGCCATAATCATCATTTGTGCTCTGGCTGGTCCTGGAAATAAGTCAAAGAAATAAAATGAACAGTGAGTCTAACACAGTGATTGCAGCCTTAAACTGACCCTTTCTGTTCATAATTGTAAAATCTGCACTTACAGAAAAATAGTGGGATCAGATCTGGCCGCCGAGAACCAGGTCTACAGGCCTGAGTAGACAACTACTGACTGTTCCGAACTGCATTCATTGACTGTTTAAGTTATAGGCTCAATCCAAATCTGGATGGTGGTTGGGAACTGCAGTAGTCCAACTCATGTTTGTGAATCAGTTAAGTTTGGTTGCTGCAGCTGCTTATTACTGGCGTAACCCTACAGATTGCTTCCCGGCCACCACAATTAAATTTCCGTGCCAGCACAAGTCATGACTGCGCACCACAGGCTTTAGGCTTAATGTCAGGTTCAGTACCGAACATAACTAAATTTTGTTTGAGACATCAGGCATCCCCGACTACTGTTCCCAACCACCCATCCATTTAAAATTGACCGTTTAAGTTACAGGCTCAGTGCAAAATGGATGGGAGGTTGGGAACACTAGTCAGTTGTACTTGTGTCTGTTGTTAAATTACACTTAAGGTGCAGCTGCAGCTATTTATTCTACTGCTACTTTTAAGTAGTCAGTTCACATTTAGGAAGGTTGGCAAGTGGAAACTACATTTAACAAGGCTGGTCAGAAAATGTTTGGTACGTGATGAACTCTTTAAATTTTGTTTCAGACACTAGACTCCCGACAACTGACTACTGCTCCCAACCGTCTCATCCATTTAAAACTGGCCGTTTAAGTTAGAGGCTCAGTGCACATGGATGGGAGGTTGGAAATACTAGTCAGTTGTAACTTGTGTCTGTTTCGTTACTTTCATGGTGCAGCGGCTGCAGCTGCTTATTCTGAAACTTATGACTGTTCCCTATGTAGTCAGGCTTGGGAAGGTTGGCATGTAGAAACTACATTATTTGAAGAATCAAATCGGTTTTTAATACTAGTAACTCATGTCAGAGTATTATGAACTTGAAAAATTCGGTTTGAATTTCACTCAGACACACACTGATGGAAAAAAAATGAATAAAGTGACTCAGTGACTGCACATACTTCCCCGGTGCTAACGCACTTAGGGCGTGCTCTTATCAGGCCATAACCCACACCTCATCATGTCTTATTGCTGGCTTAATGTCTATACCTGAAGCCAACCCCTCCTCCAAAAAGAGATAATGTATACTGACCAGTTATATGATCATAAATCTCAGCCTCCCCCGGTGGTAAGTCGAATATAACAGTGGCTGAGTCAATAGATAATAATCATGGTGGTTAAACTATAACCAAAATACTAACTGGCTGATATCTCCAGGGCAAAAAGGTTTTCTATTACAAAACGCAACTGTTTATTTTGTTGTTATACCATGGGGGATACTTCATGCCTTGGGTGACAAAATCCTAACTTCATAAAATGAACCATTTGGTATGGATATGGGGCTCCATTCACTTACAAATTTGACAACCATGTTAACATTTAATTTGAACTTAGGGTGAAAGGAACTCTTGCTACCCAAAGGAAGCAAAGGGCATAAGATGGTGACTGCCATGCAGTGACCTTGTATGCACTACATACATTTATCAATGGAGTTCTCATACACAGCTCAAGTCAACAAGCAAGGTTGGGGAGTCATCCAGAGCTTCATCCTTAGACATTTAGGTCAACGGTTTCATAAGCACTGCACACAGGTACTGTGTGCACTAGGAAAAATTCATTTAGAGGTCTCTATGACCTTTGGCACCATACAAAAATTGTCCAGACTCGATTCCTCACCTACCTTTCTTACCCTAACTGGTGCTATATTGGACGATGTCCCCACATTAAAGTATCTAGGGATAAACAAAGATAAATAAAGATTTGATTGATTGACCTAGGGCTACGGCTAGACAAGAATCTAGACTTTGGGGTTCACACTGATGCCGTCCACAAAAAAGTACTCCCTAAGCTTCAAGGATATTGTCTACAGCTCTGCCCGTAAATCCGCCCTATCCAGACTGGACACTTTCTTCAATTCCTTCTGCCGCTAAGTGCTTGGCTGCCCCCTCTCACCACCACTGTGATCTTTATACCTCATTCTCCTTCCCTCCCTCACTGCCAGACGCCTGTCACACACTGTTAATCTAGTAGGGGAGTACTGGCTCAGTTCTCTGCCACCCTACTTGTCCTCCTTCTTCTCGATCCCTCCTGCTAGTCCCTCCGATCCTCCACACACAGAACGCTCACCCTCCCCACACGGCGCACATCAGCTGGTCGCGTTGCCTTCTCATACAAATTCCCTAATATCTGGAACTCACTCCCTCTAGAAATCCACTCTGCCCATTCACGCCATTCCCTTGGTCTCCTTCTCTGCAAGCACACTGTCCACTGCTGCAACTGCACTTAATCCCTCCCTCTCTTTCAATTCCCATAGCCCCCCAACTCCTCCTTCTGTCTCCCCTGCTAAACTCATTCCCTTCTCCCCTGCCTTCTGTCTCTTTCCCACCAATGCCTCTCCAGTCAACTTCCAGCCCATCTTGGCTATTGGACTCCACTACTCTGATCTCCCTCCACCTTGCTGCTCTCACCCCTTCCCCCACTACTCCTACCCCTCCTTTCTCTCTCTCTCTCTTCTTGCCAGCTCCTCAACATTCTGAATGGGAGAAAGTATAGCAGGCCTCCCCCCCCCCACTCTGCCACCATCCTCCCAGCCACCTCCCTTGTGGGTTTTATCGTTATTATAGCACTTAGTTCCCTGGTTCTCAGCCGTGCTCTCATTCAGCACTTGTGCTACGTACGCCTTCTACCTGGTTTACTCCGTATATGTTGTTCTGGTTTCATCTCAAGGCCACATACTATCTTTATATGGCAGCTTCATGGTATGTGATTTCAATTATATTTTTCCTCAAATGTCTATATTCGTCTCAGCCTAATTACTGTCGTGGTTTATAATGTGTTGTAATTGATATGTACACAATGTATTGTAACTTAGATATGTTTTATTCCTTTCCTCCTTCATGTAACTCCCCCCAGAACGCTACTGGAAATGAGCAGTTTACAGCTCATGTCTTTCCTGTTGAAACTTTTTAAAATAAAATAAAAAATAGAGAAGGGGGAAGTTCCATTTTGTAGTTTATAATTACAGTAAACAAGGGCATATTTTAAAGGTGCCTTGTGATCAGTAAGGCTATCTGAATATGTTGGATCCAGACTATTATTACTTGACAAAGCAAATGTGTTATATGTTTGTTTTTCCTAACATTTCTACAGATATGAGTCTTATGTTTAGCCCTTTGGGCACGCTAGACAAACAGATATGTGATCTTAGCAAAAAACATCCATACTTTCTGGGGTTGGTGTTACTTACTGTACCAAATAACAGTATTGCTTTTTAGACTATATCGCTACAAGGGGTGGTGTTAAGATAATAAAGGGCACTACATGGACCATTTTCAGACTTTAATATTTACAAACTCAGTCCAAAGTGTTGCTGCGAAAAGTTCATCTTCCAAAAATGTATTTGATTTATCGTAGAACTGTAGCCAGACCCCCCCCCCAAACATGTGGTGACAAAGCAGGAGTATTTTCTCATGGTGACATTATATGTTCTTATTCTTGCTGTATGCTTAACTGGGAGCATTGCGTATGCACTGTGTATTACAAAAGTAAAGAAAAATAAACTAAAAAAAAGTTTGCATCAAAACTGTCCTCATAACATGCACTGCTGCTTTTAATGTAGGTGCCTTTCCTTAGGACGCAGAAAATTCCACAAGTGACAAATTGTGTGGTGGATTTTGTTATGTGAACTGTCCACCAGAAACTGAATCCACAAAGTTCACTTCTCTAGTGCACTTGGCAATGATCAACTCTGCTCACTGACCTCCCCAAACCCCCAAAAAATACACATACAGAAGTTACACTTCCCAGTCAACAACCGGATGTAGGCATTGATCTCTAAAGCCAGCAGGGATGCTACAAGCTGCAGGAAGGGCCAGCACATTGGCACAGGTGTGCCACTCACAACGCCAATGACTTGGATTCAAGAATAAGACCGAGACCTCAAAGGCTGGCTTGGCGGGGGGGATAAGCATCTCTCACGGGATGTTCTCCTTCTCCTCTGGGGAGAAAGAACAGCAAACAAACGTTGCTGCTGTACTGCCACCTGGGTGACCATAGCTGGTCGTGCAGTCAAAGCTGTTAGTGGGTGGGCAGGTGCCAACTGACGCCTGAATGCAAACATACCCCGCATGCACTTCTTGGCATCTGAAGAGGGGGTAACTACAAGGAAAAAAAGCACAGGAGCTAGCAACATGAAGCCAGAGCTTTCAGGCTCTGCGGTGACGGATGTCCACCCCTTAATACACATAAGACAGACCTGCCAAGGACAGCTGCCCCACCCCAACCCCACAGGAATCCACCATAGAGCGGAAGCTACTCAGTGGACCCCCTTGAAGGTGGGGTAAGTGCCAAAGAAGGGGGAACAGAACTAGGAGATGGTTGAGCAAAGAAGAGCAGCACTAGTGTCGAGGGATAAACACAAGAATTACAAAAAAACTGCTGCAACGCCTACAGAACTGTTAGCTGTACTACCAATTACGCCACATAAAAATAATTGTAACATGGCAAAAAGCAACAGACGAAAATAAACAGTGATTGGAGCAACAGCAACATGTCATGTGACCACCGAGCAACCAGAGATTAATTCCCCTTTTTAATCTATGGTTGCCATCGGGAGTGTGCTGCAGAAATAATTAGACCACACTTGCCATTGGGAGTGCAGTAAAGAAACAGTCCTGTCTCTGTTCATTCCCATCCATCCGCCCCGGGGACTCCAGCGGTCGTGTACTTTGTTCTGTTGTCCTGTGATTCAATGATAGGGAGCATGGAAAAAGAGAGAGACACACACACCACAGTTCACAAGACTTACCTACATATTTCGATTGGTGTGTCATTCATTCCCTGTTGCTGTTTTCACAAACTGTGTTCTCCTGAGACTAGAACTGTAGGACTGCAGCATACCCGACATCCCCATGGTAGCCACTATTCCCCAGAGCCGGAGCCCCTTCAGTGAGCTGCACAGTGCATGGCAAACAAAACACACAGAGGAGCAGAGAGAGAGAGAGAGAGAGAGTGATAGGGCACAGAACACAGCAGTGATTGAGGCTCTGCCCAGCTTTGCTCTCCCATTAGCAGCTCACCTCCCTCTCTCAGCAATCCCGTGAAGCTCATATAAAGCCAGATATCGGTGCTGCTGCTCTCCTACCTCTGTCTCGCTTGGTCTTTTGCCCCACCACTACGTCTCCCTGCTTGCGGCTCGCAGAAGATACTATGTGTTTAAAATTACACGCCCAGCGCCATTCCACTTCAACATGCGATAAAACTCCCTCAAGCCACCCCACGGGACAGTCATCCTTGCTGTTGAAATAAGCAAATGCACAGTGATCCACACAAGTCAGCAAAATCATTAATAGATGAGAGCTGAAAACGGAGCAGGAAAACCTGTAAACGGGCATCATAAGCAAAACTTTTATACATTTTTGGTTGTGTTTAGATGTTTTGTTTTTCTTCACTCCATATACAGTACGTCAAAATGTTCAACCACTACCTTAATATAGGTTGAGTGTTCAACGTGCACGTTTCCTGCTGTATACATTCTGTCAGAAGTATATAGCAGACACATATAACATATTAATACCACAGATTCATAATTTCTGCTGTTCTTTTATTAAAACTGGCAAATTATTAATATTGTAGCACTTGCCATGTTACAAGCACATTAAACCACTCCAGAACATGGTTCTACTGTAGAATTAATCCATGGTTGGGTGATTGGAGGCACTAAAAGCTGACGTGTCACCACCCCTAATTCCACAGTAGAACACGGTCGATCGGCGTGGTTTAATGCTTACATGTGAAAAAGTGGACAAAACGCGGCCGGTGGCGCCAGAGGCTGAGGCGCTGGATGCCTAATCTCACACACTACGCCCGGCGACCTGTATTCGGGAGCGAGCACAGGTCGTCGAGGTCGGCAGGTGAGGAGAAGGATCGAGCATCTACCAGACTGCTCTCCTTCTCCAAGGAGGGGGGTGTCCTCTAGAGTCGGTGCCTGTTTGCCCCTGGCAGAGGCTGGGGACAAAGGCGGCTCAGCAAGCATGGGAGGAGCTGGGGCCAGCACCTGAGGGAGTGTGTGACGGCATGCACCCTCTCCACCGCATCACTGCACATCCACAGCTCCTGGGGAGTAAAAAGAAAATGGAGTGGCATCCTAGGTCGAGTGGCTTGATGGCGTCTGGCGACACCCGGCTCTGAGGGCGCCTAAGTTCTGGATCTGATTCAGGTGGGCGAGTTGGGGCTCTCCACCACTCCGCTGTGGGGGTAAGCCGCAGGGGAGGCAGGCGTGACCCTGAGTGGAGCACAGATGTGGGATGGTGGTCAATATTACGCAAGCAGGTTTCCAGAAATAGGGTGCAGACCAGGTATGCCAGGAAGAGGGAAAAACGAATAGCGAAAAAAAAAAAAAAAAAAACACATGGACAAAGCTCTCCATGGCCACCAAAGCAAAGGGCCAGCCTGGATGTCCCAGAAACAAATCAGTAAAAATTACAAGTGAAATTATGCGCTGTATAGGCTGTGTGTGAGGAAAAAAAAGTGTAAAAATTATAAGTTAGGAAAATCACTATTTTCAACGTCCCATATCTCGGAAACTGCACAAGCTGCTGGCACAAAACTTTTCATGTCTTGAGACACTGCCAGTCAGACCACATATGCATAATTTTAGGCTATTTTATTCAATGCTACCAAAGTTATTAACATGCATAAATTTGGGTTTAACATACAAACCCTGTCTCAACCTCAACTATACTGCTGCTACTGTACCAATATAAATTTTATATACACACACACACACACACACACACACACACACACAACAACACACTGGGTGAAAGAGTCATTAGTCACCAAAAGTACCACTTACAGCTTAACGTGATTCAATTTCAGTTGGTCTGCATCTATATCCCTCTCCCCCAACTGAAAACAGGCAGTATTACCAAGCCCTCCTTACCCAGTCAAAAAAGAAATACACTTACACATACACACACCGTAAAACTCAAAATTTGATGCCAGCCTGGTGGCGTGGAGGGTTGAGGCGCTGGATGCCACACCTCACACCATGCCGGAGACCTGGGTTCAGGAATGGACTCTAGTTCCTCGGGGGATGGCCAGGGTGAGGAAGGACTGAGCATCCGTAGATAGCTTTCCTTCCTCGGGGAGGGGGATCAGCGCTGTGCGCTATAGCCCAACACCCAGTGGTGGCTGGGTGTCTACACAAGCACACAGCCATGCACGGGATGGGCCCATGCCCAGGGCATTAGGCTGCCTTCATGGAGGTGGAGACAGTTGCCCCCACGAGGGCTCAGGGGCGAACTGGAGGAAAAGCCAGAATCCGACAGGACCCATGATGGCTCGGTGCGTCCTTTCATAATGTTGCCCCGATTTCTGGATTGTGTTCCGGAGTAAGATGGTGGCGCTCCACGGGGGAATCATGGGGGTTGGCGTAACTGAGGACAACTGGAGTCAGAGGAGAAGCCCTCTGAGGGAGGACCAGAGTCACCTGTCTGCTTCACGGAGGAGGTGGCATAGAGTGTAATAAAAAAAAATTAAAAAAAAACAAAAAAAAACTTTTTACTGTCAAATAATTTTCGCT
>CM028131.1:614837500-615087500 GCA_016271365.2 Neoceratodus forsteri
GATAGCCTGACCGTGTAGGGTTTTAAAATATCCCTTAAAACATACCTATTTAATCAGGCCTTTTGTGGTACTTGAGGGGTCAGTATTAGCCCTGTTTTATTTATTTATTTATTTATTACACTTTCGGAATTACAACCTTTGAGCCAATAGGCTTTTTTTTTTTTTTTTACAAAGGCTCCATGTCATGGACAATACAACTGTACTCAAGAGAAAAGACAAGCAGTGGCATTTATACAACAGTACAAACAAAAGGCACTGCAGTGGTACTATCAATGAGGGTAGTAAGCAGAGTACACAGCAAGGGGACAAAATGTAGAGCAAACAACATATACAGGCTTGAACGCCTGCTCAGTAAAACAAGAAAAAAGAATGAATAAGCCATGTTTCTAAGTGCTAAGAAGGAGACTGCTAAGTGCTGAGGGAGGAAGAAAGGAAGAGAGAAAAGAGGAAAGAAAAGACATAAGCAGCCAGAAGTGGCTTTGTCTTGCTGAGAGGCCAGGTGGTGATCCCTAAGCATAACAGTCACAGTTGTGGGAGCCAGCCAAGTGGAGACATAGAGCTTTTTTGAACGGGCCAATGTTTTCTTGCTGCTGGACAGCAGGGGGTAGGTCATTAAACCATAGAGGACCATGGTACGAAAGGGAGCGTTGTGCCATGGTGGTTCTTTTAAATGGTACTTGTAGGTGGCCCTTGACTGAGCTCCTTGTATTTTTTTTGGCAGGGTTGTATGGGAAAAGAGAAGACGAGGATTCTGGTGTATGTCCTAGTAGCGCTTTTTTCCCCAAGTAGACAGGCTTGGTAGTTGGTCCTTTGGGAGGGGGGAGCCACCCAGTTGAGGAATAAAGGCTGCAGGTGTGAGTGTAATAATCAGTCCCCAAAATGAGTTGGCAGGCTTTATTAAGGAGGAGCCTTGCTCGTTTAAGTGAGGTCTCCGAGGCTGTGCTGTATATGACTAGGCCGTAGTCAACAGTTGACAGTATGGAGCTCTGTGTGACAAGACTGAGGGACTTCGGGGTCATAGCTTTTCTGTGTCAGTATAGGATCCCATGTTTGACATGAGCAGATTTTATGATGTGGTCTATGTGGGTAGCAAAGGAGAAGGAGTCATCAGTATGGATGCCCAAGTATTTGAAAGTGGAGACTTGCTCTAATATGTCACCTTTATGACTACGAACGATCAGGGGGTGAGCATTCTTTTTAGACTGCTGAAGCGAGAAGTGCATGTACTTAGTTTTTTTGTAATTTAGTAGGAGCCTGCTGTGTGAGAACCACAACTCGAGTTTTGAAAAGCTGTCTTGACGGGTAGCATTTATGTCCAGCAAGCATTGTCCGGGGACTGAGATCACAGCATCATCTGCATAGAGCAACATTTTGGTAGGGCAGGCACTGGGAAGCGAATTGATAAACAGGCTGAAGAGTAATGGCCCAAGGATAGACCCTAGTGTTACGCTCCGGGGTTCAGAAGTGACTCTGTATATCCTAATGCATTGTTTCCTATGGGACAGATAGCTAGAGAACCATAAGACTGTTTCAGAAGATAGGCCAGGGAATGTTAGGCTGGCGAGTAGGATCTGGTGATTGATAGGGGTCAAAGGCTTGGGTCAGGTCTATAAATATAGATCCCATCGTCATACCAGAGTCTAGGTTGTCGTGTAGATGTGTAGTGAAGTCTGTGAGTGCCATGATGGTACTGTGGCCTTTTCAGAACCCATGCTGCTTGTGGCAGAGTAGATTATAGTTGGACAGATATTTGGTGAACTGGTCATACACCAGTCTCTCAAGGGCCTTGGAAAGGGGTGGTGGGATGGAGATTGGGCGATAATTACCCAAGGAAGTTCTGTCCCCATTTTTGAAGACCGGTGTAACTAGGGCAGTTTTCCATGAGTCGGGGAATATGCGTGATCTGAGGGAGATGTTGAAGATATTAGTAAAGAGATAGGCTAGTTCTTCCAGTGCAAGACCATAAGACCCTTCTAACAAATTTGATGGTTTCAGACCTCGACACATCCTTGAAGTAAAAAAAGGGGTTGAGAGGGGTTTGTGGTTGGAGGAGCTTGGGAACTAGGGTGCGACCTGTGAGGATTGTGGTTTAGGTAGTCTGAGGGGGAGCACAGAACTTAGGTCCATGAAAGCTAAATTAAATGCATTGGTGAGGTCTTTTGGATGTTGAATAGGGCCTGAAGGACTAGCTGTGAGGTTGGGTGGTGCTCTCGACTCCCTTCCCTGTGAGTGTTTTTATGTTCTCCCAAAAATCTTTCCTGTTTCCTCAGCTCTGTCTTAATTTCTCTCTGTCAAACGTGGCCTTTGCATTCCTAATTGACCTAGTACATTTATTCCGTGCTGTCTTGTAGGCTGTGAAGTCAGCCGGTGAGCCTGTGGCTCTCGCAATGTGCCATAGGTTGGCCCTTGATTTCATTTGCTCAATTAAGGTGCAGTTGAGCCAGGGGTTGATAGTACCCTTAATTTTGGATGTTTTTACGGGGGCAAATAGGTCACAGGTTCTGTTAAAGATTGAGACGAATTAGTCAAGGGCAAAGTAGGGGTCATAGCAAGCATCTAGAGGGGACCAGTCAGCTTCCTTAAGGTGTTACCTGAATAGGTGTAGTTGCCCTTTCCTCAGTGACCGATTTTTGACTAGTTGTGGGGGGGTCTTTGGTGCACTTGTTAGACCATAAACAGACTATCAGTGAGTGGTCACTCAGTGTGTCAGGGAGGACAGAGACATCTTTGATACGATCTGGGGATGTTACTAGGAGGCAGTCTATTAATGTGCTAGTTCCTGTGCGGTACTTCCTTCTGGTTGCCTGTTTGACTATCTGCGTGAGGTATAGGCTGTGTACTTTGTCTCTTACATCCACCGTATCATGCGCTAGCCAGTTTGAGTTGAAGTCTCCAAGTATTACCGGTTCCCAATCCTGCTTGGTCTTACTAATGTGTTCATAAAATAGTTCTAGACCCTTTCCTTGCTTACCAGGGGGAATGTACACTGTTGTTATTAGTAGTGATTCGTGTTGCTGCCCGAAATAGAGTTTTAGGGTTAAAATTTGAGCTTCTTTAGTGTTGGTATTATAGGGCATGACCTGACCTTTAATGTTTTTGCTCAGATAAACTAGGCATCCTCCCCTTCGTTTGGCCAGTCTATCTGGGCGGAATATGGTGTATCCCTCAAGGGAGACTGCTGTATCTGGGATTTTGGGAGATAGCCAGATTCTGTGATTGCGATAATGTCAGGCTTGTGCTGTGATACCCACGTCTGGAGTTCGGGTAGCTTAGGTAGAAGGCTGCCGATGTTTACTGAGGCAATTTTGGTGAGCCCATGGGATGATGGTTTGGGGCAGTAGACTGGTCCTGGGTTTGGATGAATGTTCCCAGAGAAGAGCAGTAGGATGAGGATTATTCTTAGTACATAACACCTCCACCATGCTCTGTAGGCAAGGGTGTGTAGGCAGTCGTTACCATGTTTTGTATAGGATTTGGTACAGAGGTAGGTCCCCATTAGGGCTAAGACTATTTCAGAGGATATTTGTGACAGCTGCTTCCAGCCAGAGAAGTCATTTCTGGGGCTTGGTTTAGTTATGGGCACTGCCTCGAAGGCCATAGTGCTAGTTCTGGGAGGGTAAAAACTCCTTAGAGTGGGTAATGCCCCATTTGTGGTGGTACCCCCATTGGGTCTGCATAGTTCACTACTTGAAAAGACAGAGTTAGGAGGATCAATATACCCCGAAAGAATGAGTGGCCCAACATAATAGCTTTTAGGTGGTTGGGGGGGGGGGGGAGTTGATGGAGCGTGCCTGGTTCCTAAAAACAGAGAAAAGCCCCTTTAAGGGGAATGTTTTAGTGAAGAAAAGGGTGGTCATGTGGGGGAGGAAGTGTATTTAATTAGCCCTGGGGGTGGAGGCTGGTGGGACAAATTACAAGCACCGAAGTGGCTACAGGTAGAAAGACAGAGCTTCAGCTAATACAGCTCCTATGTGGCTTGGTGGCAGGTATACAGTGGGAGCTGCTACCATATGCAGGCCAGCCAATCGCAGTGCTCAAAAACCACACTTGGTCAATCAGCAGGAAGCTAGAACAGCAGTGTACCTTAGATGCAGGAGCTGGTGGGAGGCGTGGGCGGTGGCCGCAGGAGGCTAGCCGACCCGGTGAATTGGAGCACTTCTGCTCCGGGAGCGCCTGGATGTGCACCATTTCTGTAATAGAAAAGGCAGGATTAGGTCTAGCTCAGGGCACTAAATCGGTGGGTGGGATTTAGGAGGCACAGACAAAGGGATTCCCACAGTAGGATGGGAGGTCTGGTCCCAGACAAAAGAAGTAGTTAAGCGTTTATGGGGGTGCCAGTCATCAGAGGTCTACTGCTGTTTATTAAAGCGTTGAGGCGCCAAGTTCAGTTACAAGCAGACATGAATTAGAACCGGGGATTAGCGTTTGGGTGCCAAGAGAAGAGTAAAACAAATTCAAAATGGAGGCGGGTTTAGGCTCTAGGTGGCCGAGTTGGAAGGAGAGGGAATAGTAATCAGAATAAGGGGGCGAGTTGGTACAGGGTTAGCTAGGGATAAGGCATTAGGTTTCCAGGAAACAGTATGAGAAAGAGAAAACTCAGCAGTTGCTTGGGAGGCTACACATGAAGGTTACTAACTTTTTAAGAAAATACAATTTTTATAGGGTTCCATTCACTCTTAACTATTCAACTGTTTAACACAAGGAATTTCTGTTATATTTTAAAATTGCATGATGATGAGGATTTTATGTAAATGGTGAATTTCTATATTTTATTGATTGTAAGGGCACTTTTTATAAATAAAAATATGATTGATGATGATAAGCCTAATTACTTACCTTTCTTAAAGGGAAGGTCCCTTCAGCCTTTTATTCTGTTTACCTGTGTAGTCTGTAGGCATGAACAATGATTGCTTGTACTGCACCCACCTGATTTCATTAGATTTTAAATGTAATTGAAGGTACTTGTCTGATGTGAAAACGTGCTTGACTCCATTGCAAAGGTTATGACCTGACTCACGTAAGGCATCCTGGAATTTTATGATGTTTTAGTGCTAAAGGCTGCAGTAGGTATACTGTATTATTCAGTGCTGTTGCTGTCCTCTGCAGTCCCTATGTTTCTGTCTTATGCTGGCCATAAAACTTTTCAAGGCATAGTAAGTGCCCTGATGTTTTTTTTTGTTGTTGTTTTTTTTAAAGTATGTCTGAGTTAGGAAAAAAATGCTTTTAAAGAATACAGGGACTTCACAAGACATGCAACAGAACTGAATGAGTATAACGTCTGCAGGCTTGTGCACATACACATCAACTCCCATGCTGCCTTGCACAAGTGGGGTCATGACCTTTGCAATGGACACAAACTGGTTTTCACACCAGGGCAAAACAGAGTGAAGTAACCTCATTTATATTTAAATTAGGATGAAACTAGGGGGATGCAAGAAAGGAAATCATTGTTTATGCCTACAGACTACGCAGGTATACAGAAAGTAAGTTGAGGGGACTTTCCCTTTAATTCCATTATTGATTTGTGACATTTCTGTATGGCCATACAAAAATGCTAAGGTGATCAGCTGAACCATATATAACATAGTCTGGCTAGAGGCTCCGATTGATTTCTCTTCTTTTTTGGATCTGCAAAATCATCTTCTAACAGAGTAATGTATTATTTTATTACAATTGTTTTGCCTGGAGTAGCCTGACATGAACTGTCTCATTTTTGTGGTGTTCTGCTTTTACCCATCTTTACAGTTTAATTATTTGGCATAGCCCAGCTGAGACAGAGGTCATGTCTCTCTTTTTTTTTGGGGGAGTCCTGTTTCTAACCATTTTTACAGTTTACCCTGGACAGCTCAGCTGCAGTTCAGTGTTTTGTTTTCTGTGGGGCCTTGCTGCTTCCTGTTACATTTATTCAGCTGGACCAGTCAAGCTGTGATGCAGTATGTCCTTTTTTGTTTGGTTCTGCTTCTGCCCAGTATTACAGTCTATTTACTGGGCTAGACAAGCTTGGATGCAGTGCAGTGTATTGTTTTCTGTGGGGCCCTGCTTTTACTCATGTTACCAGTTTTTTTTTTACCTGGCATAGCCCAGCTGCAACATACTGTATATAGTGGCAACGTGTGCGTAGTGCAGCACATTAGTGCCATGCATCAGCTTCGCCAGTCCCAAAAGTTCTTGTTCTTGCGGGGTCCTTGGGCCTCTAGCCTGAGAATATAGGGAGTGGCAATATGAAGGAGATATTCAAGAAGAACAAATGTCACTAGCAAGTAACTTTCCTTTTTACAGTTGCTAAGCTCATAATTGGGTGTGCCTGTAACCAGTTGTGGATCTTGCTGTTTAGGGTGCACCACGTATTAACACTGGTAATTCTCCAGCAAATAACTTGTTAGCCTAGAGGTAACTGGCAGATTAGCTACAGCTTTGCTTGGATTACTGCTGTTGTGTAACTTTTTTGTCACTGATGTAAACATAGAATCTGACAGCAGATAAGGACCGCTTGGCCCACCTAGTCTGCCCATTTCCCTACCTAACGGATAAGCTGCAGATTCTAGTTAATCAACAGCCTACTTCCTCCTACCCTCCCCCAGTAGAATTGCCTTATGGCTGTCCCATGCGTTCTTGAATTCCCCCACAGTTTTTGACTCTGTGACCTCCTCAGGAAGGCTGTTTCATGCATCTACAACCCTCTCTGTGAAGAAATACTTCCTCACATTATCTCTGAGCCATCCCCCTCTATCTTCAAATTGTGCGCCCTTGTTCTTGCACATCTCTTTTTTTGAAAGATGCTACCCTCTTGGACTTTGTTGATTCCCTTGAGGTATTTGAAAGTTTCTATCAAGTCCTCCCTCTCCCTCCTTTCCTCGAGGCTATACTTCTTAAGCTCCTTTAGTCTTTCTTCATATGTCTTCTGGTGCAGACCCTGCACTATTTTGGTTGCCCGCCTCTAGAAAGCCTCCACCCTGTCTATGTCTTTGTGGAGATGGGCTCTCCAGAACTGTACACAGTTCTCCAGATGTGGTCTTACCAACTGACTGCACAGGGGGCCAGCAACTTCCTGTTTTCTACTGGTGATGCCTCTCCCTGTGCATCCCAGTATCCCCCCAGCCTTCCTTCCTTACTGCCTTCTCACATTGCTGACCCACCTTTAGGTCGTCTGATATGACTACCCCCAGGTTCCTTTTATTTTCACCATTTATTTTCTTTTGTCAGTATCTCACCCCCCATTGTGTACTCTTGCCCTGGGTTTTTGTTTTCCAGGTGCATTACTTTGCACTTCCTTGCGTTGAATCTAAGCTGCCATACATTAGACCATTGCTCCAACCTTGCCAAGTCCCTTTTCATCCTTTACACCCCACCTTGTATATCAACCCTACTGCAGATCTTTGTGTCATCTACAAAGAGAGATACCTTCCCCTCCAGTCACTCCGCAATGTCACTTATAAAGACATTAAAAAGGACCGGCCCCAGTACTGAACCCTGCAGTAACCCTCCTTTCTTCACTGTGGACTCCATTTACTATTACCTGCTGTGTCCTGTTGTCCAGCCAGTGTTTCACCCAGGCTACCATCCTGGGACCCACTCCCAGGCTGGCTAATTTGTTTATTAATGTTTTGTGCGGGACTGTGTCAAATGCCTTGCTAAAGTCTAAGTAGGCCATGTCCACAGCCCCTTCCTGGTCTACTGCTTTGGTCACCCAGTGAAAGAAATTAATTAGATTTGTTTGACATGACCTTTCTGCTGTGAATCCATGCTGCCTTGGGTCCTGTGCCCCACTGGCCTCTAGGTACTTAACAGTTCTTTCCTTCAGAAGTGATTCCATCATTTTCCCTACCACTGAGGTCAAACTGACAGATCTGTAGTTTCCTGCCTCTGTCTTGCTCCCACTTTTGTGAAGGGGAATCACATCCACCCTTCTCCAGTCCTCAGGTACCACACCATGCTCCCATGATTTATTAAAAAGGGTAGTCAGTGGTGTTACTAGTTCTTCCCTTAGTTCTTTTAGAATTCTGGGGTGAATCCCATCAGGCCCCATTGCTTTATCCACCTTCAGTTTTAAGATTTCTTTCAGAACCCTTTCTTCTGTGAAAGGACTAATGTCAATCCCCTATCCAGAGTGCTTCTGTTGACTGGATTAGGTCTCCCCTGCTTTTCCATTGTGAATACTGAGCAGAAATATTTGCTCAGTATCCTGCTTTTCACTGTCGCTCTTCCCAACCACCTTCCTCTTTATTCAGCCTCAGTATCCCTCAGCTTTCATCTTTTGCTCCTAATGTACTTATAAAAGGTTTTATCCTTCATAACCGAGTTGGCTATCTTTTCCTCAGTTTGGGCCTTTGCTATTTTGACTGCCTTCCCCACTTCCTTCTGCTTTAACTGGTACAGTTCTCTGTACTGCTCCTTCTGTGTTTCCTTATACTTCCTGAATGCTATCTTTTTCTCCCTTACCTTCCCCACCACTTCTTTTGAACCATAGTGTTTTTTTCTTTCATTTGATTTGTTTATTTGCTTCACACAAAGGCTTGTTGCCTCTGTGATGGCAGTTTTGATGTTTCCCCATTGTTGCTCCACCCCACCTTCTTGCCTGTTTGCTAGTGCTTTTCTGAGGCACTCTCCCATTTTGACAAAATCAGCCCTCCTGAAGTCCAGTACCTTCAATTTTGTGTGTCTTGACTCTACAGCTAAGTTTATCGAGAACCACACTGTTTGGTTGTCACTTGTTCCCAGATGGCTACCCACTTCAAGATCAGAGATCCTCTCTCTTTCCCCATTTAAGAGTACCAGGTCTAAGATTGCTCCCTCCCGAGTGGGTTCCAAAACTAGCTGTCTGAGGCATGTAAGACTAACAGCATTGTTCTACTGTGTTTACAGTTCATAAAAGATATTAATTAATAGTACTTCAGTGTCTGTGTTTTTATAGACACTAAAATAAATCTCTGACAGTACTATGCACTGGAAGTCTTTAAAAAAAGAAAAAAGCTAATCTTAATTGCTGTCACAGTTCTGAAGCTGCAGTACAGTTAGAAGACTAGTAATTGCATCCATAGGCAAAGTATTCCAGATGTTCCATTGTTATCAGTAAGTGGTGTTTTAGTAGGGTTTGAGCGAAATAATTACATATTTATAAACTAATAATTAGATCATGTCATGGAAGTAGGTGCTTGCTTAATGTGAAATGGAGACTTTTGTCAGTTCATTCAAGGTATACTAGTCTGGCCTTTGGGAAGTACTTTGCAGTGGAAAAAAACCAAATGCTACGCACATAGGGTATATACAGTAGTTTGACTAAAAAATATGCAACTTATCGGACTGTACCATACCCATGAGTGGTGGAGCCACAAGTGAGTTATGGAAGTCCTGCTCCCACACAAGTGATGATAAACTTTGTATTATGAGTGAGGCTATTACATGTTCAGTGCATACAACATCAGTTTACTAGTTAAAGTTGCTGTGAAGATTTAACTGTTTCTCTTTGACTTTAACCGCTAACTTCATTGCTGCACTAGGCAATTGTGATGTCATCAGCATTGTGAGAGCTGCTTTATGATGAACTTTGTGCTGATGCAGCCCAGCTTAGCACCCTATGATGGCTAGACCTGACAGGTGACTGTTTTTAATTGCCCTGCATAGGTGTAGTCAAATATCAGTTTACTGAGGGTGCATTAGTTAAGTCCATCTAGGCGTAGCCTTTGTACCACATGGGCTTCACTTGCTCTTTCTGGAGGTTTGGCTGGCTGTCTCCCTCCTTGATAACTTGCACGTCATAGCTTTCAGTCCCTCTGGACAATTGCAGTCCAATGCTTGGATGGTGGTACCTGCTATGAACCTCACAACAACCTTTGCTGCAGATCCTCCTCTCTGTCATTCTGATACCCAGTGAACAGTGTCGACCCTTGTGCTGGCTGGCATGTGAATGTCACTCATTTTCTCACCAGGAACTATAAGCCTTACTCATAGTTATAAAATGAGTAGGGAAAATCCTGCATCCTGAGTGCTCATCAGCTGTGCATTAGAAATGTCTAATGTACGGTTAAAAACAAGTGCTACCAACCTGGCTGCAGGACATCAGAAAATTCTTGATCCCTTCCTTTGAATGTTAAAAAAAAGTAACCACTACCATTTTTTCCCCCACTTAGGAACAGTTTACCACAGCCTAATTCGCTTCTATGCTCCATTCCCTGGCTCCAAAATTGCAGTACTCAAAAATGAAATGAACAACCATCACAATGATTAAAACATTTGTTCTGTGGCTTCTTTCAATTTTTCTATAGTTGTGATCTTCCGCCACCCTCCATTCGATGTTGCCTGCCACTTGCTCCCTCCCTTCATGTTAACAAATGATAAAATGAAATGATCATTTTAAGAGCAAGAAAGGCTGTTTTAATTATTATTTGTGACGTTCTTTTTCTCTTTTTTCAGTCCACCTAGATCTGTGCCCCACCACTGCTCATCTCCTGCCTGCCATCTGCAACCTGCCACTTGCTCACATGCTCTCTGGCATTAACATTTTAAATCTCTTCTTTTTCTGTTTAAGTGGAGTCCAATACAGTCACTGCTGGCTGACCAGCCATTTTCTGCCTGTTGTGAACTCCTAAAGTTAATTAACAAAAACAAAAAGCAGTTACCGGTGCACTTATAGACGAGGAACAGCATCCCAGTTGGTGTCCAGAGAGAGTGCACGGTTGCTCTCTTTTTTTTTTTTTATTTCACTAAAGTCCAAGACCCTCATTTGCGACAGAGAAAGCAAACAGTCTTGCTGGTGAGAGAGGCAGTCTGAACAGCAGATCCTCTGGCAGTGCCAGCAGTGATGTTGAGCCAGTTGGGCCTAGCGGGACCACCCACTGTAGCACCCCCCCAGCCAGCCCAGAGAGTGGCCTGGTCAGCTTCTGCAGCAGCAACATCAGGGCAGGTGCTGACCACAATTTAAACAATACGTTTTTATTTATTTTCTATTAAAAGATGCTGTAGACAATGGCTCAGGCAGTGTGTGTGTGTGTGTGTGTGTGTTTTTGTGAAACAAGTCTGACCTAAACCTAAGGAACGCCCAGTGAGGCAAGATAAGACAAAGGGTTGGCAAGGCAAGCCCTGATCAACAGGACCAGTGGTGGTGGTGGTGGGGTGGGGGTGGGGATGGTACTCTTGGTGAGCCATTGCTGGACTCAAGAAAACTGCAGCTATTGAATCTCTTGTAGGATAGATATTCAGGTTTAAACAAAAATGCTTCCAGCTCATACAGTGTAGGGACTATTTTTTTTTTTGTCAAATTTATTCAAAGGTTATGCTTTTATATTATTTAAACCTAATAGTGTTATATTTTAACAAACATATAAAATACAGAGTCCCATTTTATAAGTGCCATAAGACGGTTTTAACACATGGCCAGGAGCTGAAGACACTCGTGCCTTACTACGCCCCTGGCCATGTATTAGAACTCTCCAATATACACCCTGGCGTGTCTCTGCTTACTTTGTCATTCAGAGATACAGAGACTCTGATGCCGCAGCGCAAACTCTCCATTAGGCCAGTAATTCATCATCATCTCCAAGATTACTCACAGATCTGAATAATGTCCACAAAGCCCCTGTTTCTTCACCCAAGAAAAGTTCAGCTCCCGTTGACTCAGCAGGCTGTCAGTCACATCCAGGCACTCCTGGAGGTCCAAACCACAACTGTTCATTGACTAACTGAAACTGTACCAGAATTAGCTAGTTCTCCAGCATCCCAGAAACCTTTGCAATTCTGCTTTGCAGTTCAACCTCCTGACTGAGTGGCAGCCAGGGTCAGGGGTTGGCAGAATGGTGGCAGCCAGGCTGAAAGGGATACTTGCCCCAAAGTTCCTTTTGTAGAGGGCCCCTTCCTTCAAGCAAAGTCCCCCCCCCTTTCCTGGTTTACATGGTGTGGGTGTGCTTCAGTGTCTGATGGTGGGGCATCGATGTACATCTTGCTGTGTCAGTGGCGGCATTTGATGTGCTGCCCAAGTTGATGCTTGAGGTGCAGAGGTAAGTGATGATCCTGCCGCTACCTCCCAGTCTCCAGCAGCAAAGTTAAAGTTCTGGGGGCGAGAGAAAGCTGGATGCTGCAGCAGCACAGAAATCTGATGATAGCCTTGGAGACATCGTAGTAAGACCCACACTATAGTTTTGTGTGGTGGGGTATTAACACTTATTTATGGTCCCTTGTCTTTGCTGCCTTATTCCTGTTCTGTATTCATTTTTTATTTTTTTTTTTAATTATTTATCTCCTACTCCGCCTGCCCCCTTCAGTCCGACTGGCCCCCTCCGCCCCGACATCCCGGAATTACTGGGGCTTACCTTCAGCCTGGCCCGGGAGCAGAGCCTGTGGAGGGTCAAGTGTCATCCTGTGGCTGGATCCATTTTTCCATTTTTCCTAGGTCCTCCGATATTATCCCGGGACCCCAGGAGTAGAGACGCATGTGTGTGGAGGCGCCCATGCGTACTACAGCCCCATCTGCCCACCCATCAGCCTAGTGCCTGGCGCTCCCTCTGGTCTGCACTGTCCCCTGGCCTCCACCACAGGGCAGTCAACAGCCGAAGGATACCACCGTCTCTTCCTGGAGAGGAGAACTGCCTTTCAGCGGCTCCATTCAGCTCTGTGCCCTCGCCCCCCGGCCGCTGACCTCTGACGGTCTGTGCTCATTCTGTATTAATTTTTAATTACTTATCCATTCTGGAACCCAGCGACATTAGTTATGTGTAGACCCTATATGGAAAACTTCACACTAGGCTTCTGCTCAGCTGTTGCCAACAGGTTCCAAAACAGAGAAGTAATCACAAAATGATTGTTGGTTGGGGAAAAAAGGTAGCATGAACACCTATTGGGAGTGAGAAGTTTGCATTAACAAGGGACCTTAAATAAGGAAAAATTGCACTTTTTGGGGGAAAAAAAAACACATGAAACAGTACTTTGGGGGTATTTAACAGACTGTAAATATACCCATATAAAGGTTTATGTTGAATTTAAAAATACAAAATACTATTTTCTTTTTGATATGCAAGATTTTAATTTCTTGTCAGAATTATTCTCGTCTTAAAATTCAGGAGGGGAGTTGCAGTTGTTGTGCCATTTTCCTAGATAATTCCGCTATTCCATGAAAAAATGGGAAATTATAGAGGCATTGTGGTCTAGTGTTGTAGCACCAGTTTGAAAACTGGGAGATAGTGGGTTAAAATTCTGCTAGAGCCACATACTGAGTGTGACCTTGGGAAAGTCACTTGACTTTTTTGTGCTTCAGTTCACCCTGGTATGAAAATGGGTAACAGTAGGACCCCACTGGAAATGAGATGTTGCTTCTCAGTTTAGCAGTCCTGGGTAAATTAATTGGCAGAAAAAACTGTTGAAGAATGTTTTGCCATTTGGCACTTTTTAGCTCAGTTGTATTCATTTATTTCTGAAATTGTGGTATCAGGTGTCAACTTGTTATACTTTTGTTTGCAGTTTGACAGTTTACCACAATTTAATTCTTCTAGATTGGGGAAAAGGTAGCGAAACACAGCAAGAAATGAGGCCAGGCATTGGTATAACCACTAAAACTGATGAGAAGCCCAAATAAAAGGCTGGTATCTGGGCATGCATGTCTTATTGAAAGTAGTGGTTTTATATTGATTTTTGGATCCCCCCAATCAAAAAACAAAGACAAATACCACCGTATTTTTAAAGAGCTACTGATGCCTCTGGGAAAACTTTGGAAAACATAATATTTAGACAAAATTTAACTTACATTTCATATATCTACTGTACATTTCTCTCATCACTCTTATTTATTACTGGGGACATTTTTACAAAAACAGGATCTTTATCCCTTAGAATTCATCTGCTCCTGTTGCTTATTCCCTAACTGAAGTCATAGCTTTCTGTTGTGACATCACATCCTGATGCCATGGGATTTACTGTGATGTCACAAGCAGAGTTTAATGACATCAGGTAGCGAATACGCAATAGGAGATGTTGAACTCTCAAGTAACAAAGATCTGATTTTTCATGCATATGACCTCAGAAATAAATAATGGAGAGAAGATATGCAGAGTTAACGTGAAACATAATCTGAACTGTATCCAAATAACATGTTTTCCAAAGTTCTCCTGAAGGCATCAGTAGCTCTTTAAGACCCTGGGGCGCATAAAACTTAATGCTGATTCTTTTAACTGTTCTTGTAAAATAATAAAGGAATTTTCTAAACCATTTTAATCCTTTAATGGTCAGTAGTAAATAAAAATAGTTACTACTTTTTGCTTTTAAAACCCATCATTCTGACTCAGTTCTTTGGCACAGTGTTGGTTACATAGAAACATAGAGGTTGACAGCAGAAGGAGACCGCTAGGTCCATCTAGTCTGCCCATTTGTTTTAGACCTATTTTGACATTAGTTGCCCTTTGTAGTCAGGGCTCCCTTGTGTCTATGCCATGGATTCTTGAATCTCCCCACAGTGTTGACCCCCACATCCTCTTGGGATAGGCTGTTCCAGGCGTCCACCACTCTTTCTGTGAAGAAAACGTCCTGCTTTTGGTAGAGAACCTCCATTGTTGCAGCCTGAGGTCATGTCCCCTGGTCCTGGAGCCCTTCTTGAAGTGAAAAAGTTCCTATGCCTGTACCTTGTTAATGCCTTTTATGTTTCAATCATGTCCCCTCTCTCTCTTCTCTGCTACAGGGAGTATATATTCAGTTCCCTAAGTCTTTCCTCATAGGACATGTGCTGCAGACCCTGAATCATTTTTGTTGCCTCTCTCTGTACTGTTTCCACCCAGTTAATGTCCTTCCTGAGGTGAGGCCTCCAGGATTGGACTCCGGATTCCAGGTGAGGCCTGATCAGCGATCTATACCGTGGTAGCACCACTTCTCTCCTCCTGCTCGTGATTCCCCTCCAAATGCAGTCCATCATTCTGTTGGCCTTCAATGTTGCCTTCTCACACTGCTTACTAACCTCCAAGTTGTCTTAGATTATGATTGCAAGATCTCATTCCTGGTTTGAGGCCACCAATCTTTCACCGCCTAGGTAATACTCCTTTCTTGGGTTTTTCCTTTCCTATGTGCATGACCTTGCAGTTTTTGACGTTAAATCTCAGCTGCCACACTCCAGACCATTATTCTATCTTCCTGAGGTCAGCTTCCATCTTGCTCACTCCTTCTGAGGTGTCCACCCTATTACATATCTTGGTGTAGTCTGCGAACAGACACACCTTCCCTTCCCGTCTGTCAGGGATGTCTGGTATAAAAACATTGAAGAGCAGAGGCCCCAGCACTGAGTCCTGGGGCACCCTGCTGGTCATCTGCTTTCCATCCATTGCGTCCCATTAACCTGTACCCTCTGGATTCTGCCTTGTAACCAGTTTGTACCCATCTGACTACTTCTGGACCAACCCCAGTGTGGTCGGGCTTCTTTACCAGCCTTCTGTGTGGAACCTAGTCAAAGGCCTTACTAAAGTCTAGGTAGATCACATCTACTGCCCCACCGTTGTCCACTGTTTTTGCAGTGTAGTCAAAAAAAACGAGCAGATTTGTCTGGCATGACCTACCTGCTGTGAAACTGTGCTGTTTAGGGTCTTGTTGGCCGCTAGTTTCGAGGAATGCTATGATCCTCTGTTTGAGTCGTGTCTCCATTAGTTTCCCTGCTATAGATGTGAGGCTCACTGATCTGTAATTACTAGCCTCTTCGCAACTGCCTGATTTGTGAAGTGGAACCACTATTGCCTTTTTCCAGTCTTCGGGTATCACACCACTCTTAAAGGATTTTGTGAATAAAAGTTCCAGAGGGGCTGCTAATTCTGCCCCCAGTTCCTTAAGGATTGTGGGGTGCATCTCATCTGGTCCCATGGCTTTGTCTGCTTTTAGTTTATTTAGCACCTCCCATACTTCAGCTTCTGTAAAGGGACTTGTCTCTACCCCTGGTCCTAGGATGTTGTGTTTTTTTTTTTTTTTTTTCAGGGCTGGGCCATCCCCTGGGTCCTCTTTGGTAAACACTGAGCAGAGGTATTTGTTGAGGATTTTGGCTTTCTCTGGGTCATGTTTGGTGCATTTCCCCTCTTAGCAATCTTTACTATCCTCCCTTTTGCCTTCCTACATTCCCCAATGTATCTAAAAAATTATTTGTCTCCTCTCTTTGCTCCTTCTGCTATCTTTTCCTCTGTTTAGGCTTTTGCCTTTCTAATTTTTTGTTAGGCTCTCTTATTTTTACCTTGTACAGCTCCCAATCTTTCTCAGTTTTGGTTTGCTGGTATATGCTATGCGCCACCTTTTTTTTCTTTGACTGTGGTAGCCACTTCCTTGGAATACCATAGAGGATTTCTTTTTCCTTTTGCTTTGCTGACCCATCTGGACATTGATCTGTGGCAGTCTTTATTACTCTCTTGAGTCTCCCCCACATGACCTCCACCTTCTCAACCTCTGTTTCCACTAACTGGCTACTTATGTTGTTCCTCATTTTTTGGAAGTCAGCCTTTCTGAAATGTAGCACCTTTATCTTTGAGTGGCTGGTGTCCTGTATTATGTTTACCTTAAAGCTTACCATGTGATGGTCGTTGTTGCCCATATGGTATCCCACTTCGATGTCCTTGATCCTTTCCGAGTTTGTGAGGACAAGATCGAGAATGGCATCTCCACTTGTTGGGGTTTTAACAAGTTGGCACAGTCCCGTGCCTTGTAGTGACAATAATAAGTCCCTACTTCTCTTGTTGTTGCTGCCAGTGGTGTGCTCCAGTTAATAACTGGTAGGTTGAAGTCCCCCGCCAGTATTACTTTGCTTTTATCAGACATTTTGTGGATTTCCTCTATTAGGTCATTGTCTCCTTTATCTACTTGATTTGGGGGCCTGTACACAATGCCAATTCTGAAGGGTTTTCCCTTGCCCCGCAGCTGGGGCAGTTGTGGAGTGAGATGCTAGGGAGACTGCAGCAGAGTAGGAAAGAAAGCTCCGTCATTCTGTTTTTTTTTTTTTTCTCTTTCCCATAAAGGTTTTTACCCTCCTTGGCAGAATGGGTGGCTTTTTGGCCCTGTTCCCATGTGCTCGTGGCCATTCCTTACCTGCTCCACAGCCAGGGATCCTATCCCCAACAGATTTCCCCCCACAGTGGGGCTGGAGGGAGAGACAAATATCCAGATTCTGTCCAAGCCCAGAATGGCAGAGTGGGCCACAGTACAATGGACAGGGCTTCATGGAGCCTGGCCTACTTTTTTCTCCTCTTTTCTTCCCTGGACCAATGGACATGCAGTGAGCATGATGTGTGTGTGCTCCACCTTCTGAGGAGACACCCCCAGTGCTCTGTGTGTGAGATCCCTTCCCACTATGAGGTTCGCTTGTGCTGCCACCCAGATACCTCCAGATGGCAGTCAGCAGCGAGCCATGGTAACCCCCTCCCCCCCGAGGGAGGCGAGCAGTCCTACGGAATTACAATCCTGCGTCACCCTTCCAGCCCCCAAGCGACCCACGTTCATTTACGAACCTCAGTTGCCAGTGTGGTAGGAGGTGAGATGCTTGACACCTCAGCCCTCCATGCCACTGGGATGACCTTCATTCTGTGGTTACCAAGGGCTCTGAAAACAAAAAAAATGGAAATTTTATTTATATTGTGAGTGTAACAGGTTTGTTTCCTAATTTTTAACCTGGACAGACTATGACCACTGATTTTGATGTGCACCTTGGGAGTGGGTCACATTTATCGATTCAGAAATCTATAACCAGGTGAGACACACTGAGACGACTCTTGTTTCCATGCGAGATGGGGAGATTACAGTGGGTTGTAGGCAGCCAAAACAAAACTGAAAGACAGCAAGAAATGTATACAAGCAACAATGCAGAAAATAGCATATAATACAAACACATGGGCAGTATGCACAAATCAAGACATAAGTAATGGATAAACTGGGAAGAAATATGAACACAGTAGAAAGTGCAAAAAAGGGCAGTCAGCAAACATAACTGGCAGAATCAGCAGCAAGAATCAATGACCAACTTAGTGCTACTTCTAGAAGCAGAAAAAAAGGGAGAGTAAAAATGAGATACCATGTCCTTACATCAGCAAGAACAGGGATTATGCCAAAGCCCTTGGAATTCTGTGGTTCGCAGCTACATAATTTTCTGCACAATTACATCTTGTGCAGAAATATAGTTATGTAGTGCTGCAGAACTCTGTGCTGTTGTTGATTTTATTTCATTGAAATATACACTTGTTTCGTAGTGCCTGGGTCCCTTCCCTTCCCTTTTTTTTTTTATCCCACACCCCATTCATCTGTTCAGCTTGTGATGTAATTGAAGACACAGAATATTTCAACCAATGGCATGCCTGCATTCTGCCAGAGAACTACATACTACAAACCAAAGGAATGAACAAACACTGTTGAACAAGTGTAGTAGCTCTGCTGCAAAGATTGGGACTGAGGTACTGTAAAAAACTAGAGGCCCTGGATAATGCTAGGTCATGTGAGGGAGAATGGTGCCCTAAGAATCGGTTTGACAGAAAGGAAGGAGGTGAGTCTGATAAGGAGAGGGATGCTATTTTAGAGCTTGGGGAGGAGGACAAAGAACGCTACATGACCTGAGAAGGTCTTCAGCTGGGGATAGAGAAAATACGAACATCTGGAGAGTGAAGGGAGTATGAACATGGGATAGCATGGTTGAAGACAACAGAGAGGTGTACAGTAAGAGGACTGAGGACAGCCAGAATTTGCCGGAAAGGAGGAACGGTGTATCTGACACTGAGATTCAAGGGAAGGGAAGATAGATATTTTTTTTTCATCAATACAATTTTTATTGTGTTTTATAAATAAGGGAGCAATATAGTAAATGATTCACATAGCCTTATACGTATGACAGGAGGAAAAAAAGAACCATTACATTCTAATAGAAGATACATATTATCCCTAAAAATTAGAAACTGTAAAATATGTATTAAAGTGTATGCATTCTAAAAGCATTACTATAAAGAAATATTAAAATTGAGAGAGCAGTGATAGGCAAGAGGAGGGACATTGAGAGCAAAATTGCAAAGGGGAATAGAAGGTGGTGTTATCTGGCAAAGGCAGATTTAAGGGTGGTACTGTAAATTGCATCCCCATAGTCAAACTACCAGGATCGTCTTGGTATGATCTTGCAGCACACCAGGAGTGGACGGCAGGATTTGTTGCAGTACAGTGTGCCAAGTTTGGGGTGGAGCTTTTATGTGTGTCATTGATGTGAGTGGAAAGTTGAGGATTTGATTCAACAACACACTGAGATACTGAAATGGGTTCTTCAGGCTGGGCAGCATTGAGAGTCTTGAAGACTATGGTGGAGTGGAACGTGGTTAACCTCTGCGTAGTGCCAGAAGCCATGGAAGCAGTCTGTTTGGCATTAAAAGAAATCTGTTTTCATCAGAACCAGTGTTGGACATTGTCAAAGACAAACTGTGGCAACAATTACAGCATACAGATGGAGACTCTGGAAGCAAGAAGTACTATGTAATCTATGTGCATACGAATGTGGATGGAGTTGCAAACTGAGGGGGAGCCTGTTGAGGACAGAGAAGAGGATGGAGCCCTGGGTGCTTCTAGATCAGATTGGGATGGAGGAAGATAAGGTGGTGCTGACCTGGACTGACTAATGCTGGTAAGAAAGGCATGAGCAGAACCATCTGACTGCTAGTTTAGACAACCTGTGTTACCTAACTTATCCAGGAGGAGAGGGTAGTCCACAGTATCAAAAGCATAAATCAATAGGCCAGCCCAGTGGGATGGAGGGCTGAGGAGCTGGGCACCACTGCCAAGCCAGTGATTCGAATTTGGAAACGGACAGGGGTTGCTTGGTGGGCTGGCTGAGGGTGGAAGGATTGTGCGTCTGTAAGATTGCTTTCCTCCCTTGGTGAGGGGCACTGCCATAGCTCCTGGAGGTGTTTGGGTGGTAGCGTGAGCGACTGCATGTTCAGGGTGCTGGGGGCATATCTGCAAAGATGGAACTTGCACATTGTGCTCCTTGGACATCCATGGGCCCAGGGGCAAAAATCAGTGGTAAAAACCTCTGACGGTAGGATGATGACTGACCCCTCGCAGGCCCTGAACTGGTAACTGGCCACCTCTCACAGGTGCTGTGGCAGAGGAACGATGAGGGAAGGTAGGTCCTGGAGAAGCCGGATGACAGGGCTGGGGGTGTCAGTCAAGGGGGTAGCCGGGGCAGACTAGGTGGATAAAAACCTATATGGAAAAGAAAGTCTAAGCCTAGGTGATAAAAATGCAAGTAGTAATCTGGCCCTGGTCCATTACTTTTGAAATGGAGTCCATAACCTTAAGATGGGACAAGACAGAGGTTCTAAACTGGAATGAGGAGAGGAATGAGGGGTTAAAGAAAGAAGATAGCTGGGAAATAACAAGGTTTTCCTGCACCTTGGCACATACAGGGAAGTGGGGGGACGGGGAACAGTACTTTCCAGGAGAAAAGGAGACACCTCCTTTGTGGAGGGGTAGCATTTTGGCCTGCTTCCAAGCCTGGAAGATGAACTGAAGTTGGAAAGAGAGGTTGAGAAGGATAGAGTTAGCAGTGGCAGTGGCTGGAGCAGATAGATGAAGAAGTTTAGGATCAGGACTCTTCCCTTTAGAGCTTTGGGAGAGTGAACAGCTGTTAGGGTAGCAGCAAGGTATATGGGAAGAAAGAGGGAGTGAGAGGCAAGCAGGAAGGTGGGAGGGGAAGGAAGTTGTTAGGCGATGACGGTGGGGGTGGAGAGGAGGAGGAAGGAGGAAGGAGAGCGCACCAAAGGTAAATAATTTAAAGTAGCAGCGACCTCTGGTGGGTTCAAGATTGGCGAGCTTCTGGATCTGAGGTCTGGAGTGGATGACTGGGTTGGGGGGATTAAAGGAGGACTGAATTACCTTCCAGAACTTATCAGGGGCAGTTTGGTTTTTCAGGAGAATTGTGGCAAAGTAATTTGGTTTGGCCTCCTTGGTGGTCTTGTGCTGAAATTTTCTGACCTGTTTGTTACTTTGCAAGTCCTTGTGTGAGCCAGAGGCAATGTGAAGATGCAAGGCAGATTCAAGGACTTTGAAAAGGTCTGAGCTCAGCTGTGATCCGAGGGAGGTGGGAACCATGGACATTAGATCTTCTGGGGGAACATGTTTGTGCAAGGTTGCATTAAATTTAGACAGAGAAAGTAATGGGGCATCAACATTATGTGTAGATACTGAGGGGGACCAGTCAAAGTTTTGGAGATCATCTAGAAGGGGGGAGGGCAGGTTTTGAGACCCAAAGAACCTCGACCAGTCAAACTTTGAGGGGGGCTTTTGAACAGTGGGTCCTTTGGAAGAAGTAGACCATATGGTGGTGTCACTGAAGGCATCTGGTAGATCCCCAGCAGAAACAGTCTGTGTGTGGTGGTGGTGGTGGTGGGGCGATGCAAGGACCTAGTCAATAAAAGAGTGGTTGGAGGAGTCGGGGATTGAGATGGATGGGTTCATTCAGATGAGTGAGGCTTAGAGGGGAGGGAGAGTTGAGTAGAGTCGGAGGAAGGTTAGAGAGGCGCTGGCGGAGGTCAGGCCTGGTGTGTGACAGACTTAGTTTGATGGACCACTATTCGGTCTATAAATCAGCAATTACCCATAAAAAGGCAGAATTCCTGTCCAGGGAAATTGCTGCTGCGAAGCATCGACCAGCTCAGATTTTCCGGACCGTAGACAGACTGTGCAGTCCACTCTGTCTTCAGTCTCGAAACACTTTTTCAACAGAGCGGTGTGAGGAGATTGCTCGATTCTTCATGGGTAAGATTGCCATGATCAGATCTGATATCTGCTTGACCCTCTCTCAAGGGAGTAGCGATGGTCGACAGGAGATGTTGGATGCCCAGTTTGTGTGGCGCGACTTCCGCTGTCCCACAATCAGTGATACTGTGATGGTTATCCAGTCATTACGTCCGACCAACTGTAGTCTGGACCAGGACCCCATGCGCCTTTTAGTTGGTTGTGTGGATACCATCGGCCCAGTCCTTGATAAGATTGTCTGGTTGTCCTTGGAGAAGGGGATCTTTCCAGATCCCCTGAAGGAGGCTGTGGTTCGGCCCCTTCTTAAGAAGTCCTTGTTGGACCCGGACTGTCTGGTAAACTACAGGCCTGTCTCTAACCTACCCTTTGTGGGTAAGGTTTTTGAGAAGGTGGTGGCGTCACAGCTGGATGACCATTTGACCAGCCACAATATTTATGATTCTCTCCAGTCCGGATTTAGGAAGAGGCATAGTACTGAGACAGTCCTTGTTCGGGTACTAAATGACCTCCTAATAGCGAAAGATCAAAAGACTCATTCCATCTTGGTTCTTTCTTGATCTCTCTGCAGCGTTTGACACCAAGGACCATGCCGTGCTATTGGATCACCTACGGTTTGTCTGTGGACTTTTGGGGTCGGTCCTCAGATGGTTTCAATCTTTCCTCGAGGGTAGGACACAGAGGGTGGTGTCTTTTTTTTTTTTTTTCTCCCTCAGCTCCATTCTCCCCATCCTGAGGGGTACCGGAGGGATCCATCTTGTCACCCATGTTGTTTGCTGTGTATATGCTGCCATTGGGAGCAATTATTAGGCGGTATGGCTTGAGTTTTTACTGCTATGCAGATGACACTCAGCTGTACATGTCTTTTGTGCCTGATCAGGATGATGCTGTTTCGATATTTAACACCTGTCTAGCCAAAATCCAGGACTGGATGAATGTGAGCTGGCTGTGGTTGAATCCCAAAAAAACTGAGATGTTGGTTGTGGACCCAGGTCGTCGTGAGGCAGGAGTGTTTTCAGGTTGTCCTCGGGTCTGTGGCATGGAGGTGTCCAGCTAACTACCTCAGACCGGGTGCGGAACCTGGGCTTTATGCATGATGACTGCCCTACCCTAAAATTGCAAGTGTCAGCAGTTGTCAAAACTTCTTTTTACAATCTGAGGAATCTCGCCCTGGTAAAGCACCTGGTTACTCCCGATGATCTTCCAATGTTGGTTCACGCCTTTGTTACCTCCCGCCTTGACTACTGCAATGCCCTTTACCTAGGGCTACCTGGGGTTGATATCTGCCGCTTGCAGCTAGTGCAGAATGCGGCAGCCAGGCTTTTGACTGGTACCTTTAGGACCAGTCATATAACTGATCCACCGATGAGGGATTGCTAGAGATTCCTAGGGTTCATTTACAAACATCTGGGGCAAGGGCATTTAGTTCTGTGGCCCCGACCCTGTGGAATTCTCTACCTAACATACTAACATGCCAGCAGAATAGGCCTAACGGTCTCTCGAGTCTCCTTGATTTTTCAGCACCCGCACTGAGGGACGATTTTGGTGTCTCCCCCTCCCCCCCCTTGGGTTATACTGTCCCCAGTTCCAGATGTTCCTCCTGTATTGGGCCTGGTCAGATTTACCCTCCCCCTGTACCTGTCCCATCCCCTCTTAAACCAGTCCACAGTCTCCACCTCTACCAGCTCCCTGGGCAGTGCATTCCATGGCTCCACCACCCTTTCAGTGAGATAACATCTCCTCCTCTTCCCTCTGAGTCTTCCCCCTTCCAGCTTACACCCATGACCTCTTGTTGCCCCACCCGCCTTCCTTTGGAGCACCCTGACTGGGCCTCCTTTATTTATCCCTTTCATATACTTAAATACCTCTATCATGTCCCCCCGTCCCTCCTCTCCTCCAGGGTGTACATGTTGAGCTCCTTGAGCCTCTCCTCATAGGTCTTCTCACTCAGGCCCCATATCATTTTGGTTGCCTTCCTTTGGACCCTCTCTAGGAGTGTAATGTCCTTCTTTAAATGTGGTCTTCAAAACTGTACACAATACTCGAGGTGTGGCCTAACCTAGCAGTTGTACAGTGGAAGGATCACTTCCGCCTTTCTGGAGGTAATCCCCCTGGCGATGCAATCCAACATCCTATTTGCCCTTGCTGCTGCCTTCCTACAGGTCTCTGAGTTGTCATTTTGACATCTACCACTACCCCCAGGTCCCTTTCACCCTCTGTGACTTGAATCATGTCTCCTCCCAGGGTATACCCCTGACCTGGATTTCTGACTCCCAGGTGCAGAACCTTGCACTTCCCCGCATTGAATTTTAGTTTCCATTTTCCCGACCACCTTTCCAGAGCCTCCAGGTCCTCCTGCAAGGCCACCCTTCCCTCCTCCCCATTCACCACTGCACCCAACTTTGAGTCATCTGCAAAGAGACTGACCTCACTACTGATCCCCCTCCTGATGTCTAAGATATAGGTGTTGAACAGGAGTGGCCCCAGCACTGATCCCTGGGGAACCCCACTAGTAATCCACCTTGAGGATGAGGCTAACCCTCCAACCACCACCTTCTGAGTACGCTCAGAGAACCAGTTTCTTATCCATCTTAACAACTGTCTCCCTACCCCCATTTCCTTCAGCTTAGCCAGCAGGCCACTGTGGGGTACCAAATCAAACGCCTTGCTAAAGTCCAGAAAGAGGATGTCCACTGGCCTACCCTGGTCCAGGGTCCTCGTCACCAGTCATAGAACTCAACAAGATTTGTCTGGCACGATCTTCCCGGGACAAAGCCATGCTGCCTATCGTCAAAGTACCCAGTTTGCTCCAGCAACCCCCCTAGCCTTTCCTTGACAATACCCTCCATCACCTTGCCGGCCACCGATGTCAGGCAAATGGGCCTGTAATTTCCTGCCTCCTTTCTTGATCCCTCCCTTGTGGATCGTCACAACATGGGCCACCCTCCAGTCTTGGGGCACCCACCCAGTCCTCAGAGAGATGTTGAAAAGCTCCGCTATCAGGACTGCCAGGACATCCGCCAGTTCCCTCAGCACCCTGGGATGTATCTCATCTGGCCCAGGTGCTTTCTCCATCCGAAGGGACCTGAGGACTTCCCTTACTCTCTCTACTGGGTTTCAGCCTCCACGTCATCCCCCTTTTCACCTTGCACTGTTGTGGCCACTCCCTTTCCCCAGACTCATCCGGGCCCCTGGTCTCTACCGGTCCCACCCCTTGCTCCAGTTTGCCCCCACTGCCCTTGCAAGACATAGCCCCTCCAACCCCCCTGGTAAAATCTGAGGCAAAGTACTGCATCGGGTACGAGATTGCCTGACCGTCCAACACTTTAAAGTTGCTTTGAAGACGCATATTTTTAGCCTGGCATTTTTTAACTACTAGAGCTGCTGTTGTATTTATTAGTTTTAATTTTATTTGGATTTTTATAAAAACTTGTGTGCTTTTATTGTACAGGTGCCTTGGTTTGGAAAGGCGCCTTTTATAGATAAAGTTTTGATTTGATTGATTTGATTAGAGAGGTAATTGCAAGGGTGGGGATTTAGCTGTGTGGGATCCCCAAGAGTCAGGAGCACACAAGAGACAGAGTGGAGAAGGACGAGAAGATGCGAAGGAGGGTTTTGGGTTTTGTTTCCGGGAAGGAGCTGATACCACCATTGTAAATGGTGAGGGAGAAGGGGAAGAGAGCCTACACATGAGTTCATAGGAAGAGGATACTGCAGACCAACATATGGTATTATAGTTGAGACTGAGATGTGCAGAAGTAGCCACATCACCCCAACAATCCTGTCTGTGGACCACATAACCTGGGATCCCAACTTCTGCATTGCTGACCCAGGCTAGAAGCCAGGACTCCCTGATGACTTAAGTGTCTGGGCAGACCTGCAGGACCAACAGCCTCAGCTAGTCAAGCTTAAGAAGTAGGCTTCAGACGTTCATGTGAAAAATGCCCAACACCTTTGGGGGATTGGAGGGAAAGGAAGGAAACGGTTAGGGGTGAGGCAAGGTTTCAGATATCTCCTGACAGCAAGAGCAGCAGAGTGCAAAGGAGTATGAGGTTACATGGACCTGTTTTTATTAACGAGAGAGAGGGTCTGTTGGCTAGCATGCTGGTGAAAGCCTCTGTTCTTACGAGAAGTGCCACAGTATCTTAAACTTCCACCTGGACAGCCCCCAGAGATGGACAGAAGCTACCTCGGTTTAATGTCTCCTCTGAAGGATAACACCTCAGCTGTGCAGCACCCCCCCGCCCTGTGCATTAGTGTCAGTATTTGGTATAAGCCCACATTCATGGTGTGGGACTAGAACTCACAACCCTTAAGTCTTCTGTCCTAAGAGGCCACTGACTGAATCATTGACACTGCAGCATTACAAATACTACTATATGTTATGGGAATTATTTTACATACATATATTTTATTTGCAGGCTAAAAAACACTTTTGATAATACGGAAAACATGAGAGGCATGGTGGTAGTTGACAGAACTGCCAAAGAAAAATTAAAATAAAAAAAAAAACAATGCATCAAAAATTAGATTTGCTAAAAACATCTGCTATTATTAAAGATTTAAAGGGAAACGGTCACACCCAAACACCAGTTACAGTAGTTAAAAAGTGGGAGTTTTCAGTGCCTCAAAAAAATGGAAATAAATTCAGTGTTGAAAATATCTGTACAAGATTTATTTTGCTAAATTAAATTTAAAATGATTGAAATAGCACCACAGCACACTACCAGTATTGTTTCTTCACACTCCCTGAGCATGCTCAGAGCAACAGAAGGGAGCACTGTGGTTTAATGTAATCTTAGTAATGTGTATTACCTTGTTCTGTGTTTATATATCTTTCAGTAAAATTAAACATTGTTCAGAGGCTTTTCACAGAATTTATTTTCAGAACTGAGGCCCTTTAAGCTCAAAATGTGACTTTATAGTGTGACACTGAGATGTACTTTTTTTTTTTTCATAGTTTTACTCTTTGGTAACCGGGGAAGGACACGAGGCAAAATATCTGTTTTCAGGAGTAGTTTGTGAGCACTAGGGAGGTTAAGTGACCTCCTCAGTCACACGGTATGTACAGGGAAGTTGTGGGAATCAAACCCATGTCTGTTGGATGTGTCAAGCTTATTCACTGCTCATTACTCTAACCTATAGGCTACACTGCCAGTCCAATGAGTTAAAAAGTCAAAACAGGCTTGCAAAGAGCTACAGGTAAAGAGAAAGACACTTTGGGTGGGGAAAAAGATTTGGCTATTTCCCTGTAAATTGCAGTTGTAATCCTATACTTTCACTGTGGTCTTCTTAATCTTTTTAGCCATGCATTTGTATGTATAACAGATAACAACAGCATAGGTCATCCTTTGTTCTTTCTTTACTGTATATGTCAAATAGGTCTTTGATTTACTCGTCCCCATTCTTTCATCAGACTTCCAAAGGTGTTTTCTGAATACCAACTGCCTAAACTGCTTATCTTACGAGCATATGAAAATGGCAGCAAATACAGGCCATACGGTCTATCGAGTCTGCTCGAATGTGCAGCTCCCAGTCTAATCTACTGCAGCTGCCCCACCACCCCTTGCCCGTCCATCTGATTTATCTCCCCCTTCTGCCGACTCTCCCCTTCCCAGCATCCCCCAGTTTTGACCTTACCTTTGACCCTGTCCCACCCCTCTTAAAACTGCCCACAGATTTAATTGATATCAACTCCTCTGGTAGTGTGTTCCACCTCGCTACCACCCTTTCCATGAAGTAGTGCCTCCTCATTTCTCTCTTGAATCTTCCACTCTCCAGTTTTAGACTGTGTCCCCTTGTATCCCTCCCCCCCCTTAATCTAAACATTCACTCAGTACTAACCCAATTCATGCCCTTTAAGTATTTGAAGGTCTCGGTCATATCCCCTCTCTCATGTCTATCCTCCAGGGAATGCATGTTGAGCTCCCCCAGTCTTTCCTCATATGGTTTGTCCCCCAGCCCAATGATCATCTTTGTTATCCTGCACTGGACCCCCTCCACTAGTTTGACTTCCTTTTTAGGGACACCAGAACTGCACACACTACTGCAAGTGAGGTCTCACCAGCTACCTGTACAGCATCATTATGACTTCTTCTCTTCTAGAGGTGATTCCCCTGGCAATGCACCCCAACATTTTATTAGCCTTGGCTGCCACCTTCCTACACTTTGCTGATTGATCCGTGGCCCCTGTGACTAGTACCCTCAGATTCTTTTCCTCCAGTGAAGTAAATAACTCCACTCCCCCAGCCAGTAGCAATTCCCAGGGTTCCTGGGTCCCGGGTGCATAACTTTGCACTTCTTAGCTTTGAACCCCAGCTGCCATGTATCTGACTAGTGCTCAAGTCTTGCCAAATCCTCTTAGAGTACCTGCCCTCCTTCTACACTATCCACCTCCTCCCTGATCTTTGTGTCATCTGCAAAAAGGCTGATCTTACTCCTAATCCCATCCAATATGTTGGCAGTGAAGATGTTAAATAGCGCCGGTCCCAGTACCAAGTCTTGTGGGACCCCATTGGTTACAGCTGTGGGAGTTGAGAGTTCTCCCCTTACAGCTACCCTTTGCTGTCCGTCCTGCAGCCAGATCATAACCCATCCAACCAGTGTCTCCCCTGCTCCCAGGTTTCTCAGCTTACTAGTCAACCTTGCCCTTGTCATCCAGGCAAAAAAGTTCTTCATCTTCCGCATGTTATTTTTACTTCCTTGTTTTGTCTTTGCCTTTTGTTTTCTGCTCTGATACAGCATGCATTGTTTCTGATTAAAGGCTTTATGGGAGTGTGTATGTACAGTATGTCAGAGACCATAATGTGACCTATTTACAGTATACTTCTGTGGTGTAACCCGCAAGATGTATTATAAATCACTAACATGATTTCTGCTAGTCAGCACGCAGAGCTGTTGTACCTCTTATCTGGTGTACAGTATGCTCTCGTACAGGAGAGCTCCTCTTCAATGCTGGGGGGGGATGACACAATAAAATTAACAAAAAAAAAGACTAAACTTATTATAAATTAATTAAAATTGAGTGATTTATAATAAGTAAATAGGGGCTTCAATGGAGGTCTTTCATGGTATAAAAGACTCCTCTCCTGAAGTTTGGGCAGGCAGGACTGTTGAACTTTGTGGTCCTCTCACCTAAACCTCAGGCCCAGAGTCTGTTACACCATATAAGACATCCCTCTGAGGCTCTGTTAACTTACAACAGCAGTGAGTTATACAAATCAGTTTGCCAAAGTTGTTATAAAACGGATTTTAGTTGACTGTTGAAAAAGTAATATTCTCCTGTTTCTAGAGATGTAGAATGCAGTTCACTATTCACACATTAGCAGTTAAACCAGAAGTGCTGTTTGTCGGACATCTTGAAGCTAAGCTCCTCTCACCTCCCAGGCAGTATATCCCTCGACTCTGCCCCGTGATGTCAGATGTTTCTTTCCACTAGAGGAGCAGGTCACCTCCTTTGTGATCTCACTAAGGAATTAGCATGCCACAGGTGAACCCTTTATTTTGAAGTTTTTGAAACTTGCAGCTCTACTTCCTTGGTGTCTTTGACTCTGTGGCATTGATAAAGATGAAGCATTGGAAGCTGAGGTTTAAAATTTGTGTTTGGTGGTGGCAGAAAATGTTGGCTACCGATCCGCATGATACGTGCCTGTACTGCTTCGGCGGGCAGCATGACATGGCTGTGTGTGGCCTCTCTTTATTGATGCTCCTCGGATCTCTTGAAGATAGGAAGCATTGACTCACCTTCGGATGGCCTTCGGAGTGGGATCTGAAAAGTTGCCCTAAGGGCCACAAGAAGGCTTCGGCTGCTGCTGGGCCTGTGCTTCAGCTTGCAGCCCTTGAAGATGAAGCGGCAGCTGCTGCGATGGTCACCTCCTCAGTCTCAGGGCTGCTTCTGGCAGGGTCAGAGTCAGGGGGTGGGGTGGGAATCAGTGTTGCTTAGTTGGTACCACATCCACCTCTGGACCTGAAGGTCATGGGTTCTCATCCAACACTGGGATTGGACTTGAACCTAAACACTGGCACCCGAGTGCAGCATTAGGGGGTGCTGTACTATTGGGGTGTGCCATCCTTCGGATGAGACGTTAAACTGCGGTCCCTTCTACCCATCCTGGTGCTGTGCAGGTGGAAGTAAAAGAACTTAAGGCACTCTTTGCAAAAAAGCAGGGAACTTTCCCCCAGTGTCCTGGCCAATATTCCCCTTCTTGTAAAACCAGTTCATTCAATTGTCCAGGTTGTGTGTGAGTGCTGATGTGCAATATGTCCACCACTACACATCCAGTCACTTCACTGCCAGTCTAGCATTGCTCGTAAAGCACTTTGGGACATATTGTGTATAAAAAGTGCTATATAAATGCTGATTCTTCTTCATCATCATCATTCACTAAGGGGTTCCGTGAAATGTGCAAGGCCTTCCATATCTTGGGGGAGAGCCCTGACTATCATGGCAAAGGGCATAAGCACCACAGGTGCCAATAGTGGGACCTGTAGAGATCAAGGTCCTCCCAATTGCTCAACTGTGGTCGAGACCCCTTTGGTCAAGGGGAATGTCTCTGTACTCCCAACAGGCTTGTCGACTTTACTTCAGTTGAGCAGGCCCAGAAATCTTCCTCAAGCCTGTTGGACAAGATCAAGGAGTTGATCTCTCTCAGATCCCGGTGCTCCCAGTCCTCACTCAGGAGAATGTTGACCAGTCGGTGTCCCTGATTGGTTCACCTCCACCAGTGGTTGAGCACTCTAAGCCTCGGTCACAGTGACATAGCCAATGTGGGATGTCATCTGGTGGTGGCTAGTCCACAAACATATGAGGAAGGAAGCCCATGTGTCCACCCAGAACTGACCGTCACACTTACAACGGATGTGTCTCTGGTGGTGTGGGGGGGGCATACCTGGGAGACCACAGAGCCTGCTGGTTCTGGTCACCCGGGAGTCCCATCAGCACATAAACCTTCTGGATCTCCATGTAGTGCACCTTATTTTAACAGAATTCACTCCTTTTGTCAGGAGTCAGGTCATGCAGGTCCAGACGGACAACACCACAGCCATGTTCAGCCTGAACAGGCAGGACAGAACAAACACCCTTCCTTTGTGTGGTGAGGCCCTCTGCACCTGGACCCTTGTGCATAGCATGAGTGCAGATGACCTGTTGCTCTGTGTTGCAGGAGTGAACAGTTAGCTGGCAGATGCTCTCAGCCAGGTAGGAGAGTCATCACATGAGTGGTCACTAAATTAGGAGGTGGTAAACCACTTGTTCTCCCTGTGAATCTTTTTACTTCCTGGGAGAACGCCAAACTGAGACTGCTTTGTGCCTGTCCCATACAGTCCAGGACACTGTTAGGGGATGCCTTCATGCAGCCTTGGACCCCAGGCCTCATGCATGCCTTCCCTCCCATCCCCTCAGTCTACAAGGTGATGGTCAAGGTCCGAAAGGGCAAGACGTGTATGATCCTGATAGCTCCAGACTGGCCAAGACAGATCTGGTACCTGGATCTCCTCAGCTTCAGCTGCAGACCTCTGTGGCGGCTGCCTCTCTGCTTGGATCTGCTAACCAGACAGACGGGAAAGGTCCTGCATCCGAACCTTTGGTCCCTGCACCTCTTGGCCTCATTCCTTAGCAGCGTGTTCCAGACCTTGAATCTGTCGGAAGATGTGCTCCAAATTATGGAGGCCTCCCGAATAGAGTCTGCCCGCCAATGCTATGCTTTTAAGTGGAGGAGAATTCTCCATTTGGTGCCAGGGCAAGGAGCGTGATCCCCTTGCCTGCCCTGTGGCAAGTACTTGGAGTATTTCTGGTTCTCTCTGTTGGGACGGTGAGCGAGGACCCATAAGGTACACTGGACAGTCATCTTTGCTTATTGGGCATGAGCTGGTAATCTCATGGTGGCTCAGGAAAAGGTGGTTAGGTGCTTTTTCAAAGGCGTGGACCATATGTCCTTTCCAGTTCGTGAACCACTACCACAGAACTTACTGCTGGTGCTGGCTATGCTCATGTGCAAGCCATTTGAGCCTATGAACAGGTGTGAAATGTCTCACCTGTCATGGAAGACAGCCTTCTTGGTTGCCATCATTTCAGCCAGAAGGATTGGTGAGCTTCAGGCAGTATCAGTGCAGGGTTCTTATCTGATCTTCCACAAAGACAAGGTCATCATTTTCCTCCACACAAGGTTCCTCCTGAAGGTAGTACCAGAGTTTTACCTGAACCAGGTGATTAACTTACTGGTCTGCCTTGCCAACCCATCTTTGGAGGCCGACAACAAGCTCCATACTGTGAATCTGTGGGGGGGTGCTCTGCTATTACAAGGAGTGCAAGGCTGGAGTTTGGGGGTGTGGCTTGCCAGCTGTTTGTGACATACACTGATGCCATGCCTGACAGACTGGAAGCAAAGTGGATGATTGGCAGGTGGATCACATCCTTCGTCGAGCTCTGCTACAGGTTGGCTAGTAGGGAGCCTCCTGTAGGGCTTAGGGTTCATTCCACTGGACATACTGCTGACTTGTTGGCTGCTTCCAGGGATATTTCCTACCCAGGAAATCTGCTGGGCTGCCTCCTGTAAGTCTGCATACACCTTCACTTCCCATTGCAGCATCGACCTCGAGTCTTGCAGGGGTGCTGCTTTTGGGAATTCGATTCTCCAGTTTCTGTTCGCCAAATAGGGCATGTGCCTTAACATAGAAACATAGAATTTGATGGCAGATAAGGACTGCTTGGCTCACCTAGTCTGCCCATTTCCCTGCCTAACGGACAAGCTGAAGAACCTAGTTAACCAACAGCCTACTTACTCCTACCCCTCACTAGAATTGCCTTATGTCTGTCCCATACATTCTTGAATTCCCCCGCTGTTTTTGACTGTACGACCTCCTCAGGAAGGCCGTTCCATGCATCTACAACCCCCTCTGTGAAGAAATACTTCCTCACATTACCTCTGAGCTGTCCCCCATCTATCTTCAAATTGTGCGCCCTTGTTCTTGCACATCTTTTTCTGAAAGATGCTGCCCTCTTGGACTTTGTTGATTCCCTTGAGGTATTTAAAAGTTTCTATCATGTTCCCCTCTCCCTCCTTTCCTCGAGGCTATACATATTAAGCTCCTTTAGTCTTTCTTTATATGTCTTCTGGTACAGACCCTGCACCATTTTGGTTGCCCTCCTCTGGACAGCGTTCACCCTGTCTATGTCTTTGCGGAGATAGGGTCTCCAGAACTGTGCACAGTACTCCAGTTGTGGTCTTACCAACTGTCTGTACAGAGGGCTAACAACTTCCTGTTTTCTACTGGTGATGCCTCTCCCTATGCATCCCAGTATCCCCCCAGCCCTCCTTACTGCCTTCTCACATTGCTGGCCCACCTTTAGGTTGTCTGATGTGACTACCCCCAGGTCCCTTTCCATTTTTGTTCTCAGTATCTCACTCCACATTGTGTACGCTTCCCCTGGGTTTTTGTTTCCCAGGTGCATTACTTTACACTTCTTTGCATTGAATCTAAGCTGCCATACATTTGACCATTCCTCCAACCTTGCCAAGTCCCTTTTCATCCTTTCCACCCCACCTTGCGTATCAGCCCTGTTGCAGATCTTTGTGTCATCTGCAAAGAGACATACTTTCCCTTCCAGTCCTTCTGCAATGTCACTTATAAAGACATTAAAAAGGACAGGGCCCAGTACTGAACCCTGCGGTACCCCAATAGTAACCCCCCTTTCTTCACTGTGGGCTCCATTTATTATTACCCACTGTGTCCTGTTGTCCAGCCAGTGTTTTACCCAGGCTACCACTCTGGGACCCACTCCCAGGCTGGCTAATTTGTTTATTAATCTTTTTTGCCGGACTGTGTTAAATGTCTTGCTAAAGTCTAGGTAGGCCATGTCCACAGCCCCTCCCTGGTCTACTACTTTGGTCACCCAGTCAAAGAAATCGATTAGATTCATCTGACATTACCTTCCTGCTGTGAATCCATGCTGCCTTGGGTCCTGTGCCCCACTGGCCTCTAGGTGCTCAACAATTCTTTCCTTCAGAAGTGATTCCATTATTTTCCCTACCACTGAGGTCAAACTGACAGGTCTCTAGTTTCCTGCCTCTGTCTTGCTCCCACTTTTGTGAAGGGGAATCACATCCACTGCCTTCTAGTCCTCGGGTACTACACCATCCTCCCGTGATTTACTGCTGGGAGTCTGCCAGTGGGTGGATAGCGAACTGTATCCATGCCCCACTCACATTTAACCATAGGTGTAGGAGTGGTATCCAGCTCTCATCCACTCTACCAACCCAGCCTCCCTTGGCAAGTGGGACACAGATCCCTGCAATCAGCATGCAGTGATCTATTGTCATGGAGTGGAGTCGGGTGAATATACCACCTAAATAGTGAGAGGAGCTTGGCTTCAAGATGTCTGATAACTCAGCACTTCTGGTGGAACTGCCAATGTGTGGATGTGAACTGTATATCACTCCTATAACTACGGTTACAGGTGAGTAACCTATTTTTTTTTTTGTGCTCTTGCTTTCATATGTACATCAGTTATACCTGTGTGAGATTGATATCTCTAATGACTGCTAAGTAGGGCTCACCTGTAGCATCAGTGGTAGTTCATTGCACCACCGGGGTATCCAGTGAACAAGGCGACCACAATTGAGCACTTACAAAAACGGCGGCTCAGTTACGGTGCCTATGTTCAGGGCTACCTGGCAGGGTAGCGACTGGATACCTGGGTGGGCGAGGTAGGGCGACAGGGAAGTACGCGCGTATACATGCGGGGGAAGAGGAAGGGGAGGAAATGTATGTGGGAGGGGATATGGCGGGCAGCTGCCGAGCTGGTCCACTAGCATGGTGAGGAGGGTGGTCAGTTGGGAGGTGCAGGGTTCGGGTCTGGTGCGGCGCAATATTTTTTGCCAGGAGCCGCTTGTATTTATGAAAGTATTTCACCCCGACATGCCACCCCTGGGTTGAGAATCCCTTAGTGGGGAAGGCGGCTGGGCCACGGCCCCTGTATTAAAAAAACCCTGTAGTTTTCGGGCGCCATCTTGCCGTTGGCTGTGAGTGTGCATCGCTGAAATTCATTTTTGGTGATGTACACTTGCCCAAATGGCGATTGCTATTCTGCGATCGCTGTTATGACATAGAACTCACTGCCAAGCATGCAGCCAAGGTTCCTGTCCTGGACTCAGGACTTCTTCACTGAACTGGCAGAGCATGGCACAGCATCTGAGAGGATGCCCTCCATTGGCGTTGGAGGGTGACTCAAGGTGGTGCATAAATGACTCCTGCTGCTGGCACAGATTGTGGTGTGATAGTCACATATTTGGACAGGGTCAGTAGGAGGCCAGCGTTATGCTCTGGCTGAGCACCTACTGTACATGCTGCTTTCCCAGGGCGGAGCATATAGGGGGACAATCTTCCAGCCTCAGATGATGACCATGGTCTGTTCCAAACCTCCGTTTTAGTTCTGGTGTGCATATTTTTCTGCTGGTTGTGGCAGTCTTTGATGCCCGTGCCATAGTGTGAAAGTCTTAGACCATCAGTGGCAGGAGCTGAATAGTCAGTCTGGAACCCTTTTTTTTTTTTTTAATCTGTTTGGCCCCCTGGTCACTTGTGTGGTGACAGGTGAGTTGCCCAGCACATCAGCCCTTTGCGCCACTGGCCGACTGTCTGGAACCTTTTCATTCACACTGATGGCAGAAGAATCATTTAGAAAACTCCTGTTTTGATTGCTTGTTGCTGCCAATGTCATCTGATTGGAGTACCGTGGAGGCATTTGAGAACTTAGAAGCTTGGCAGTGTACTCCATGAACAGCACTGGCTCCTGGTATTTTGGTGAGTCTACTTTATGCTCTTAGGTCCCTAAAAAACTGTCATTGATCCAACATTTAAAACAGCAGTACACACACTACTCACTTTTATGCATATCACAGCTTTTACTAGCAACCCTTACAGAGATGTAACAACACAGAAGACAGTGTCTAGTAGATGAATTTATTTCATAGTCATGCCAAACGTTGAGAATTTCTTGGCTTCAAATGAACAAAGGGATGTTAAGTTTAAAATGGTAGTTTGGCATTCATTAGCTGTCTTAAACCAGTTATTCTTGCTCTGGAGCATGCTTGGCATCTTACTGAATATAGAAGCCATCTACAAGTTTATTTTTTGTGTGAGGTAAAGTATTGGGAGTGGTTTTACAGCAAAGTTTAAAATGGTATGAGCTGCTGTCTGCTCTTATTTTTTTATTTGTTTGGAAAATTTGGAAAGTACCTTTGAGCTGAAAGCTCATTTATAAACGTTTCATGTCAACCACAGTACATGGACATAAGAAACAACACAATAAATCAGAGTGCAGGTTAACAATTCAGAATAAGTTGGCAGTTAAACAGTTGAACAAATCAAGGTTACAAGACAATGGCTCTACGATGCTGGTTCGACAAGAAACACGTCTACCGGCATCACAGCGCCAGGCTCCATGTCGACCGCGATTTGCAGTCGGCATGGGGCTGCACATATTGGTGTGTGCTTTTCCTTTGGGGGCTTTGCCCCCCCCCAACCCCCCACATGGGGTGCTCTGCCCCCTGCACCCCACCCCCCTGTACTAACAGATTCCAGCTCCAGGTCGGAGTTGGTTTGGGGAGGGGGTGCTGATCGGGGGAAGGGGTTGCCCAGTCCCAGCTGCACTTCTACAACAGCATGGCACTGTTATCGATATCGACACATGTTGCTGTAGAAATGTAGCTGTTTGGTGGGGCATGTTCAATGCTATCCCACAAAGAGTAGAATAGTTGATTAACCAGCAGCCTACTTCTTCCTACCCTCCACCAGAATTGCCTTATGTCTGTCCCATGCATTCTTGAATTCCCCCACTGTTTTTTGACCCCACTACCTCCTCAGGAAGGTCATTCCATGTGTCCACCACCCTCTCTCTGGAAAAAATACTTCCTCAAATTGCCCCTGAGTCGTCCTCCCTCTGTCTTCAAATTGTCCTCCTGTGTTCTCCCTCCCCAACTCTTTTTCCCTCCGGTCACTGGAGATGTGACTTCTCTCAGGCGTCATCCTGGTTCTCTCGCGCCCAACCTGCAATGGCCCCACTCTGGGTCCCCTCCCAGGGCTCCACTAATCTTTACCTCCGCCTGGTGAGCGACCTCCCTGGCTTACTCCCCAGGGCGGGGCTGACACTCCTGGCACCCAAGACATCCAGTATCATCCAAGCAGAGGAGGCATGCAGAGGATCAGGACTCAGGTGGGCGGGGCCCAGCAGTGGGCGTGGGGCCGTAGCGTGCTGTTGCCTACCACAACTCTGGGGTGTTTTTCCTTGTTCTTGGTGGTTCAACCCCCCCCGCCCTAGGCGCACGTGAATGTGCAACATGCCTGGGGAATGGCCCTCACTCGGCGCGCTCCTGCAACATCTTCCATGCACCACTTTCCCACTTATGTGCAGTCTGCAGCACATTGCCTCTCCTCCAGGAGGCACTCAGTACCGAGCCCTGCAACCTCCCTCCTCCCCGGAGAAAGCGGAGCTGTCGGCGGACGCCAAGCTTTCTCCTCCCTGGCTGACCCCCAACAGCCCGTGCTTGTTCCCAAACATGGGTTACCAGCGTGGAGCGAGGTGTGGCATCCAGTGCCTCAACCCTCAGCACCACCGGGCTGGCTATGCCCCCGTGTTCTTGCACATCTCTTTTTCTGAAAGATGCTACCCTCTTGGACTTTGTTGATTCCTTTGAGGTACTTGAAAGTTTCTATCATGTCCCCCTCTCGCTCCTTTCCTCGAGGGTAGACATTTTAAGCTCCTTTAGTCTCTTTTCATATGGCTTCTGGTGCAGAAACTGCACCATTTTAGTTGCCCTCCTCTGGACTGCCTCCATCCTGTCTATGTCCTTGTGGAGATGGGGTCTCCAGAACTGCATGCCGTACTCAGGATGGGGTCTCACCAACTGTCTGTACAGAGGGATGACAACTTCCTGTTATTTACTGGTAATGTCTCTCTCTGTACATCCCAGTATCTCCCCAGCCCTCCTTACTGCCTTCTCACATTGCTTGCTTACCTTTAGATCATCTGATATGACTACCGCCTGGTCCCTTTCCATTTTTATTGTTGTTAATACCCCCCTTCCCATTGTGTACTTGTCCCCTTGGTTTTTGTTTTCCAGGTGCATTACTTTACACTTCTTTGCATTGAATCTAAGCTGCCATACTTTTGACCATTCCTCCAACCTAGCCAGGTCCCTTCTCATCCTTTCCACTCCCCCTTGTGTATCAACCCTGTTGCAGATCTTTGTATCGTCTGCAAAGAGGCATACTTTTTTTTCCAGTCCCTCTACAATGTCACTTATAAAGACATGAGAAAGGACCGGACCTAGTACTGAACCCTGCAGTACCTTGCTAGTAACCCCCCTTTCTTCAGCGTGGACTCCGTTTACTATTATTCTTTGTGTCCTATTGTCCAGCCAATTTTTTACCTAGGCTACAGTCCTGGGACCCACTTCCAGGCTTGCTAACTTGTTAATGAATCTTTTGTGTGGGACTGTGTCAGATGCCTTGCTAAAGTCTAGATAGGCCATGTCCACAGCCCCTCCCTGGTCTACTACTTTGGTCACCCAGTCAAAGAAATCTACTAGATTTGTCTGACATGACCTTCCCTCTGTGAATCCATGGTGCCTTGGGTCCTGTGCCCCACTGGCCTCTAGGTACTCAACAGTTCTTTCTTTCAGAAGTGATTCCATCATTTTCCCTACCACTGAGGTCAAACTGACAGGTCTGTAGTTTCCTGCCTCTGCTTTGCTCCCACTTTTGTGAAGGGGAATCACATCCACCCTCCTCCAGTCCTCAGGTACCACACCATCTTCCCATGATCTGTTAAAAAGGGTAGTCAGTGGTATTACTAGTTCTCCCCATAGTTATTTTAGACTTCTGGGGTGAATCCTGTCAGGCCCCATTGCTTTGTCCACCTTCAGTTTTAGGAGTTATTTTGGAACCCTTTCTTCTGTGAAAGGACTGGTATCGACCCCTCTATCCACAGTGCTTCTATTGATTGGATAAGTACTTCTCCCTTCTCTTCTTTTGTGAATACTGAGCAGAAGTATTCGTTCAGTATCCCTGCTTTTTCATGGTCACTCTCTACCCACCCACCCTTCCCTTTGTTAAGCCTCACTATCCCTCCCTTGGTCTTTCTTCACTCCCTAATGTACCTATAAAAGGTTTTATCCCCCTTCTTAACTGTGTTGGCTGTCTTTTCCAGTTTGTGCCTTTTATTATTCTGACTACCTTCCCCGCTTCCTTCTGCTTTAACTGGTGCAGTTCTTGTTCTGCTCCTTCTGCGTTTCCTTATACTTCCTGAATGCTATCTTTTTCTCCCTAACCTTCCCTGCCATCTCTTTTAGAACCATAGTGTTTTTTTCTTTCATTTTGATTTGTTTATTTGCTTCACACAAAGGCTTGTTGCCTCTGTGATGGCAGTTTCATATTACCTTTAACGCTGGTGCACAAAATGAATTACCACCTCAGCTTCTGACTTCCGCCAACATCATAGAGGCATCACCTCTACAGATAGAAGTCAGAGTACTCGTCTCTGCCACCCTTAGTGGGAAGGGCAAAAAATGTTGGGGCATGCTCCCCCAGGATGATGGCCGACAACGACGTAAAGGGGTTACCAGTACGAAGCTTACTATTGCCACTCTAAGAAAACTTTTACTACTCCTTCTCCTGTGCTCAGGAAATGTGGAGCTCATTCCGGTGCCACCAGCTGCAATCACATCGCCCTCTGACCTTGCCACACTGAAAGGCATGAGTTTCCTCCACATTAATGTATGCAGTCTATTAAAAAAGTTCTCCATGATCCAGGCCTGGGTCCTCCATACTCGACCAGACATCCTAGTGGTTTTAGAAACCTGGCTTAGACCGGCCACCTCTGACAGGGAAGTCAATATCCCTAACTATTTACTATTTAGAGCAGACAGACACTCCAGGGGTGGAGGGGTTGCCATATATGTCAAGGATAGGTATACGGCATCCTGACTGAATGCTTTATCTGTTGCAAATGCTTATGAATGTCTGTCTCTTCAAGTCACCATCTTGCACACTTTAACATTATGTATCATAGGGTGCTATAGACCTTCTGCCGATCTGCAATTGTTACCTCATCTGAGTAATATCATCGAACAACAATCCTCAGAAATAATTATTCTTGGGGATCTTAATTTAGACTGGCTATCTAAAACCACTGCTCCTCTCGTAGCTTTATGTGATACCCATGGATTATCGCAACTCCTTGTCGAACCAACACGAGTAAATAAAAAGAACGTGGATAACAGCTCCCTGCTAGATGTTATCCTAGTGAATAAACCACATCTCTTCTCCTTTGCCAGCACCTTCTTCTGTGATATCAGTGATCACTCATTTATTGCTTGCATAAGATCAAGCAACAAACCTACTACTTCGCCGAAGTTTGCTGCCAAGAGATCTAGACTGAACTTTGAGCTCACTGCCTAAATAAATGAACTGAAACACTCCTTGTATTGGCAAGAGTTCTGTTTGGCAAAAAACATGCAATCAGCATTCGACATATTCAGGAAAATTATCCTAGCCGCCCTAAATAAATATGCCCCTATGGTTAAGGTGCAAATAGCAAAAAATGCATGTAGATGGTTCACACCATTATTAAAATCTGCATTGACTGAAAGAGATAACCTATGGAAAAAAGCACGCAAAACCCAGTCTGCTGCAGACTGGTGCAAGTTCAAAAGGGCATGAAACTCATGTACTAGAATGGTTAGAGATACAAAAGCTGCATACTATCATTCTGAATTTCTCTCTGCCTCCAAAAATCCTACAAAATTTTGGAAAACCGTCAAGGACTTGTCTGGCATACATCCGGTGGCTCACTACCTGATGAAATCTCCTTAAACAATAACACCATTAGTGACAGACTGGAAGTTCTGGATTCCTGCAGTAATCACTTTGCGACTGCAGGCTCAGCCTTTGACAATTCCCCTGCAAATTTGATACGCTCTCAGGTGGATAATCAAGGTGCAGATCCTAGCATCACCAATTCAGTCTTCTTGCGTCCTACTATTCTGAAAGAAGTTGAAGACCTATTGCTAAAACTGGATGTAAAAAAAAGTGCTCGTGCGGATACCCTCGACCCATATTTTTTGAAGGTGGCCATCCATGTGTTAGCCGTGCCCATAACCCATTTATTTAACCTATCATTAACTCAAGGATCCATTCCTTCAATATGGAAAACAGCGCACATCATACCCCTGTTCAAGTCCGGAAACCCCTGTGATCTAAATAATTACAGACCAGTTTCAATTCTCCTGGTCCAGGAAGGGAACAAGTCTTTTGAGCAATCGGTTTAAATGCTTCATTGACAAGCTTTTAAACTAGTCAAAGGGGGAGGCACTGACAAGCAGCAGGAAAATCCCAGCCTCTCCCTACAAAACAGGGTACTAAATGAGAAAAAGACAGAGGTAGAACGGTCAGTGGGGGATGCTGCACTGGAAGGTAAAGCCATCAAAAAATGGAGAGCAATGAGTACTAATGCCCGTAGTCTGGGTAACAAGCTTCCTGAATTAGTGGCCTTGATGGAGGAAGAACTTCTGGATATCGTGGCAGTCACAGAAACATGGTACACACAAAACCATGACTGGGACATAAACATACCAGGATACACTGTGTACAGGAGGGACAGGGAGGGTAAAAGAGGAGGAGGAGTAGTTCTTACATAAGGAAGGAATAAAAGCAACAGAACAAAAGGTACACAGGAGGAGAAGAAGCACTGTGGGTAAATTTGGAGACAGGCAATGGCACCACAATACGCAGGGGTTGTAGTACAGACCTCTTCTCAGGGGAGGAAATGGACAGGGAAATGATAGAAAGTATACTTAGAATGGCAGAAAAAGGGAGATATTGCTGATGGGTGATCTGAATATGCCAGATGTTAACTGGAGTGCAGTTGCAGCTGCCACTTGAAGAGTGCAGTTATTCTAGATGCCCTACAGGGGCATGCCTTAGAACAACTAGTACTGGAGCCCACTCGAGAGGGAGCAATATTAGACTTGATTCTCTCAAATAGAGATGGTGAGAGGATTACAGATGTAGAAGTGGGTAGCCATCTGGGAACTAGCGACCATCGAACAGTATGGTTCACAATAAACACAGCAATAGAGTCAAGCCATACAAAGACAAAAGTACTGGACTTTAGGAGGGCTGACTTTGCCAAAATGGGTGAGTGCCTAAGGAACACACTAGCAAATGGGCAGGCAGGAGGAGTGGAAGAACAATGGGGAATAATAAAAACTGCCATCACAGAGGTAACGAGCCTTTGTGAAGCAAATAAACAAAACAAGACGATGTAAGAAACCACTATGTTCTCAAAGGAAGTGGCAGTGAAGGTTCAAGAGAAAGAAAGCATTCAGGAAGTACAAGGAATCGCAGAAGGAGCAGGACAGAGAACTGTATCAGTTAAAGCAAAAGGAGGCTGGGAAGGCAGTCAGAACAGCAAAGGCCCAAACCGAGGAAAGATAGCCAACCTGTTAAGAAGGGGATAAAACCTTTTATAGGTACATCAGGAGCCAAGGAAGACCAAGGAGGGATAGTGAGGCTTAATAAAGGGAGGGAGGGTGGGCAGAGGGAGACTGTGAAAAGGCAGAGATACTAAACAAATATTTTTGCCAGTATTTACAAAGGAAGAGGGGAGGTACATAAACAAAACAGTAGTAACACTCTGGATACAGAAGTTGATACTGCCCATTTACAGAACAAAGGGTTCTGAAAGAACTCTTAAAACTGAAGGTGGACAAAGCAATGGGGCCTGATGGGATTCATCCCAGAATTTAAAGAACTAAGGGTAGAACTAGTGACACCACTGACTACCCTTTTTAACAAATCATGGGAGGATGGGTGGTACCCGAGGACTGGAGGAGGGAAGATGTGATTCCCCTTCACAAAAGTGGGAGCAAGGCAGAAGCAGGAAACTATAGACCTGTTAGTTTAGCCTCAGTGATAGGGAAAATGATGGAATCACTTCTAAAGGAAAGAGTTGTCGGTATCTAGAGGCCAGAGGGCTGGGACCCTAGGCAGCATGGATTCACAGCAGGAAGGTCATGCCAGACAAATCTGATAGATTTCTTTGACTGGGTGACCAAAGTAGTAGATCAGGGAGGGCTGTGGACATGGCTCACGAGACTTTAGCAAGGCATTTGACACAGTCCCACACAAAAGATTAATATGCAAGTTAGCCAGCATGGAGTGGGTCCCAAGATGACAGCCTGGGTAAAGAATTGGCTGGAGAATAGGACACAGAGAGTAATAGTAAATGGAGTCCACTCAGAAGAAAGGAGGGTTACTAGTGGGGTACCGAGGGTTCAGTATTAGGACCGGGTCCTCTTCAATGTCTTTATAAGCGACATTGCAGAAGGACTGGAAGGAAAAGATGTCTCTGCTGCAGATGACACTAAGATCTGCAACAGAGTTGATGCACAGGGTGGGTGGAAAGGATGAGAAAGGACTTGGCAAGGTTAGAGGAATGGTCAAATGTATGGCAGCTTAGATTCAATGCTAAGAAGTGCAAGGTAATGCACCTGGGAAACAAAAACCCAGGGAAGAGTACAATGGGGGTGAGATACTAACAACAACAAAAATGGAAAGGGACCTGGGGTAGTCATATCAGATGACCTAAAGACGGGCAAGCAATGTGAGAGGGCAGCAAGGAGGGCTGGGGGATACTGGGATGCATAGGAGAGGCATCACCAGTAGAAAACAGGAGTTATTATCCTCTGTACAGACAGCTGGTGAGACCCCATCTGGAGTATTGTGTGCAGTTCTGAGACCCAATCTCCATCAAAGACATAGACAGGATGGAAGCTGTCCAGAGGAGGGCAACTAAAATGGTGCAGGGTCTGCACCAGAAGACATATGAAGAGAGACTTAAGGAGCTTAATATGTATAGCCTCGAGGAAAGAAGAGAGAGGGGGGACATGATAGAAACGTTCAAGTACCTCAAGGGAATCAACAAAGTCCAAGAGGGTAGCATCTTTCAAAAAAAGAGGTGTGCAAGAACAAGAGGGCACAATTTGAAAATAGAGGGGGCGGCTCAGAGGTAATTTAAGGAAGTATTTTTTACAGAGAGGGTTGTGGATGCATGGAACGGCCTTCCTAAGGAGGTTGTGGAGTCAAAATCAGTGGTGGAATTCAAGCATGCATGGGATAGTCATAAGGCAGTTCTGGGGGATGGGGGTAGGAAGAAGTAGGCTGCTGGTTAACTAGGATCTGCAGCTTATCCAGTAGGTAGGGAAATGGGCAGACTGGGTGGGCCAAGCGGTCCTTATCTGCCGTCAAATTCTATGTTTCTATGTTTCTATGGTCTTGTCACAATTACTGGAAAAAGTCATAAGTAACCAGCTGAGGCAGTATCTAGAAGCTAATAACCTGCTTAATCTAGTCCAGTCAGGGTTTAGAGCTAACATAGCACCCTCACAGCACTTGCCAAAGTGACTAATGACTGGCAAAGAGAGCTAGACAACAGGAATTACGCCTGCGCCATATTCTTGGACCTGAGCAAGGCCTTCGACACTGTCGACCATTCTCTACTATTCTCTTCCCTGACCTCACTAGGTTCTGACCCATTATCTTTACAGTGGTTCAACAACTACCTCTCTAATCGTTTCCAGCAGGTGAAAGCGAAAGGAGATCTCTCAACTCTCAAACCTCTCCTAAGATGTGTTCCCCAGGGTTCTATCGTAGGACCGATCTTATTTGCAATATACATCAGCAGTATTGATGAAAGCATAACTTCCGATCTTATTTGCAGTATACATCAACAGTATTGATGAAAGCATAACTAAGGCCAACATTCATCTGTTTGCAGATAACACAGTTCTTTACGTAAGCCACACGTCATTACAATCTGCATGTAATGACCTTCGGTCTGAATTCAACCTGCTGCAACACCAACTCCTAAACAAAAAACTATTACTTAACGCCAAGAAAACAAAAGCAATGCTCTTTCCTCCCTCTGCCCAAATGGTAAATTCAGCCCTATCAGATCCTGTGCCGCAGATTACTAAAATTATTGGCGAGAGAAGTTGGAATTTGTCCCTAAATTCAAATACCTGGGAGTATGGCTGGACCATAGGCTCTCCTTTATAGAGCACGTTGAAGAATTACTCAAAAAAATTATGACAGAGACTTGGCCTGTTCTTTAGGATAGCCCGCTTCTTAACTAGAGATGCCAAACTACAGCTGGTACAATCAACCTTTCTATTCTTGATAGATTATGCTGACATCCTCTACAGTCACTGTCCCATTTCCTCCCTCACCAAACTTGACACGTTATATCATAGAGCTTTGAGGTTCATCACAGGCCTGCCTTATTCCACTCACCACTGCTCCCTATATCAATCAGTGGGGTGGAGTTCTCTTCAGTTCAGGCGTGATAAAAATGCAGCCTTATGGACCCTGAGAGCCATCTCCAAAAAAACTGCCCCAATACATTACAGACTGTCTTCCTATAAAACCAGTAGGCAATTACGTCCTGAGAAGTTGCAAATCTCTCCTACTGATGGTCCCAAAGTTAACTCTCGCTTTGGCAGGGCTGCTATAAGCTTTACACTGTCCTCCTTGTGGAATAAATTGCAAAAAAAACTGAAACTGAGGTCACCCATCGGCATCTCATCTTTCAAGCTCTTATATTCACGCCTCAGAAATGATCAGTGCAGTTGTTTCCCATGACCATGAATTGTCATCATGCTAACCTGTACCATTTAACCATGAACGAATTACTTCTAGTGCTTGTCTCCTCTTTGGCCCTTGTCTGTCATCATGCTTTCATGTAACACCTTGATGCCTCTGTCCTCCCTTTGATACTGGTCTCTCTTCCCGCTTTCTCCAGCCTTTCTTTCACAACTCTATACTGCACTCATCCACAATCTACACGCAAGCATACTATAAAAGTCCTAACTCCCCTTTCCCTCTCCCTGTAGGCCCCCACTGCCGCATCAGTTCTACCAACCTATCCTTGGGACTTAACTTTCCACAATGTTTATCCTTCACTTACATATTACATACCCTTCCTGGTACCCGATCTGCCATTAGTTGGTGGTTCTCCAAGCCATTTTCATGGCTAGTACTAGTGACTGCCCCTGGTAAATGAACTAACTGGCTCTTCTATACAGAGAACATGGTTTATATACAGTTGCATGGTTCAGTGGTGGTCCTGCCCCCTTGTTTTGAATCCTCCTCTGTTATGGCTTGCCTCATCTTCCTTTTATCATTTGACTCTCCATTACTGCACCACTGTGTTTGTGTTTATATACTTATTTACATGTATTTATATGTTTTTATGATGGATGTTACCCGACCATGTTCTAACCAGGTCTATCTTGTAAAAGAGCTCTGCTCAATGGTGTTCGCCTGGATAAATAAAGATTTTGGTTGATTGATTGAGTTTTGATGTTTCCCCATTGTTCCTCCACCCCGCCTTCTTGCCTGTTTGCCGGTGCTTTTCTGAGGCACTCTTCCATTTTGACAAAGTCAGCCCTCCTAAAGTCCAGTACCCTCACTTTTGTATGCTTGACTCTGCAGCTGTGTTTATCGTGAACCACACTGTTTGGTGGTCACTTGTTCCCAGATGGCTACCCACTTCCAGATCTGAGATCCTTTCTCTGTCCCCATTTGAGATTGCCAGGTCTCACATAGCTCCCTCCCGAGTGGGTTCCAACACTAGCTGTCTGAGTCATGCCTCCATGTAGGGCATCGAGAATGACCCTGCTCTTGGATGTGGCTGCAGCAAAGGTGCTCCAGTTAACATCTGGCATATTCAGGTCCCCCATCAAGAATATATCCCCTTTTTCTGCCATCCTAAGGATGCCTTCTATCTTTTCCTTGTCCATTTCCTCCCCCTGAGACAGGGGTCTATATACAACCCCCGTGCGGATTGTGGTGCCATTTCCAGTCTCCAGGGTGACCCGCATTGCCTTCTCTCCTCCCTGTTTACCCTTTAGTTCTGTTGCTTTGATCCCTTCCCTTATGTAGAGAGCTGCTACTCTTCCACTACCCTCCCTGTCCCTCCTGTAGATTGTGTGCCCTGGTATGTTGACATCCCAGTCATAGTTCTCTGTGTACCATGTTTCTGTGACTGCCATGATATCCAGGCGTCCCTCTTCCATCAAGACTACTAGTTCAGGGAGCTTGTTACTCAGACTACGGGCATTAGTACTCATTGCCCTCCATTTTTTGATGATCTTACCCCTTTTAACCCCATCCCTGTCCTTACTGCCTTTGTCTTTTTCTCTATTTACCCCTGCTCTTTTCCCTATTGACTTCTCTATCTTGGTGTTTACCTTACTAACTACCCTAATTTTTTTATTGGGGGGGGCTAGGATTTCCCTGCTCCTTCTCAGTGCCTCCCCCCTTTGCTGTTTTAAATACTTGCCAATGAAGCATTTAAACCCATCACCTAGGATCATGGTTCCTCTCCTGGACAGATGCTGACCATTGTACCAGTATAGGCCTGTATCCCTCCAGGTGGATCCCCAGTGAAAACACAGATGAGTGAAATGGGGGGGCTGAAGAGAGGTTAGGTTCCTTGGGGGCACTCACAGGTACTGTTGTCTACTAGTTGGTATCTAAGGTTATGCCTGAAGGGTGGCAGAGTCATGGCATGAGTTATGGTGGCTAGGAGCTAATTCATCCAAAGCGGGGCCCTGTAGGCAAAATATCTTTTGCAAGCAAAGTCCTTCTGTATATTTAAAAGTTTAATACATTCTGAGCTTATAACAGCTCATGTCCAGATGTGTCCTGGGGGAGAGGGGAGAAGGAGACAACTAATCAATATAATACTAAAAGTACAAAAATCAAATACAATGATACAGACATGACACACAGGATCATACATATTTGAGGCAATTTAGTACTGAATGTAATTAGAAAAATATAACTGTCTTATATGTGAAGAAGGGAAAAGGAATAAAACAGTATGAACAGAGCAAAACTAGAGAGGGGAGAAGAAGAGGACTACAAGTAACAAGTAGTGAGGGAGAACAAAAGGAAAGGGTCATATACAGTTTCAGGAAGGATAACAATAGACATAAAGAAAAGACTTTAGAGAGGAAGGAGAAGAGGCAGAATGAATAAAAATGGGAAGAGAGGACCAACGTTTAGGAAAACGGTAGGAAAAAACAAGCTCATCAACAGTAGATTTTCTAGAAGGAAGCGAGAGAGAGAGAGAAAGTGGTGCTGAGGAGAGGGTAGGAGGAAGAAGGGGGAGGTGATAGGAGATAGAATATTTCCAAGTAGAGCATCATGGGTATGTAGTCAGACATAGGGGCAATCATCTAATGTCGAAGGCTCTGTTCAGGCAGCCAGTTTTTAGATGGACATGAGAAACTACCATAGATTTGAGAACTGATTTCATACCTATATATCAGAGATTTCCTTTCCTTGAAAATTTGCTGAAAATCCCTTCAGCCATTTTTGTTGAATGTTTGTGTGTGTGGGTGAGGGGCTTTTTAAATTTTTAAAGAGTAGCAGTAGTAAAGGTTTATTTTTGCTTGCCCAGGTAAATCTATTTACAGTGGTAATCAGTGCCATCAGTAGCCATAAGGGGACATGTTGGGTCACGTCACATGCTCATATCACTTTCTGTGCATTTGGTAATGTGGAGCTAATGAGAACAATATCGCCTCATGGTGCACCATAACATTCGAGAGGGTTCATCATGGCAGTGGCTACCACTGTAAATGATGCATTGGCTAAACCTTTATCTGTTGTATGTCCAAAGATGCAGCAAGTTGAGTTACTCCTCCCTTCCCTATGTGGGCCTGAGAAGAACATAAAGGTGTACTGTGCATTGCGCTTCTGCATGTGATGTTTAATGAGGTCTCCTGATCCCCACAGCCCTCAGTCATGCTTGCTACAGGTTTGGCCATACCTCATTTCTTAGCTTCTGATCTCTAGGGCATAGTGGGGTACAAAGTGTACTTTAGGGGTTACCAAGTTCCTGGGCTACCAAAGGAATACCTTTTCTGCTGTTACACATTATTCTTAAATCTTTTCTTGGGTCACAAATTCCCTGTTAGAGCTTATGGATAAACAATAGTAGATCAAAACCGACATGTAAAATAGAAAGGGAAGTATGTATAATGATGCAGTAATACCATTGAAAGGTTCTAGTGACGTGAACTTCAAGAGCAAAGCTTAAGAGGTTCCTACACATCACCCAAACATTGATATTGTTACTGAGAAATACTATACATAGTTCTTTTTTTTTTAATTTTTGTAAATATAACAACCCTATCTTCTTCAAGGATATCTCTTTCATCAGGCCACACCTTTGGGTGCGTCTCTGCGCTATTTGTATCTCCTTTCTACACAGGCTGTCTTGTAACCTGCCTACATCACTGTGTTTAACTGTCTGCATTTTGTAACCTGCCTGAGACACTGTATTTGTAACTGTGTCTTATCATGTATGTATGTTTATTTTTGACTCCTTGTACCCCCTTCCTCCGGATCGCACCTGAAAACAAGCCTCGGCTCAGTGTGCTTCTCCTGGTTATCAGCTTTAAATAAATAGCCGTCAGGCTCTAGGACCACACATAAACTTTTTGCAAGCAGTCCACTAGGGGCTGCCCATGACAATATCCTATGTCGGCACTTTCTGTGTAAACATGGGCTGCCCCTTCCCTCCTCAGTCGACCATACTCGTCAGGCTCTCCATGGAAATGCCGCTTGCTGTCGACTTTTCAACTTATTTTTTCTCATCTTAGTTAGTGATAACTTTTTACAAAGTGATTTTCAACATGATGTATGTCAACTAAAGAGCTATCAGAACTGCTTAAGTACTGCAAGTGTGGTGAAACGATATACTCTGGTGACTCACATGATGTCTGCTTATACTGCCTTGGCTTGGTCTATAATGTGAAGGCCTGCCAGATCTGCAGAAAGTTTAACAACACTACCCAGCGATGCCAAGAGAAGGCCTTGGAGACCCACCTCTTGAAGTAGCAAGTGGCCAAGATGGAGAAAGAGCTCCACTGCGGTGTCGGCCCATTTCTCAGGCTCCCATTTCTCCAAGTCCTGGGAAAAAACATTGGGACAACATAAGTGCAAACACTGATGAGGGAGCGCAGTAAAGATAAAGCTTCTCCTGTTTATTCATGGTCGGCCATTCACTCCAGCGTGACCCCCTCAGCACCATTGACCAGTACAGCGGCGACACTGCCAGTTCCGGCTGTCCACACAGAAACCCGGTCCAGGCAGGCTGAGAGCACCACCAGGCCTGTTATGGCTGGGGAGTTGCCATTGACAGCAGGGGCAGCACTTCCCTCATCGAAACTCTCCGGCGTTTCCGTCGACTACACTGGCACCAACATGCAGGAAATTCTTTCGTCCGTTATGGACATTCTTAAGTGCCTGCTACCTTCCCCTCCTATACAGGGGGCTACATCGGCTGGGCCAGCATGACAAACCCCACCATCGACACTTGCTTAGCCGATGCACCAGATACCTTGTTGCCAGTCAATGGCTTCTACTTCTCCCTCCTTTCACCCTCCCGACCATGTTGATGAGGACCAGGATTACAACCCAGAACTCACTGTGCAGGAGGAGAAAGAAGAAGAAGAGGATTATGTGGACTCTTATGAAAGAACCAGTTCCACAACTGTGCACTGGGAGTGAAGACTCTGTGGTGTGTGCACACAGGTCTCCCCCTGAAGATCCCTTTTTCATCACCATGCTGCAGAAACTTCAAACTGCCATGGAGTTTGATTTAGAGGAATAGGACAATATGAAGAAGAATTTTGTGGAATTCTTAGAATTGCCTCATTCCTCACCCATTATTATTCCTCCCCCCCTTCTGTCTACATGGGAGGATGCCACCCTGGCTGCCTGGCAGAGACCCAGCATGATACATGCCATACCAAGGAAGGTAGATAAGATGCATCATGCCCCCTCAGGCAAGCCTTTTTTCCCCGCAGGCCTACCTGAGGTGAATTCTGTAGTCATCAGTGCAGCCCATGACAGGTCTATGGCAGCAAAGCACCTTAGTTCCCTTCCTTCTGACAAGGAGTTGGGGGGGTTGATGTGTCGGGCAAAAGAACATTTGCTTCTGCCTCTCTGGGCCTGAGGATTGCAAACTACCAGGCTCACATGGTAAAATACCAAAATACTCTTTGGAGGAAGGCCAAAGCAGTCATCCAGGCCATTCCAGAGGGTACTCCTAAATAGGAGATAATAAAGGCTCTCACAGCAGGTGCCAACATAGGTAACCATCTCCTGTGCTCCACCTGTGACATTTCCGATGCCTCTGCCATATGTCTCAGGAGGTGCTCCTGGCTCAGACTAACTGGGTTTGCAAATGATGTTCAGGAACCCATTCTCAACGGAATTCAGGGGGATGTAAGCTTCAGTCTCACCAATTTACAGGCCTGTGGTAGACCCCTAAGATCAGTTCATTCCCTGTAGCATACACAACCCAGGACTCGACAAAGGGTACATTTTCATCCAGCCGCTACCAGACATCAATTTGCAACCAGACAGCAGGGTACGGGCAGAACAGCAGCAGCCCTACTTCCACCAGGAACCACCCCAGGTGCCCACTGAAAAGCCCCAAAAAGTGGCACTGCGGCAGCAACTGCAACAACTGGCTCTGCCTGACTCCTCTTCCACCCCACCACCAATGCCTCGGGGGGGGGGGGGTTACCTTTCCCTCCACCTGGACCAGTGGAGGAAGGTAACTTCAGATACTTCGGTCCTACAGATAATAGCATAGGGCCATGCTCTGGAACTTTTGGAACTACCTCCAGACCATCCAACAGTTCCTTCCCATTACCCTCCAGAACACATCCATTGCTTTTGGGGGAAATTCACACCTTACTTCAGAAAAGGGCAATAGAACCTGTTTCCTTGTAACAAAGGAACACAGGGTTCAATTCTCAGTACCTCCTAGTTCCAAAATGCACAGGAGATCTGAGACCCATTCTAGAGCTCAGAGATCTGAACTTTATTTTTATGGAGTACAAGAAGTTCAGAATGGTGACTCTGCAATGCCTACTTCCACTGCTGCAAGCTGCAGACTGGAGTTGCTCCTTAGATATGCAAGATGCTTACCTGCACATTAAGATTTGCCCTTCCCACAGGAGATATCTAAGATTCCTGTTTTGTGGGAACACTACCAGTTCAGGGTATTACCCTTTGGCTTGTCATCTGCACCACAGGTCTTTACCAAATATTTAGCAGTAGTGGCAGCAGCCCTCTGCTGGGAAGTCCTGCATGTCTTCCCATACCCGGACGACTGGCTTCTCAAAGCTTACTCCAGGGAACAGCTTTCCCGCACCCTAGCCTGAACCAAACACCAGTTCAGGGCTCTAAGGATTACCATCAATGTGCCAAAGTCATACTGACCCCATGCCAATGTCTGCAGTACATGGGGCAGTCCTGGACATGGCCCAAGGCCTTGCCTTGCTGTCTGAGGACGGGGCTGAACATCTGATTGCACAGGTGCAGGTGGTTTACAACAGGTATGTCAGGGCCAGGACATTCCTGAGACTCCTAGGCCTGATGGCAGTGGCCATAACCACAGTGCCACTGGCCAGACTACACATGAGGAACTCACAGTGGACACTAAGAGTCCAGTGGGACCAATTGGCAGACGACCTAGAACAGAAAGTTTTTGTAACCTCCCCTCTGTGAAAGGTACTTCGATAATGGATGGAAGCCAGCCATTTGCTGAAGGGGGTTCCCTTTCTGATACCTTATCCTCATTGGATTCTCACTACAGATGCCTTGGGGATGGTCTGGGGTGGGCACATCTGGGGCCCCATCAGACACAGGGTACATGAACCAAAGTGGAAAGCAACCGCCACATAAATGTCCTAGAAATGAGAGCTCTTCCGTATGTCCTATAGGTCTTCCAGCTCCATCTATCCCCAGGTCCTCTGTTAACTCAAATGGACAACGTAAGTATGATGCATAACATCAACAAGCAAGGGGGGGACTCATTTCTACCCCCTGTGCAGGGAGGCAATGAGAGTTTGGTATTGGGCTCTAGAACACTGTCTAGAACTGTCAGCAGTACATCTTCCAGGGGTCCAAAATGTCTTCGCAGACGGACTAAGCAAGTCACAGTCCAAGATGCACAAATGGGAACTGTTGACCTTGGTTGTAGAAGACCTGTTCGACAGGTGGAGTTGTCAAGAGTTGAACCTTTTTGCATCCCTGCACAGTGCAAAACTGCCACTTTTCTGCTCGCTCATTCCAAGGCCTGGAGTTTTTTTGGCTAGATATGTTGTCCCTCTCTTGGAAAGGGAGTTTCTTGTATGCCTTTCCTCCCTTTCCTCTAATTCGGAGAGTGCTAATCAAGCTTCAGATGGAGGGGGCAATTCTGGTACTCATTGCCCCCCCGTGGCCTCGTCGGGTTTGGTTCCCCTTATTGAAGTAGCTGGCAGTGGAAACTCCAGTACTTCTGCCATTATGACAGGGCCTACTGTCACAGGAACAGGGAACACTGGTCCATCTGGACCTCAAGTCACTCCACTTTCATGCATGGCTCTTGAAGATGTAGCCATTGCTCGGTTTTGGGGTATCACAAAAGGTGACTGACGTCTTGGTGGTGCCAGAAAACCTTCCACCAGAGCCACTTATTCTATGAAGTGGAAGCGGTTTGCTTTCTGGGCTACTTCCCACCAACTGTATTCTTTTACCTGTCCGGTAAAATCATACTAACATACTAATTACCAGCAGATTAGGCCTTACTGTCTATCAAGTCTGCTCAAACCTCAGATCCCTAGTTGGGTGCCGAGGTCCCCTCCACCTTGTGTTCCATAAACCCCTATCATCCATCCCCACCCCCTGGGCCAGGCCATCATCTGATACATCCGCTTTCTGTGTCTGTTCCATCCTCTCTTGAAGCCCTTCACTGTGGATCTCTGAACCAGCTCTCCAGGCAGCGCATTCCAGGGGTCCACCACCCTCTCAGTGAAAAACCTCCTCCTCTTCCCCCCTCACCCTTCCACATTCCAACTTCAAACCATGCCCTCTGGTGACACCTCCGTGCTTTAGTCTAAAGATCCCCTCCATGTTTACCCTATTTATTCCCTTGAGGTACTTGAAGACCTCAATCATGTCCCCCCTCCTCTCTCATCTCCTCCAGTGAAAACAGGCAGAGCTCCTCAAGTCTGTCCTCACACGTCAAATCCCCTAGTCCTCATATTATCTTAGTTGCCCTCCTCTGTATCCTCTCCAAGAGCTGTATGACCCTCTTCAAGTGTGGTCTTCAGTACTGTACACAGTACTCAAGGTGTGGTTTAACCAGTCCATTGAACAGTGGCAGAATCACTTCCCTGCTCCTAGAGGTGATCCCCTTATGGTGCATCCCAACATCCTGTTTGCCTTGCTAGCCGCTCTCCTGCACTGCTCAGAGTTATTTATACATGCATCCACCATGACCCCTAGGTCTTTTTCCCCTGTTGAGGCCTCCTGCACCTCCCCTCCCAGGGTGTACCTGTGTTTAGGGTTTCCCCGCCCAAGATGTAACACCTTGCACTTAGTGATATTGAAATTTAATTTTCATGTGAGCCCAGCTTCCAGGGTGCCCAGGTCCCTTGCAGGGCCAACTTCCTCTTCCCCTCAACTACTGCTCCCATCTTGGAGTCATCAGCGAAGAGACTCATTTCACACCTATACCCTCCCTGATGTCCGATATGTATGCATTAAACAGGATGGGACCCAGGACCGAGCCCTGCAGTACCCCACTACCGACCTCTCTAGGGTTCGAGAGATCCCCACCGACCACTACTCTCTGGGTGCGTCCAGCTAGCCAGTTTTCAATCCATCTGACCATAAAAGGGCCTACTCCCAACCCCGTCAGTTTCTCTACTAGACCATTGTGGGGGACAGAGTCAAATGCCTTGCTGAAGTCCAAGAATAATGCATCCACAGGCTTTCCCCTGTCCAGTTCTGATGTTACCCATTCGTAGAACTCCACAAGATTGGTTTGACATGATCTACCTGGCACAAACCCACGTTGCCGACTATCCAGACCTCACACCTCCTCCAAGTACACCCCCAATCATTCCTTTAGTACACTCTCCATTAATTTTCCCACCACCGAGGTCAAACTGATGGGTCTATAGTTACCTGGTACTTCCCTCGACCCCCACCCCTTTATGGATTAGCACCACATGTGCCTCTCGCCAATCCCTAGGTACCCTCTTTGTCTCAAGCGACCTGTTGAAGAGCTCCGCCAGGGGTGCAGCCAGTATATTCACCAATTCCCATAGTACTCTCGGATGAATGCCATCCTGCCCAGGAGATTTATCTTTCTTTAGGGCCTTAAGGGCTACCCACACCCTTTCAGTGGAGATAGCATCATCCGTCCCCGCCACCTTACTGGCCTTTTTGTCCTTATCCTGATGTAAACACCCTGGGGTACCTCTCCCTCCCTCTTGCTCCATTTCGTTGCTCCCCTGATCCCACTCACTACCGCTTCTATCCCCATTGTGCCTTGCTTTTTAGATGTCCCATCCCCCTCCCAGTGAACACAGAGGCGAAGGACGCCTTTAATACCTCTGCCTGGTCCCTCACCTCTTCCATCCACCCTCCTTCTGAACTCAATCTGCCGAGGTGGCCCTTAGTTTTTCTCCGCTCCCTAATGTACTGGAAGAACCCCTTTTCCCCTCCATCTATCCCCTGTGCCAGCCTATGGTTGCCACCTGTCAGATTTTTTACCTGGTGATCAGATTTTCAGGGTCCCTATCAGGTAATCCGGGTTCGCTCTGTGCTGGTCAGGTTTTTGAGCCATTTTGAGTGCTCACATACTTTTGAAACACATTTTGTCATATCACTTATTGTTTCAGCTACATGTCCAGGTTACAAACAAGTTCTGTTGTCAGTGTAGGCTTTTGTTTGTGAATGCAGATACCCTGGGAGGTATAAAGTATGGCCATTAACACCATTAGCACTTACTTAACCTAAGCTTTCCACTGCATCTTAAAGTAGCACAGCAGCACAGCAGCCCCCACCTTTTGTAACAGTAACAGAGCCAGTTGTCCTTCACTTTCATTTGCTGGTAAACATTTTCATCTTTAACAGAATTTAGGCATTTTTAAATGTTAAATTATTTTTTCCCACAAGAAAAAAGTATGGTCACTTCTTTGGCTTTGAAATAGTACTGTGGACAAGAACAGGAAATGGAGGCAGAAAAAGATACAAAGAATGTATATTGTTGTATGCTATTTACAGTATTTCCCTTGTCTCCCCCCAGATCATATCTGTAAACGAGATTTCTTTTATCTCTGTATGTTTATCTGGTTAACCAATGTCAATAAATAAATACATAAATAAAAAATTAGGAAGAACCTAGGAAAGTAACTTTAACAGGCACAGTACAGTATCTTAACATTTTAATTTCACTGCTGCTTTAAGTGTTGTCTTTTATTGGAGGAACAGTGCATGATGAGTCATGAAAAGGGGTGGGGCTAGGGGCGGAGCTTAGGATCCAGTTTTTGCCTCATTCAAACGTGGCAACCCTATGCAGCCAGCCGCTGCTCTTTACTGGACTTTGCCCCACACCATCCGGGTGGCTTTTCTAGATGCAAGATGGTACATTTCCTTTTCCCTATCCCCGCTTGTTGTTTTATACTTTTTGTAGGCCACCTTCTTTTCTCTGACCGCTACCTGAACCTTACTGGACCACCAACATGGTTTATGTGACCTTGCTCCCTTACGTTTCATCTTAGCGCAGGTCCTGACTGCCTCACGAAGTGCCCATTTTATGACCTCCCATCTCTTTTCCACATTTGTCATTGATGTAATCCCCTTCAAGTCAGGTTCTGGAGTATTTGCTGTCCTTGTCAGATGCAGGCCTGCAATACTCCTCTGTCAAAGTACACATGGCTGCCATTTCAGCTTCCATGTGCTTATTGATGCTTGTACGGTTGCTCAGCTGGGGGTAGCTCATACTTTTCTGAGAGGCATTCTACACTTGAAGCCTCCTATCCACAATCCAGTCCTGGCTTGGAACAGGAATTTTTTGTTGGAGAAGCTTACTTTGGCTCCTTTTGAGCCAGCCTTGACTTGTGGCCTACACTTCCTTTCTTGGAAAGCATTATTTTTGTTGGCACTGGGTCTGAAGAGTGCCAACAATAGCGTGGCATGGTGCGTGCAGAAAAAAAGCACGGTTTTGTTTTTTGCCTCCCCCCCTTCTAGAATTCTCACTCCAAGGGGAAGCAGATCCTAGGGAAAGTTAAAATGGCATGGAGGGCTGGGGCCATGGAGCACTTGTTTCCACAGCCCCATGTAAAAAAAAAAAGAAGTCCCAATATGCCAAAAAAGTTGGAGACCAGGATTAGAACACTGTTCTCCATTGCCACTGGCCGAGCTGCTCCATGCCCCAGCCCTCCATGCCATGGGAGCAGCTCAGCCAGCCTTCTGTTCCCTGCAGCCCTTACCCTGTGCACAGGACCACGGACAGCGACCAGCTTACAGCTAGCGCTGTGAAACCCTTACTCGCTGTCCGTGTGTGTGAAACATAGAAACATAGACTTTGACGTCAGATAAGGACCGCTTGGCCCACCTAGTCTGTTCATTTCCCTACCTAGAGGATAAGCTGCAGATCCTATTTAACCAACAGCCTATTTCTTCCTACCCCCCACAAAAATTGCCTTATGTCTGACCCATGCATTCTCGAATTCTCCCACAGTTTTAGACCCCACAACCTCCTCAGGAAGGCTGTTCCATGCTTCCACCACCCTCTCTGTGAAAAAATACTTCCTCACATTGCCCCTGAGCCATCCCCCCTCTATCTTCAAATTGTGTCCCCTTGTTCTTGCACATCTCTTTTTCTGAAAGATGCTACCCTCTTGGACTTTGTTGATTCCACTGAGGTACTTAAAGTTTCTATCATGTCCCCCCTCTCCCTCCTTTCCTCAAGAGTATACATATTAAGCTCCTTTAGCCTCTCCTCATATGGCTTCTCTTGCAGACCCTGCACCATTTTAGTTGCCCTCCTCTGAACTGCCTCCTTCCTGTCTATGTCCTTGAGGAGATGGGGTCTCCAGAACTGGACGCAGTATTCCAGATGGGGTCTCACCCACTGTCTGTATAGGGGGATAACAACTTCCTGTTTTCTGCTGGTGATGCCTCTCCCTATACGTCCCAGTATCCCCCCAGCCCTCCTTACCACCTTCTCACATTGCTTGCCAACTTTAAGGTTATCTGATATGATTACCCTAAGGTCCCTTTCCAATTTTGTTGTTGTTACTACCTCCCCCCCAGTGTGTAATCTTCACCTGGGTTTTTGTTTCCCAGGTGCATTACTTTGCACTTCTTTGCATTGAATCCAAGCTGCCATACTTCTGACCATTCCTCCAACCTTGCCAAGTCCCTTCTCATCCTTTCCATGCCTCCTTGTGTATCAACCCTGTTGCAGATCTTTGTGTCATCTGCAAAGAGGCATACTTTTCATTCCAGTCCCTCTGCAATGTCTCTTATAAAGTCATTAAAAAGGAGTGGACCCAGTACTGAACCCTGCGGTACCCCACTAGTAACCCCTCTTTCTTCAGAGTGGACTCCATTTACAATTACCTTCTGTGTCCTGTTGTTCAGCCAATGTTTTACCCAGGCTACCACCCTGGGACCACTCCAAGGCTGGTTAATTTGACTACTAATCTTTTGTGTGGAACTGTGTCAAATGCCTTGCTAAAGTCTAGGTAGGTCATGTCCACAGCCCCTCCCTGGTCTACTACTTTGGTCACCCAGTTAAAGAAATCAAGTAGATTCCTCTGACATGACCTTCCCGCTGTGAACCCATGCTGCCTTGGGTCCTGTGCCCCACTGGCTTCTAGGTTCAACAGTTCTTTCCTTCAGAAGTGATTCCATCACTTTCCCTACCACAGAGGTCAAACTGACAGGTCTGTAGTTTTCTGCCTCTGTCTTGCTCCCACTTTTGTGAAGGGGAATCACATCAGCCTTCTTCCAGTCCTCAGGTACCACACCATCCTCCCATGATTTGTTAAAAAGGGTAGTCAGTGGTGTCACTAGTTCTCTGCTTAATTCTTTTAGAATTCTGGGGTGAATTCCATCTGGCCCCATTGCTTTGTCCACCTTCAGTTTTAGGAGTTCTTTCAGAACCCTTTCTTCTGTGAAAGGACTGGGATCGACCCCCCTCTCCAGAGTGCTTCTGTTAATTGGACTAGGCACCCCCCCACTTCCTCTTTTGTGAATACTGAACAGAATTATTCATCCAGTATCCCTGCTTTTTCACTGTCACTCTCTGCCCACCCACCATCCATTCTATTCAGCCTCACTATCCCTCCCTTTGTCTTTCTACACTCCCTGATATACCTATAAAAGGTTTTATCCCCCTTCTTAACCGAGTTGGCTATCTTTTCCTCAGTTTGGGCCTTTGCTATTCTGACTACCCACCCTGCTTCCTTCTGTCTTAACTGGTACAGTTCTCTGCCCTGCTCCTTCTGTGTTTCCTTATACTTCCTAAATGCTATCTTTTTCTCCCTAACCTTCACCACCACTTCTTTTGAGAACCATAGTGGCTTTTTCTTTCATTTGTTGGTTTATTGCTTTCACACAGAGGCTTGTTGCCTCTGTGATGGCAATTTTGATATTTCCCATTGTTGCTCCACCTCCTTCTAGCCTGTTTGCTAGTGCTTTTCTAAGGCACTCTCCCATCTTGCCAAAGTCAGCCTCCTCAGAAGTCCCGAACCCTCACTTTGTATGGCTTGACTCTTAGCTGTGTTTATCGGAACCACACTGTTTGGTGGTCACTTGTTCCCAAATGGCTACCCACTTCTAGATCTGAGATCCTGTCACTGTCCCCATTTGAGAGTATGAGGTCTAAATCTGCTCCCCTCACAAGTAGGTTCCAAAACTAGCTGTGTGAGGCATGCCACCTGAAGGGCATCAAGAATGTCCCTGCTTTTGGATGTGGCTGCAGCAAAGGTGCTCCAGTTAACATCTGGCATATTAAGGTCCCCCATCAACAGTATCTCCCCCTTTCTCTGCCATCCTGAGTATGCCTTCTGTCATATCCTTGTCCATTCTCTCCCCCTGACATGGGGATCTGTATACAACCCCTGTGTGGATTGTAGTACCATTTCCAGTCTCTAAGGTGACCCACAGTGCCTCCTCTCCTCCCTGTTTACTCTTTTTTGTTCAGTTGCTTTTATTCCTTCCCTTACATAGAGAGCTACTACCCCCCCTTCTTCCCTCCCTGTCTCTCCTGTAGGTTGTGTATCCTGGTATGTTAACATCCCAGTCATGGTTCTCTGTATACCATGTTTTTGTGACTGCTACGATATCCAGGCATCCCTCTTCCATCAAGGCCACCAGTTCAGGGAGCTTGTTGCCTAGACTACGGGCATTGGTACTCATTACCCTCCATTTCTGGATGGCCTTACCCCTTTTTGCCCCATCCCTGTCCTTATTGTGTTTGTCACTTTCTCCATTTACCCCTGCGCGCTTCTCCCTATTGACATCTCTATATTGATGTCTACCTCACTTAGTACCCTGATTTTTTTTTTTTTGGGGGGGGGCTAGGATTTCCCTGTTCCCTGTATAGGGCGGCGCTCTTCTGGTAGCGCTCAATTGACAGGTTACCATTTTTGGTTGCTATTACTTCTGCTCAGAGAGTTTCAGAGCTTCAGGCTCTAATGTGTGAGCCTCCTTAATTTGATTTTTCACAAAGACAGGGTGTTTTTGTATACCAATCCTGAGTTTCTACCAAAGGTGATGTCTGAGTTTACTTTGAATCAAACCATCCACCTACCCGTTAAAGTCAATCCAGGGGAAGCATTGCTCTATGCTTTAGACATACATAGAATACTCAGGTGTTATATACACTGTACGAAGGACTGCAGAAAGTCCTTTCATCTTTTTGTTTCATTTGGCCCTAGGAAAGAGGGTGCCCCTGTTTCCAAATGGTGCTTGTCCAAATGGTTGGCTAACTGTATTACTTTCTGTTACAGGACGTACGGTAAGGAACGTCCTGGGGTAGTTCGTGGCCATTCAAGTAGAGGCATGGCCACTTCTCTTGCCTGTTTCAAAAATGTGTCTGCTGCTGAGATTTGTGCAGCTGCCACCTAGAGTACTGTCCATACCTTCACTGAACATATCAGTCTGGACATTGCCTCAAGAAAAAAGGGCTCATGTGGGACACTGGATATGTCCTTGCATTACAAGCAAAGGGTCACATGTTTGATTCCCAGAGAGGACATATATCTGCCATCTTATTTAGATAAGGAAAAAAAAAACAGTTTGGAACCCACTCGGGAGGGAGCAGTCTTAGACCTAGCACTCTCAAATGGGGTTGGAGAGAGGATCTCAGGTTTAGAAGTGGGTAGCCATCTGGGAACAAGCAACTACCAAACAATGTGGTTCACAATAAACACAGCTGTAGAGTCGAGCCATACAAAAGCAAGTGTGTTGGACTTTAGGAGGGCTGACTTTGGCTAAATGGGAGAGTATCTCAGAAAAGCACTAGCAAACCTTGTGCTATTTTTACTAGAATTTTTACATCATTTAATGGCCATGTTTATTTGAGAGATCTTGCAAATATTCAATGGACTTTATTATCCATTTGTCCAGATGTACAAACTTCATGGCGTTTTTTTCAGGACCTCTCTTTTGAGAGTTATTGACAAACATGCTCCTTTAAAGTTAAAAACTGTAAGAAAAGGAAAATTACCCTGGATGACGAGAGTTGAAAAATTTAATAAAAAAAAAATAAAAATCAAGACAATGGCAAATAGCTAGAAAATCAAAATCTGAGGCAGATAAATTGATTTTTAGAGTTATTCGAAATAAATGCACTGTTGAAATTAGAAAAGCAAAAAACAGCTATTATGAAGAATATTTTGTGGCAGCTGAGGGAGATTCTAGAACATTTTGGAAGGGAATTGATTCAATAAAAGGGAAGCGGGGTTCACCCTCTTTACCTATGTATTTAAATGTTAAAGGAAAGGTTTTGACATCAGATAGTAATACAGTTGAAATGTTTAATTCCTTTTTTTGCCTCTGTTGGAAATACTTTTGATGATTTATATTCAATTATATCCAATTTATATCCAATTTTGGATACTGGCTCTGATTATAAGTTGCAAAGACCATTGTTTTCATTTTTTCCTATAGTAACTGATGATGTTGAAAAGTAGTTGCAAAGGTTAGACACAAAAAAGGGACCAGGATGTGACGACATTACCCATTTTTTTGAAATTGGTCTCTTGAGTTCCTGGCACCTCATTTAGCATATATTTTTAATTTTTCATTGGACAGTTTAGAATTGCCACTTGATTTAAAAACAGCATTTGTTATCCCGATATATAAAGGGAGGGGAGGGATATTGCAAATCCGGTTTCTTATAGACCAATTTCAATTCTCTCGGTATGTGCTAAAATGTTTGAGAGGCTTGTTTGTCATCAATTGGTGCAGTACTTTAATAAATATGATATGTTGACTCATTGTCAATCAGGTTTTAGAAAGGTATATAATATAACACATATAATTTTGAAGGTGGTTGATAACGGGTTGGATGCCTTTGACAAAGACCAGGAAATGCCAGCTATATTCCTGGATCTGTCGAAGGCATTCGATACTGTTAATCACATCGTATTATTGAATAAACTAAAGAAAGTGGGTCTGGGTGTATCAGCATTGAGTTGGATACAAGCTTATTTAAAGGGAAGATTACAGTGTGTCAGGGTGGGAGGGGCTTGTTCAGCACCTGTTACTATGTGTAATGGAGTACCCCAGGGATCAGTGCTGGCCCTCTGTTTTTTCTATTATACATAAATGATTTGCCAAATGTTTGTTCTCCTGACACATGTATCCAACTCTATGCTGATGACACAATATTATATACAAAATATGAAAATATTGATATGGCATTATCTGTTTTGCAACAAGATTTTTCAAAGGTACAGATAGAACTAACAAAATTGAGACTCCTTGTAAATGAGCACAAAACACAATGGATTTTTAGAAAAAAATGTAAAACAGTTACGAAAGATATAAGGTCATTGGCTGGGGTTATTCTTGAGCAAGTGAAGTCTTTTAAATATTTAGGAATGTATTGGACAACAACTTAACATTCAAGACACATATAAAATCAATGTCTAATAAATTGAAGGGATTATTGAGTTTTTTTTTTTTACAGGAATAAATCCCTTTTCTGTTTAAAAGTGAGGAAGTTGTTATTCACATCTTTGTTTCTGACAGTATTAGATTACAGATATGTAGTTTTATAAAAATGCTAATAAAACTATTAGGTTCTCGGGATGTGTTGTTTAAAGGTGCTCTCAGATTTATGACAAATTTACCATACAGAACTCACCATTGTGTTTTGCACCAGAAATCAGGTATATGCTCATTATTAGATTTATTTATTTATTATTTATTTGCTTTTGGTAACCGGGTGGGTGCACTAGGCATAGAGATGCCTATTTTCAGGCATGACCCGGGAGGATACAAGTGAAAAATACATGAGCAGTACAATGTCAATTGCAGTGCCAGTAGCTCAGTAGGTAGCATACTCGCCTCTGAGGCCAGGAGATCAGAGGGCTGTGGGTTCAGTTCCCACATCTGGCACTTGGGTTAATATCTTCTGAGGTGCCATCTTTCGGATGAGACGTTAAACCGAGGTACCATCTGCCTGGATTGGTGGTAGTTCAGGTGGATGTTAAAGATCCCATGGCACTTATCGAAAAGTGTAGGAGAATTTCCCTGGTGTCCTGGCCAAATTTCCCTCATTCACTAAAAATGCCACCAACAAGGTCAGTTGGCATTCATCTGTATCCCCCTCCCCCGGGTCGTGCCCGAAAATAGGCAGGATTTGTGTAGTGCACTTACCCGATCAACAAATCTAAATAAAAATAAATAAAATGTGATGCAGTACAAGGAAAGTAAACAATGGGATGGTCAGAAATACAACAACTTAGCAACTGGGCGATACAGAGCTAGACAATGTCAAAATTATACACATTACAGTTAGGAAAGTCAAAATATAAACAAGTGCCAGCAAGTCCATATAGGTACAAACCGGAAAGTAAAAAAATACAGTAAGTGCCATCACAAGGCTGAAAACGGAGAGAAATAAAAAGAGGAGGAGGAGGTTGTAGGGAACAGGGAGAAAAGGGGGTGGGAAAGATGAAGGCATGCAGAGGAATGGTAAGAAGGAGAGTGCAGGAAGGACTAGGGTGAGGATGGAAGGAATGAATGAGCTAAGATGGATGGAAGCATGTATTAAGATTTGACGCTAACAGATGTTCATGGTGGGGTTTCTTGAAGCCAGCATGGGTGGGAGCTAGGTGAATAGTTTGAGGGATGGAATTCCAATACTTAGGGGCCGCGTAAGAGAAAGCATGAGTACCCATAGTGGTTTTGCATCTAGGGATGAAAAGAGGGGCATGGCCATAAGATCGGAGACCATAGGAAGGAGTTTGGGAGTGTAGCAAGGAGGCGAGGGACTGGGGGAGGCCTGATCTAGTTATACTGTCAATTAGAGAGCCATAGGACTGTAGCCGGTGAGCAGAAGGGCTGGGCCATTTTAGGTCAGCATAAAGCTGACAGTGATGTTTGAACCGAGGAGATGCAGAAGCATAGCGGCAGATGTTGTTATAGGTAGTGTCCCATTTATGGAGGGAGGTCTTTGATGCCCCTAGGTAGGTGACTGAGCCGTAAGCCAGGGCCAGGAGCAGTAGGTCTAGAGCTACAGCAAGCCTGGCAGATGGCATGAGGGCATAGCTGGTGCAGTAGGCACCTCCGATTTTAGCATTAACAGATTTGCCAGTGGCGGTGATATGGAGGTCAAAATCCAGGGATTCATCAAGGAGAATGCCCAGATATTTGAATGAGCTAGTGATAACTACTGGGGAACCATCAGCACTTGATATTTGGAGGGCATTGTGATTTGCTTTGAGTCTAGCTGGAGAGCTGAAAAGCATGGAGTGAGTTTTGCTTGCATTGAGAGCAAGGTTGTTTTCTGTTAGGCAGGACTGAATGCTTAAGAAGTCAATGGCTAGGGAGTGGTTAATATCCACGATGTTAGTACCACTGCGGTAAATGACAAGGTCATCCGCATAGAGCAAGGAAGAGCAGGCTGGTGCAAACAATGGGAAGTGATGTATAAAAATAGAGAAAAGTAGTGGGCCAAGTATGGAGCCTTGGGGAACCCCCGTGAGTATGGGAGAAAGATTGGACATGGCTGAGTTAAAAGCTACAGCCTGCATCCGGTTGGATAGATAGCTATTGAACCAGGCAACTGTTTCGGTGGAGAAACCAAAAGAGCAGAGTTTTGTAAGGAGAAGGGTATGGTTGACCAGGTCAAATGCTTTGGTTAAGTCAATGAAAATAGCACCTGTCACGAGACTGGATTCCATAGCAGCATAGATGTCGTTTGTAAGCTTTAGAATGGCAGTGGAAGTACTGTGGCCTTTGCGGAAGCCATGCTGGGAACTTGAGAGGAGGTTATGCTCCTGATGGTATGCTATAGTTTGGGTTGCCACTAATTTTTCCAGGATTTTACTGAGCACGGAAAAAATTGCTATTGGTCGGTAGTTAGACATGTCTTTAGGATCACCTTTCTTAAGGATGGGAGTAATTCTAGCTAGCTTCCAGATGTTGGGAACTATGCCATGACATATCGATAAATTAAAAACTTTAGTTAAAGGGGAGGCAATGAAAGGGGCAGTGACTTTCAGTAGCCTGGGTTCCAGTCCATCAGCACCTGAGCTAGTGCTGTCTGAGATGGAGAGTAGCGGCTTTAGAACTTCAGTTCTGGTAATGGTCCAAAACCGGAACGGTGGATGAGAAGGCACCGGTTCTGTGTCCACGGAACTAGAAGTGGGGATACCGGGGGGAAAGAGGTCGAGTAGCCAGACAGGTCAGAGAAGTGGCTGTTTAGTACATTGGCTATGGTCTCAGGATTATTACAATGCACGCCATTTAGCAGCATGTCATTAGTAGTGGATGATTTATTGGCTCCAAGGAGAGTTTTTATGACAGACCAGAATTTCTTGGAGTCACCAGCAGATTTCATTAACAAGTCCTTTCAGAATGAGCTTTTAGCTAGACGAATATTCCTTTATGCAGGAATTTCTCTGAACTTTATAGTCGTTATAATCTGCCTATGTGGTTGAGGCCTTGAAACGCCACCAACTTTTATCCCTTGTCCTAAGTCGAGTAAGAAGATCTTTGGTGAGCCACTTTGTCTGTGTACCCCATATACAGCATGTGACTCGGGGAGCATGGACGTCCTGGAGACATCTAAACTTTGCAAGGAAGTAGTCAAGGGCTGATTGAGCATTTGAGGAGGCAAGGATGGGAGACCCGTCAATCATTGAGACATCATGCATAAAATGTGCCTGATTAAGATTGGCCAGATTGCGGAATGTGATGAGTTTTAGAGGGGGAGATGGTTGTGTTGTGGAGCGCCAGATGCAGAAAATTGGGGAGTGATCACTTACAGCATCTGCCAGGGTACCAGAAGCAACTATACTGTCGAGGTGGTTTGTAAGGGCCCACTCAATTAGTGTACTGGAATGAGGGTGGTGCCATAACCCTTGTAGGGTCAGTGATTAGTTGGTGGAGGTTATGGCCATGTACAACAGTGTGGAAGGACTGACCAGCATTACTATCCAGTTTAGATTTAGATCTCCCGGTATGAGGATCCCTTTACATCAAGTGGCTTTATCCACCTGGGATAGGAGTTCCTTGAGACCAGCAATGGTACCAATAGGAGGGTTATAGGCACACACTATGTGCAGTTTCTTTGAGCCTAGTTGTAGGGTGGCATGAATAGCCTCACAGTGAGAGAGTGTGAAAGTCATTTTGGTGTAGTGATAGGTGAGGTTTAAAGAGGATTGCAACACCACCACCACGTTTAGATGTGGGCCTGTCTTGCCAGAGTATATTGTAGTTGGGTAACGTGCACAGGTGATCAGGGATGGAGGGTTTTAGCCAGGTATCGGACAGGCACAAGATGTCAGGGTTATATTGCGTAGCCCAAGCCTCAAGTTCTGTTAAGTTATGAGGAATGCTCCTGATATTTATGTGAACAATACGCAGCCCCTTAAAGTCTTTCCAAGCTGAATCATTGTGGGAGATGTTACCTGCAGGTCCTGGATTGAGTTCAATATCTCCTGCCAACATTAGTGATAGGAGGAGCAGGTACCACAGTTTACGATGAAAGAAAGGGGTGGGCAGGGAGTGAATTAGAGGAGGGGAGTTACTGAGTGTATATGCAACATGGTATGTGATCTTATTAGAGACAAGAAGAGGGAAGGTGGCAAGGGGCTAGTGGGATGGTTTAAGCATATTGGAAGAAATTACATTAGGATGTGAGGAGTTGCCATCCCATGAAGGTGAGCATCTTAACAAAGGCATCCATATGAGAGGAGCAAGAATAGAGACTAATTGAAAGACTGCACAGGGATTTGGAGCCCTGTAGTTAGATAGAGAGTGGGCCATGTTAGGGAACAGGTAAGTGAGAAGGTAGTAGCTAGTTGGTGAGTTAAATACTACTAATAATTGGAGGATTATTGGGTAGAAAAAATACACAGACTGCGCATCAAATTAACAGACCAAGAGGGAGAAAACTCGTATGTATTTAGAGCAGGTTTCCGAGAGCCCCCTAGCGTCGAAATAGTATAGGCTGCAAGTGAGAAAGTGAGGAGATAGTTAAAATCCTCACACACAACAAAAACAGGTGGTAGGCAGAGCAATGGGCACTATATAACAAATGCCGCCCAAGGGTGGGTATGGTGGGGTGCGGGTGGGGAGCAGCCACATAGTGGCTGTGGGACGGAGCGCTTGAGCAAGGGGTAGGATTTTTGGCTGAAAATTGCAATTTTAAAAGGCTACCCAAATAGTGGCAGCCTGAGGACTCTGTGAGATCGGAGAGCAAACACTGCAGGGCAGTAGGGCTGTAGCGAGTGCTGCAAAGGGAAATCGGTGTTTTCAAACTGGCGCCCGAGTCCTCGCTTTGGTTTACTTAATTAACTCTGGTCAAATTCATTCATAATGTTAGGTCCACGCCTGGAGAGCAGAACAAACACAGTTGCAGTAAAATTTAGCAAAACGGAGCAAGTTCCCTAGACGTTTGGAGGTGGTTGGATGGAGTCCAAAAAGGCGCCAAGATTTGACTTCAGACAAAGGCTTACAGAAGCTTGGTGATACACGGTTCAAGGCAAGTGCAGATAAAATTACCTTGATTACTTTGGGCGACGGCTTGGCTTGCTTCAGGGCAGGGTGCCCTCCTGAAACAGGGCTGGGGACAGAGTGAGAAAGAGAGTATGCAGACAGTTTAAATAGGGTTCAGTAGTTATCAGGAGACAGGTAATTGGAGGAGATAGAAGGATTGGGTGGAGAGGGGAGAAGTATGGTAGAGTGAGCGAGCAGAAAAAAATCACAGGGAAATCAGAAACTGTGAAACTCTTATCAAGCTAATTCTGAATAAAAATTACTGGTGCATTAAACATCATTTCGGCAGCAACATGAGACGGAATTTGCCCACAGTAAAAATAAACAAGTCTACAGCTGTAAAAAATAGGTAGAAAACAAACAGAAAATGCAAAGCATTCCAAGCTGTAAAACTGTCTGTATAGCAGCTAACACAAACTCATTTAATTATGCTGCAGCCCACCGTCTGCTCCCAGGAGTGAAAATGACCTAAATGAGACCTAGCCTGGCTGAGAGACCTGTCAGGGAAGAATCCCACTTAACTGTACAATGTCAGTGCCGCTGATGAAAAATGGATTTCACTTTTGAGCAAGGGGTAGGATTTTCGGCCGAAAATTGCAATTTTAAAAGGCTACCCAAATAGTGGCAGCCTGAGGACTCAGTGAGATCGGAGAGCAAACACTGCAGGGCAGTAGGGCTATAGCGAGTGCTGCAAGGGGAAATCGGCATTTTCAAACTGGCGCCTGAGTCCTCGCTATGGTTTACTTAATTAACTCTGGTCAAATTCATTCATAATGTTAGGTCCACGCCTGGAGAGCAGAACAAACACAGTTGCAGTAAAATTTAGCAAAACGGAGCAAGTTCCCTAGACGTTTGGAGGTGGTTGGATGGAGTCCAAAAAGGCGCCAAGATTTGACTTCAGACAAAGGCTTACAGAAGCTTGGTGATACATGGTTCAAGGCAAATGCAGACAAAATTACCTTGATTACTTTGAGCGATGGCTTGGCTTGCTCCAGGGCAGGGTGCCCTCCTGAAACAGGGCTTGATTGCTTTGGGCGATGGCTCGGCTTGCTCCAGGGCAGGGTGCCCTCCTGAAGCACTGCATTTTTTTTGATGTCTGAATCTTAGAGAGCTCCACCCTATATTGGTATAAAGGTCACAGTGGTGGGTGGAGTAAGGTACGCCAGTGATCAGTCTAATGGCTCGGTGGTAGAGTGTGTACAGTTTAGAGAGGGCAAAGTTTGGGCTTTAGCTATATAGGAAATCTGCATAGTCCAGTATGGGCATGAATGTTGTCTGAACAAGCCTAATTTTAGCTTCCGATGTGAAAAGATTTTTGATTCCAAAAAAAAAAAAAGAGTCCTAGTCTCTGTTTTAACTTTTTTTGTGAGCTCATAAGTGAAGGGCAATCTGTGGTCTATCCAAAACCTGAGGTATTTACATTTTTCCATAAGCTCCAGGGACTTATCCAAAAGAGTAGATACATGGGGAGCTGATCCACGGGAACAATGTTTAGATGCAAAGGTGGAGGGGGCAAATAGTATGGCCTTAGGTTTTTCAGCATTCAAGAGCAGCTTTAATTGCAGTGGATTATTCTGTCGTAGGTCAAATTCTTGCTCAAGATCACCACAGGCAAGTTCCGGGGAAGGCCTGGCAATATAAGGACAGTATCATCAGCAAACAGATGGATGTTTGCTGAAATTATATCAGAATTAGTGTTGTTAATATAAACAGCAAAAAGTAAGGGGCTTAAAATAGAGCCTTGAGGGACACCTCTTAACAGCATTTTCTGAGGAGAGAAGCCCCCATCCGCCTTGACCAGCTGATGTCGTTCCGTAAGATAGCTAGTAAACCATTTCAAGGCCAAATGGTCCACTCTAATGCCTTTTAATGTAGACAGAAGTATGTCATGGTCTGCACTATCAATTGCTTTGCTCAGATCGAGAAACAAAGGCCACGCATAATTTTTTGTATCCAGGGCAGGCTGCCAATCATTGGTGACCTTAGCCAAAGCTGATACAGTACTGTGGCGTGGTCTAAAACCTGACTGAACTGGATTGAGCACATTGAATGTTTCTAGGTGACTCCTGAGTTGCTCATTGACAACCTTTCTAGTAGTTCAGATAAGATTGTCAAGCGGGAAATTGGTCTGTAATTGTTTAAGTCGCTTGGATCTCCAGATTTAAACAGGGGTATGACATAAGCTGTTTTCCAAATTGGAGGAAGTACGCCTTGAGAAAGGGACATATTAAAGAGGTGGGTGATTGGGAGAGACAAATGTAATATCCCTGTTTTAAATAATATGGTACAATAAGGTCTGTACCTGCCAACTTTCTAACGTCTAGACTCAGTAATAAGTCCTCCACTTGCTTCAAGGTAACTGGAATGAAAGAGAATACACCTGCATGGGTAGTGGCGGCTGGAGCTTGGCAAACAGGGTCATGGGTACTCATCTGCAAATGAAGCTTGGATGCTGGTGAAGTGCCAAATGCCAAACCAACCGTTGCAAAGTGGTTATTGAGTAAATCGAGGGTCTCATTGTTATCTGTGGTGGAAGTGCCACCAGATATCATTTTTTGCAGGAGCGAGGTGGCTGGGCGGAAACCTTCTATATCCTTCAGCATTTTCCAAAATTTAGCTTGGCAGTTGGACGAGCACTTGAGTTCAGTATAGAAATAATTAGCTTTCTCAGCCCTGATTAACTTGGTGTACTGGTTTCTAAAGGCTGCCCAGTCCACAGGCAGCTTTAGTTTTCTAGCCCTTTTCCATAGGGCATCCCGATTTAGAAGTGCAGTTTTAAGGCTAGCTGTGAGCCAAGGACAGGATTTCTTTTTTGGGCATATTTTAATCTGAGGTGCATGTCTGTTTATGGTGTCTAGAACTATGGTTTGGAAGATCTCAAAGGCTTTGACTACAGTGTTGGCCAGGTAGAAATTTTGCCAGTTAGCAAATTGAAGGTCAGCAATGAATATGTTAGGATCAGAGTTCTGACGACTTCTCTTGAAGACATAACTAGATGTGGATATCATTTTAGGGGCAGATCTCACACAGACAATAGCACAGTGGTTGCTAAGATCATTAAAAAGGATGCCAGAGTGAGAGATAAGGTGCAGTTTGTTCAATAGGATTAGATCAAGCAGAGTGCTGCTTTCCAGGTTTTTGCGGTTAGGACTGCAAAAACCCGGTATGTATGTATATATTTCAAAAGTTTCACCAGAATAGACATGCTGAGCTGGTAACAGTTCATTTCCAGATGTGTCCTGGGGTAAAGGATGTGGAAAATCATATACAGCAAATGCAGTACATCAGGGAGCATAATTTAAAGTTGAATTCAGCATTGTAACAGATTCATGTAACAGAGAAAAACAGAATGCCAGGGCAAAACTGTGTTGGGGGAGGAGGGGGGGAGGAAAAGAATCATGGACAGTTGCAGGAGGGAGAAAAATATTTGTGAAGGAGAGACTTTCAAGAGAACGCAGATGAGGCAAAGTGAAATAACAAGAGAAGGGAGGACCAGAGTTTAAGAAAACAGTACGAGAAAGCAGACTGACCAACAGTAGACTTTCTAAAAGGAATAATGAGGGAATGAGAAGTATTATTGTACAGAGTATAGTAGGAAATTCAGGGAGAGGATAAGAGAGATGTAAGGTAGGCGTGAAGGGACCCAAACCAATGTTTAGTTATAAAGGAGACACAGTGGGAAAGGTGCCTGATATCAAGATAGGGAAGTGAGAGGGCAGAGTAAGAGTGAGCAATGGTGGTTACGAGGGGAACGATCTAAAGCAAAATGACAAAAAGAGTGAAAGAGGGGGTCCAGTCTGGCAAGGGAGGATTTGGGAGCTCCATTATAATCAAAAATAGGGAGCATCATCTTTATAACAGTCTCATGGCAGACAGGACGTGGGATACTCGCTTTATTCCTGTACAGTGCACCAAACTTGGGGTGGATCTTTTGGTGAATGGCATCAGTATGCACCGAGAAATCAAGATGATAGTCAAGCTGACCCTGGGGTACTTAAGTGGACACATCCTCAATAATAGCACCATCAGTGGTGAGAAAGGAAGACAGAGTGGTGAGTCTGGAAAACCTCTGAAGGGTGCCAAAAGTCATAGCCATTTTTTATTTTAATTTTTTTACATTGAGGGAAAGTTGGTTAGTCTGGAACCAGTGCTGAATATTGTTGAAATCCAGCTGACGCTGTGAAGTAAGATCCTGTGAAGAGGTGCCAGATGCAAAAATAACTGTATTATCAGCGTACATATGAATGGACGCAGAGGGTAGGTTATTCAAGAATATGGAAAAGAGAATGGGACCCAGGACAGACCCTTGAGAGACACCTGAACAGAAAGGAAGCGATGATGAAATGGTGCTTCCTATTTGGACAGCTTGAGATCTTCCCTCAAGATAAGAACGAAAGCAGCTGACGGTAGAGTCAGAAAGTCCTGCTGCCTTAAACTTGTCCAGGAGGGGATGTGCTACTGTGTCAAAAACTTTAGCATGATCATCAAAAATGGCAGAGGTGATCAGACCCTGATCCATACCTGTAAGGATGGAGTCATTGAGCCGAAGGAGGGAAGTGGAAGTGCAAGTGCAGTGGAATTTCCTAAAACCAGACTGAAAGGGGGGTGAAGGAGGAGGAGTCAAGGGTGGGAGAGAGTTGTGATAGTACAAGGTGTTCCTGTAACTTAGCTAAGGAAGGAGAGAGATAGGACAGTAGTTACCAAAAGAAGAGGGATCACCACCTTTAGGGATAGGAATGACAGTAGCCTACTTCCAAGCATCAGATGATAAAGAAAGACTGAGAAGCAGGCTACTAGGCAGTGCTATAGCAGGGGCTGAGAGAAGTAGATGTTTGGGATCAAGGACATCAGGGCTACCATATTTGTGAGAATTAAAAGCAAGCAAAGATTTAAGGGAAGCAGAGGTGGTGGTAAAAGAGAAGTAAAAGAGAGCTTTAAAGGAGGAGTAGGTAATGAGGGGGAAGAAAGGGGGGAGAAGGAGGAAGGGATGAGAGAGAGGGCACATGCAGTAAAGTAGGAATTAAAGGAAGAGGTAACAATAGAAGGGTCTGAAATGAGGGAATCCTCAACCCTGAGAACAGGAAAGGGTGACTGGGTCAGAGGAGAGAACAGAGAAAGGAACATGTTAAGAACTTTAGAGGGATGATTAAACGTTAAACAACAAACAGTCCAAAAGTACCGAATGTTACCAAAAACTTTGTTCTGCCATAGTGAAAAAGTGTCTCTTGAGTAAGCAGTAAAACCCAACAGGGTGTGTGGGTGACACTGGACGCTGGCTGAGCTCATGTCGCTGTGTTCCACTTCATTGTAGTCTTCAGCTCAGTTGATGTCTCTGGATTCTGGAACTGCTAAGTAATTAGTAAGTAGCAGTAATTAGGTGGCATTATAACATGGGTTAGGAAAACAAAGACATGCAATTGGTGAAACACCATCAGGTGATCATGGATTAAATGCCCGTATATGCACAGTTGCTATGATGCTCCCTGACTCCAAATCCCAGGGCAGTGTGGCACTCGTGTACTGGGAAAATGAGAACTGAAAGGCAGCCATGTAAAACAGTAGTGAAGTGAGAGAGTGCTCCACCGCGGGCATCGGGGATAATGGGAAACCGTAAGTAAGTTTTGACATGCAATACATGGTCACCTGATGGTGTTTCACCACTTGCATTTATTTATTTTTCTAACCCATGTTATTACAGGGTACTGTGTCACTTCGAATGTCTCTGTGAATCAGCAGTGACAACTGTACCCCCTCCCACATGCACGTGATAATGTCAGAGTGCAGCATACTTTTCCTTGTCACCAGTCGGGAGCAGGTCCCGCAGCCAGAATCCCACCCCCATTCCCCACGAGACATAAGACAGTTTCCATTTTGCCACTTGGGAAATACTCCCTTGTCAACGGGTAGCAGCCCCAACCCCAGCATCCGAGACAGAAAGCAAGACCCGGCAGATTGGGAGATACAGGTAGAAGAACAGGTGGAGACTGTGACCGGGAGAGCAGGCAGTGTGACTGGGGCAGGTAAGCAACTACCTTTTTTTTTATATATATATATATATATATACCCTATCCCCCAGCTGGCACCTGGAAACTAGTGCCGGCTCAGCATGCCTCTCCCAGTCACCAATGTTGAAATTAATAAACCAATATATAGGGCTCAGTGTTTTCTGTGCTGCTATCTGGCATCTACATTCCCCCACTCCCCCCACCCAATGAAAGGCTGCGGAAGCTGAGCACATCGGGGACAAACGTGGGGGGGGGGCAGTTACCCTGAGAGCAGAAAGCCTAGGGACACTGGCAGCTGCTGTTGAGCTCCCTGGGACAGTGAGCTGCTTCAGCACAGCGTGCGAGAGAGAGTCCATCCTGTACTGGCAGCAACAAAGAGAGTCCATCACATACCAGAGAGAGAGAGACCAGCAGATTTACAGAAGATGTCCTTCCTGTGTCTGTCTCATTATTGTTTTACCAATGATGAAGCAGGACACCGAGTACAGCATCTACTGTTATGGGGGCGCAGTCACAGCAACAGAGACTGGCACAGTTGTGGAAGATATCCTGTATCTGTGTTTTCACTTGTCAGTCCAGTTTTCTTTGTGGCTATTGGTTCATCGCATGGTGGAGAGACACTGACAGGGAGCAGTGCAGAGTGCTGCAGAAACAGAGACACAGCGCACTCAGTGTCCCACACCCAGATTCCATCCCTCCCCCGACGAGAGACACTGTCCCCTCCTGAATGTGAGCCTAGAAGCAGCAGCAGGTCACGGTGCAACAGAGAGAAACAGACAGAGAGAGAGCACCCTCATTTCCTGCTCTGTTCTCCACAAGTGCCTGTCATAGCATTCTTGAACAGCAAGATTATAGGAGTGGACCCTCTTGCTTAACCAAGTAGGAAGGGAGAGAGAGGCACACTGCAGGGAGAGAGACACAGGGAGCAAGAGGCAGGACAGTACAGTGGGAAGTCCGTGGGGGGGTGGATAACAGCGTTGAAAGTGTCACAAACTATATTATGCGCAACAAATGTCAGAAATAATCTCAGTACTGTATTTCTGACATTTTTATGTACATAAAAACAATCACATATGCATTCTTTGTTGGGGACTATTTTTCAAGGTGGCAGGATACGGTATGTTTCTTGCTATTTAAACGGGAAAAAAAACCTTCATGTTGTTTTTTTCCTTGTTTTGAACATAGCTCATGTTATAAGCACAGTAACCCACAAAAGGGTATGGGGTTATAGGCATTTAATCCACGCCTTGGGTGCTGTGAGGACACCCTGCCTGCAGCCTCGTGTCTCATAACACACCCGAGGCATGGATTAAATGCCTATGACCCCATACCCTGTTGTGGGTTATTCCTAGCGTATAGCATAGAGGTTAGAGTAACAAGCTGTGAAGAAGTTTGGTACATTAAGCAGACCTGGGTTTGATTCTCACAACCTCCACTTGCATGTTCTGTGACCCTGAGCAAGTTACTCAACCTATTCAATGGTCCTGGGTCACCCCTGAAAACAGACATTGAGCTTAGTGGAGCTTTGTGGTTACCAAAGGAAAAAAAATGAATATATGGCAGGACAAAGGGTGCACTAAAATGGGACCCTACATAAGGAAAAAATAGGACTGTTTCTAAACAGAAACAAATAATACTCTGGGGTGTTAAAACAGACTTCACACATGCCCAAAATTACAATTATATGCAAGAAAGTAAACATCATTGTTTATGTTCCTTTTAACTGAATCACAGCTACCTTAAAAAGTCTGACTGTTCGTGCTTCATTAGCACCGGCAGGGAGTGCCAATGCGGAGTGAAACTTGCATTAAGTTGATACCCATCTCCAGCCAGGGGTAATTATCAGATGTCTCCCATCAGCGTGGAGAGACAGTGACTACATTGCTAAAATTGTTCACAAAGCAGGAGAAAACATTGACGTCCAGGTACACATAGGGACTAATGATCTCGCCAGCTGGTCAGTTGTGGAGACCAAGGAACACCTGACCAGGCTGGGTGACAAACTATCATCCATTTCATCCGACATCTCCTTCTCTGAGATCCTGTCAGTCTGGGAGAGGGGGGCAGATGGACGGAAGGTCAGAGAAGGGGAGATGGGGAGCTAAACATGTGGCTCAAGGACTGGTGCCAGGAAAAAGGACACAGATTTGTAGGAACTGGCAACAGTTCTGGGAGCGAGTTCTTTAAATTTGATGGACTGCTTCTGACTAAGGAGGAGTCAGTGCATTGGGGCAGAAGTTTGACGTCTTTGCAGAATATTTAACTAGCAAATGGGAGAGAGGTGCAGCACCCCATACGTCGAATGGGAAGAACACCCCCCCCCCAGCTAATGGTCAAACAGGGATTCAGCATGTTTGCAGTTCATTTGCATTACCAGGTAAGAAAAAGGTCTGTCTTCCCATACAAGCGCACAGGAAATGCCAGACCTCACCAACAACTAACACAACGAAATCTGGCCAATGGAAAATCATGTACACAAATGCTCACAGCCTGGGAAATAAGATCCCAGACCTGCAGGCAATAATGTCAGAGGCTAAACTGGACATAGTAGCAATTAGTGAGGCGTGGTTTACCAGTAACCACTACGGAGACTTCAGTACCTGGCTATGTACTGTTCAGAAGAGACCAAGGTACAAAAAGGGGGGTGTGGTGGCTCTGTATGTCAATGAAAATATCAAAGCTACAGAAATTCAGAATACACATAAGGAGCCAGAAGAACTGTGGGTCACCCTGGAAACAGGAAATGGGACAGCCATAAGAACTGGGGTTGTCTACAGGCCCCAGACCAGGGGGGAGGACATAGACACATTACTGTTGGAAGATATACAAAACATGACAGCTAAAGGGTAGGTTCTGATAATGGGAGACTTCAACATGCTAGATACAGATTGGTCAATACCAGCAGGAACATCTGCCAGAACTAGACACAAGGTGGATTCCATGCAGGGGGAGGGCCTCAAACAACTGGTACAACAACCCACAAGAGACAGGGCTATCCTAGATCTAGTACTGACTAACAGGGAAGGGATCGCAGATCTCCAGGTAGAAGGATACCTGGGCCCAGTGACCATCACATGGTATGGTATGGTTCAATTTGGCCACTACATCTAAATCATCCCATTCCAAGGCAAAAATATGGGACTTCAGAGGAGCTGACTATGATAAGATGGCCAACAGAGTTAAGCTAGCCCTGGCAAAAAGAAACACAGGTGAGAGGGTACAGGCAAAGTGGGCAAGCATTAAGGATGCAATACTTGAAGCAACACCCCATTGTGTTAGACAGAAAAGGAAGTACAAAAGAAGAAGGAAACCACTTTGGTTCTCAGATACAGTAGCAGAATAGGTCCGAGCCAAAAGACTGGCCTTCAGGAAATATAAGGGAACACAGCGGGATGAAGCTAGGGAGGCATACCAAACTGCCCTAAGGGAAGCAGGGAAGGCAGTAAGGCAGGCAAAGTCCCAAACTGAGAAACACTAGCACGAACAGTAAAAGAAGGTGACCAGACTTTCTATAGAACATTAGTGAAAGGAGAAAGTCCAGCGGGTATTGCTAAGCTCAAAGGAGAAAAGGGGGCATGTGAGGAGGAGGACCCTGTAAAAGCATCTATCCTAAATAGATACTTTTGCTTAGTATGTACTGAAGAGAAGGTAGGGCAGGGCCCACAGCTGAGCACCATGGTCACAGGGGGGAGGGAGGTGAGCACTACTCCCTTCACAAAAGAATGGGTCCTACAAGAACTCGCTAAGCTCAGGGTGGACAAGGCAATGGGACCTGATGGCATACATCCCAGGGTACTTAAGGAGCTAAGGGTGGAACTAGCAGAGCCATTATCAGAACTGTTTAGTGAGTCTCTGAGCACAGGAGAGGTCCCAGAAGATTGGAGAAGGGCTCATGTGATCCCGCTCCACAAGAGTGGTAGCAGGGAGGAGGCAGGGAACTACAGACCAGTCAGTCTTACCTCAGTAGTGTGCAAGATTATGGAGGCACTCCTTAAGGAAAGGATAGTGCAACACCTGGAATCCATAGGGGCACAGGATCCAAGACAGCATGTGTTTACAAAACGAAGGTCCTGTCAAACTAATCTCATAGATTTCTTTGACTGGGTAACCAGAGTGGTGGACCAAGGGGGAGCAGTTGATGTCACCTACCTTGACTTCAGCAAAGCTTTCGACACTGTTCCACATAGAAGATTGATAAATAAGCTGGGTAGGCTCGGGGTGGGTCAAAAGTTGGTCAACTGGGTGGCTAACTGGTTGACTGGCAGAAAACAGAGAGTGGTGGTAAATGGTATACAGTCAGAAGAGATGAAAGTCAAGTGGGGTACCTCAGGGATCAGTCCTGGGGCCAGTCCTCTTCAATGTTTTCATTGGTGACATTGCAGATGGACTAGAGGGTAAGGCTTGTCTGTTTGCAAATTACACCAATATCTGCAACAGAGTAGATGATCCAGATGGGGTAGGCAAAATGAGAAGAGATCTGGATAAACTAGCAAAATGGTCAGAAGATTGGCAACTGGGATTTAACGCAAAGAAGTGCAAGATCATGCACATAGGGAAGAGAAACCCTGCAGCCACCTATAGGCTAGGAGGGGAGTTGCTGGCAGTCACAAAGGAAGAAAGAGACTTGGGCATCATCATCACTGATGACCTGAAATCATCGAAGCAGACCTCTAAAGCAGTAGGTAAGGCTAGGGGGATGTTAGGGTGTATTAGTAGGGCTATCACAAGTCGTAAGAGGGAGGTAATAATCCCACTTTACAAGACACTGGTTAGGCCCCATCTGGAGTACTGCATGCAGTACTGGAGGCCACACCTTCACAGAACATTAACAAATTGAGGCAGTCCAGAGAAGGGCAACCTAAATGGTGCAGGAGTGCATCAGAAGGCATATGAGGACAGATTAACGGTGCTCAATATGTATACCCTTGGGCAAAGGAGGAGAGAGTGATATGATCAAAACATTCAAACACCTTAAGGGCATTAACAAGGTGAAAGAGTCTAACATGTTTAAATATAAGAAAAATAGCAGGACAAGAGGACACAGCATGAGATTAGAGGAGGCCAATTAAGGGGAATGTGAGGAAATTCTTTTTTACAGAAAGAGTGATGGATGCATGGAACAGCCTACCTCAGGAAGTGGTGGCTATGAATACAGTGCAGGGCTTCAAACAGGCATGGGATAGACATAAGGGAGCAATACAGATGAGTATGAATAGATAGGCCACTGACAGAGCAAAGGCCGATGGCACATTTATAAGGTAGAAAAAGAAATGGGCAGACTGGATGGGCCTTGCGGTCCTTATCTGCCGTCAACCTCTATATTTCTATGTTTCTATTAAAATCAATAAACCAGCTTCCTGAACTTATAGTGTGCTTGTTCTGGAGTGGTTTGCCGCAGTTTATTTACCCTCTCCTTTTTACAATCAGTAAATGTTTCTGCTGCTCTTACAGACAGTCAGTAAACTAATTATATCACACCGTGCCCACTTTTGTGTTCCTTTTTTTGTTTTTGGCTAAGTAACTTCTAGATGTCCCACCTCCAAATTCTTTTGCTGTGTGAAATGGTCACCCACATTTTTCGATTTGATCACCATAAAAACTAGTCTGCAAAGCAGACCAACCCTAAAAACTAGTCTGTTTAAACCGTGAAAGTGGAAATAGTTTTTTTATATATGGCAATTGATAGCTGCCACCTATTTCTGTCATGCATACTCTTTAGTGCACATTTTAAAGATTATTGTAATTTTTTGTGTGTGCATTGGCTGTGGTGAGGCCTGAGTGACATGTCAAACAGAAGGTAGCACCAGTTGAATCATTTTCTAGTCAGTTTACATCCCTAACATACAGACTTACATACTCATGATGTTTTGTGCCTGGATTGAGGCTTTTGATTTTGTGGCCCATATATTCAAACTGAGCCAGACTGTGGCGCAAGCCTGGGCGCAGCGCAACTTGGCTGCGCAAGGGCGTTGACTGGGCGATAGAGGAGCTGTGCCATGGCACAGCATAGTTGAATATCGCACCCTGGCCACCCGCAGGGTGCATGGCGCAGTGGCACTGCGCCAGCGCAAGTGGCCAGAATGGAGCAGGGGGATGCGCTAGCGCAAGTTCCATTGCACTATCGCATCGCGATATTCAAAAGTGCACATGCAAATGGGGCCCTAATCTATGCAAGGTGCAAATGGGGCCATTTGCATGTCATTATGGGGCCATTTGCATGCAGATGTACTGATCCCCGGCGACTTGCACCTGTCGCCCTACCAGGCAGCAGCCGTCGGAGACCGGTGCCCCCTGCAGCGTGGCAGTGTGCTCCACAGCCCAATCGTGGTCTGAAGTAAAATATTAAGCAATCTAACATCCCTGGTAGTCCAGTGGACCGCTGTCAGCCCGATCGTGGGCTTCAGTAAAACAATAGAACTCCAATATCCCTGGTGGTCCAGTGGACCGCTCTCAACCCAATTGGGGGCATTTGTATAAAAAATAATGCGGCCACTATCCTGGTGGTCCAGCGGACCTTCCCCACCACCCACTGATCCCACGCCGCTTCCCCTGGTCAGCGGTGTGTAGCACCTACCCCGCCTGCCACCCCCGACTGACACTGTCAGTGAGGTTGTACACCCATTGATCCACAGTGTGAGCCAATGGGCATGCAGCCCGTACCATACTACACATTCAGATGTGAATGGATCCATTTACATATCTGGAATATGTGGCTCTTTGACATAGGCTGCATGCCCGACCAACTCAGCTGTGAACCAGTAGGCGAGCAGCTCTAGCGACGGTGTCGGGCGGTGGCGGCAGGCAGGTGGGGTGCCGCTGCCTGCTGCTGACCAGGGGGAGAGGGGGGCGGTGGGAGGGGGGGTCCGCTGCCCACCAGGGATATTGGATAGATTTTATTTACTGAAGCCCGCGATCAGGCTGACAGTGGTCCACTGGACCACCAGGGAGTTAGGAGGGTCATTTCTGTCTGTATGCCCGCGATCGGACATGGGGGGTGCTGCCGGGGCTTGGGTGGCCACCCACAGGTGGCAGCTGCCATGGGGGGCCATCCGTTGTTCCTCTTTTTTTTTTGTATCAACTTTTTGCGGCGCAAGTAGGGGTTGCACATGTTTAGACTCAGCACATCCCAGGCTGAATATCGGGATGTGCAGAATATGCATGGGCACGCCCCTACTACCTGCGCCACATACAGTACTGATGCGCTTCGGTGCATCAGGATTTGTGCCAGGCATAATTCCGGTTTGAATATCGTGCCGGGCACATCAGTGGGTTGTGCATGGCGCAACACTGTTGCACCATGCGCAACCCTTTTGAATATCTGGGCCTGTGTGTTTATAGAAACCACATACATTGGAACGTATCTGCCCTCTTCTGTTATTTATCTACAGTACATATTGTCCTCTTCTTTCTTGTCAGCATTTAAATTACTTCACCACTTTCACTCAGTCTATATGACATTAACAAGATTTAGCTGGTGCCAACAAGGCTGGTCTTGCTTTTTTTTAAATCTAGTTATCTTTATTTTTGTAGGAGGCCCTGACGTCTCACCAGTCTCACTGTTGTAATTGTAGTTACAGTATATGAAGACCTCATCCAACATCAGTTTTATAGATTTTTTTTGTTTACAGTGCCCACAGGGAGGGCATTGGTGCAGCGGCACTGTTTTTCAGTAATGCTCCCTATACTGTACACAGTGATTCAAGTCCACCGAACACCAGGCAATTTAGTTTCACCCCCTCAGCACCATACTCACAGTCCCACTCCATATCACCTTTTTTATTTTCTGATGGTCCATGTTGGACACTAGACCCGACAGGTAATTGGGGACAAAGACAGATTTTAAAAAAATTCCCGGATGGACCAGGTTGGTCACCAGATCTGTCAGGTAGTTTTGGGGTGGGGGCACAATGTTTTTTCATTCCCTAACAGGTCTGATTGGGATTCATCAGATTCCTGAGGGGAGGGCAATAGATTTTTTTTTTTCATTCTCTGGCTGTCTTATTTTTTTCTGGTCTCATCGGGACAGATTTTTTTTTTTGTTCTCTAATAGATCGTGTTAAACACTGACCCGATAGGTTGTTGGGGGAGGGTCCAGATTTGTCCCCGCTGGATTGGGCACTGGACTCATCAGTTAGTTTTCAGGAGGGGTAACATATTTTGTTTAATTTCCTGATGGTCCAGGTTGGGCACCAGACCATTGTGCTGCACAGCAGGCTGGGCTGGAGCACGCACTGTAGTGTGATCCTCTGTGTGCGTACTGAAAAGAGTGCAGAGCTGAGACTGAGGTCCGAGAAAAAGAAAGGGTGGGATCACTGGCACTTGGAGTTACAGAAACAGAAGTGTGCACCATCAGTCCCCCTCAGTCTAGTCTCCCTTGCTAGTGTGCTGCAGGCAGCAGTAGTACAGCAGCAGCCCCAAGCTTCTTGCACAATGTTTGAGCCCCCCACTGTGATGTGAGTGAATGGGTATGGGGGAAACCAGCGTTTTACTAACTAGCCTATTCCACCTAATGCTCACTGCTTTGCTGCTGCTCCACTTTATCTCCATTTGGCTTAATACATGGGTATGGTTGGGTACAGGGCCCATCAGGTAGTTGGAAGGAGAGGGACAGATGGTTTATTCCCTGATGGGCCAGGTTGGGCATTGGATTGCTAAGATGTTAGGGGCGAAGATCGACATTCTTTTTATTCTCTGCAAGTCGGGGTTGGGCACTAGACCTGTCAGGTTGTTAGGGTGAGGAGTCAGATTTTATTTACCCCGACTGGTCTGGCTGAACAACTGTATCTGTCAGGTTGTTGGAAGAGGGGTATTGTGTTTTTGTTTTTTTTTCCTTTTTTGTCCCCCTGACAAGCCAGGTTGGACATCAGATCTGTCAGATTGTTGCGGGAGGGAGACAGGTTTCTTTCATTCCCTGATGGGCCAGGTTGGGTGGTGGACCTGTCTGGCAGTTTGGGAAAGAGGGATAGATGTTTTTGTTCCATGACAGGCCATACTGGGCACTGGATCTGTCAAGTTGTTGGTAGGAGGGGGGACTTATTGTGAGGCCCCACCTGGAGAATTGTCTCCAGTTCTGGATACTGCACCTCAGAGAGGGCATAGACAGGGTGGAGACAGTCCAGGGGAGGGCAGCTAAAATGGTGCCAGGGTTGCATCAAAAGCCCTACAAAGAGAGACTGCAGGATCTCAACGTGTACACCTTGGAAGAGAGGAGAGGAGGGGGGGGGGGGGGCATGATAGAGCCCTACAAATACTTTATGGGATGAACAGGGTGCAGGAGGGGAGTCTTTTTTTTTTAATAAGTGAGAAAGACCACCAGGGCCAGAAGGTATGCAGTGAAGGTAGAGGGAGGGAAGTTTAAGAGGGATATAAGGAAGTACTGCTTCTCTGAAAGAGTGGTGGAGGTGAAAACAATAGGGGGCTTCAGACAAGTGTTGGATATACATAGGAGAATATTAGTAAATAGACAGGGAGAAGGGAAGGCAAGTTTATTTGTTAGGTACTTATCCAAGGTTCTAAGCACCATCCATACACAATAAAACGTAATTTTAAAAACCACAGATGTAAAACAGTATATACATGGTAGAATGAAACTCCAAGATGTTTGGTACTAATTAAGATCCCTACAGCTTAAAACTTAAGACTTGGGTAGTCCCAAAGGCCTGATTAAAAAAAAATGTATTATAAGGAAGCTTTTGAAATGTCCCAAAGAGGGGACCTGTCTTATATAGGCTGGTATTGAATTCAGCATGATAGGAGACATAGCAGTGAAAGGTCTGGCTCTTCTGGATTTAAGTCAGAAGTGAGGAACCAACAGGAGACCTGCCTCTGAGGAACAAAGAGGTCGGACAGGAGTGTATGCAGTCAAGAGGTCTTTCAGGTAGCTTGGACACAAATCGTGCAGAGCTCTGTATACCAACAAACATATCTTGAAGATGATGCACCACCTCACTGGCAACCAGTGCAGTTCCCGGAGCACTGGTGCGATAGCGGGGACCTCATGGTTCAAGCATATCAGCTGGGCTTCCAAGTTCAGCAAAAGTCGCAAGCGTTGCACCAGCCCTCTAGGTAGACAGCATTACAGTAATCCAAGCAGGAGGGAGACAAAAGCATGCAGTAGTGTTTCCAGGTCAGAATGAGAAAGATCAGTCCGAATTTGGGTGATATTTTGTAGATGGTAGAAACCACTGCGGACACCTGATGTTTCAGTGTCAGTCTATCCTCCACAACAATGCCCAAGTTCTTAACACTATCTACAGTTTGTAGTGTTGTGCAACCTATTGATGGCAACAAGGCATCATCACTGTTCATTGCTGCAGCCGCCCGACCCAGTTTCACCAGTAGCACCTCCGTCTTACATGAGTTGAGCCTAAGCCAGCATAAAGACATCCAATTCTTGATCTCTGTAAGACACTCATCTAGCACAGCTACTGCATTAACCCTGTCAAGTGCACCTGACTGGTAGATCTGGGTATCATCTGCGTAGGGCTGAAAACCCAGACCATACCACCTAGTGATCTCCCCCAGTGGTAACATATACATGGCAAACAGTATGAGACCATTTAGGGTCTGCGGACAGTCGTCACAAGACCATTTAGGGTCTCCAGAGACAAACTAGACAGGGACCATCGGGGCAGACGGGGTTGGCCAAGTGGTCCTTTTTTGTTGACGGATTCTATATTTCTTACACTTTTTTATTCCCTGAGAGGCTGTGCTGCATTCCTGACCTATCAGGTAGTTTGGGAGAGAGGGAATTTTCTTTAAATTCCCTGATGGACTGGATTGGGTTTTGGACTAGTTAGGTAGTTGGAGTGGGAAAACACAGATTTGTGTTATATTCCCTGACGGATCAGGTTGGCAACTGGATCTGTCAGGTTGTTGGGGGAAGGGAGCATATTTGTTTTATTTGTCCAGGCTGCTCTCCAGACCAATCAGGTAATTGGGAGAGGGGGACAGATTTTTGTTTTAATTATGTCAGGCCACATCGGGCACCGGAGATTCTATTCTATTTTACATTATCTGTGCTACTAGTTTGGAACTTAAGTGCTGTCTTGCAGACTCTCTCACCCTGGTCCTCTCTTACTGCAGCAACTGATCCCCCCGCGTTTTCTCAGTCTGTGGTCAGGTTACTCCTGCTGGCTGCAAATGCATTATTCAATATTATATAGAAAAGCTGGGAGAGATGATTTCTACTTCCTAAAAGTATCAAATGGTGCCACAGCTATGCTATTCTTTGTCCTTCTGCATTGTAATAATTTAGTAGCACAAAAAACCTCCGTTTTATGTAGATGATTTCACATTTTTGTTTCCAGTTAGCTATCCATTGACAAAGTTGTGCATACAGTTTATTATCATTTCCTCTCTGGGCTTATTCACTGTCACTCTTGTCATCACAGTGAGGGGACAAGGCTAAACAACCCAAAAATTCAGTGCATCACCTAGGTCAGAATAGCGCCATTTGCTCAACAGTTTCTCATGCACTCTCCTCCTTGATAGGAACAGAAAGTTAGCAACGCGTTGCAGACAGCTGCAAGGAGCAACAGTTGGCACAACACTCACTCTTTGACAGCCAAAAAAAGCATATCCCAGTCTTCCAGTGCATTTCAGTGGGACAGCTGCAAAACACTTCCTTACTTTGATCCCAGTAGGAACTGATCTGCTATGCAGAACAGCCCTAAAAAGAGGAATTTGAATGTGTCTGTTCTTAGGCAACTGAAGCAGCAGTAACTGCCCATCATTATGAGATTTATCTCATAGTGAAGACAAATTGCCAGCTACTGGGGAGTAGTTTTTCATAACAGTATGACTTTGTCTTCCCAGATGTTGGCTGTTGGTGGGTGCGTTACCATTGCTAGATTTCACCCTTTTCTTAAAGGTGTGGGTCAACCTTTCTTGAAGGTGCAGGTTTAAGGACTAATGTTACAGTGCTAGGTTAGGGTGTGGTCTGCATTGTGACATGGTCCTTAGCACATTCTATCCCATTGGTACTTTGATTGATAATTAGGCTCATGCCATAAACACCGGCAATCAAGTGCACTAGCAAGGGGATGCTGTTTTGTTGGGATGTACAGTTCTTTGGATGAGGCATTAAATTGAGGACTTGTCACCCTTATTTGGTGGTGGTTCAGGTATATGTTAAGGACTCCATGGCCCTTCTAAAAAAGAGCAGGGGATTTCTCTGGTGTCATGGCTAAATTCCCCCATTCACTAAAATACCACCGATAGCTTAATCTGGTTTCATTTCAGTTGGTTTCTTTGCATCTGTATCCTCTCCCCCATTCTTTGATGGACAGGATGGAAATAGGCTGTATTGTCTTGCCCTCCTTTCTGGGTTAACAAAAAATAACTACTGGTAGCACCTAGGCTGCAACATAGTATAGAATTTACGTAGTACTGTTCGTGCACTGTATCCCAAAGTGCTTTAACAAGCAATTACACAGGATGGCATAGCTGAGATGCTGCATCTCCTTTCCAGTGTGGTCCTGCTTCTGCATAGGACAGCTTGATGCCTCTCAGCATCGTTGTCACTTTGATTCCTGTTGCTGGGGTGGTGGGAGTTCTTGGAACAGTGGCACAGGTGAAGTGCTTCAGTGTATTTTAGTTTGGGTTCCGTGAGACTGTACTGAACTGTGGTATTGTTTCAAGGAACCCCAAAGTGTGCTGTCATGTTCACTATACCACTGTTCTCTAGCAGTCACAGCACAGGATTTTCCAGACCTCTTGCTTATATGATTACAAATGTAATTATTGCAACTTGGTATCATGTCATGCAAAACCATAGAATAATGGTGATTAACCTTACATTCAAGAAAATTCCTACATTCAGCATAGAAAACTATTAAGCAACTGTAGCTGAAATTCAGAAACTGTGATTAGAGTCTAAACTTTCTTTCAAGTAGAATTTTTTGTCAGTAACCTGTAATTTATTTATTTATAGAGCTTATTACTATAATGTTACAGACCTTCAGAATGAAATATGTGCTCTGTACCCAAACTGTTCAATAAAAATGAATAAAAAAAAATTCCATGTTGAATATGTTAGCCTTTTAAAAGCACATTTGAAGAAAATGACAAGTTCTGACATGTCTGTCATGACTCTAGTTACATATAGAATAATGGCTGGGTAGGGGGTTATAACGAGAATTTTACACCCCCCCAGGTGTGAGATGCCACATAAACCCCAAGAGTGAAGCTATAGGGGTTTATAAAGGCATTCACACGGAGGGTGTGTAAAATTCAAGTTTCACACACCTACCCAGCCTTTATTTTATATAATAGCTGGGGAGTGTTTTTTTGCCACAGCAATTATATAAAATATAAATACAATTTTTCAGCTGTGGTGTAGTCAGGTTTCAGCGCGGTGCACGGTAGTTGGTAAAACCAAATGTTTCTTTTGGGGTTTTTTTCCCCTCTCTCTTCGGTTTTTTTTTTGTTTTGTTTTGTTTTGTTTTTGTTAAAGCTTATGTCTTCCAGCAGAAAGTGCCCAGTTAGTGATTTGAAAATTATCTTACCACCAAGTTGGAGTGCAAGTGGCAGTGACGACTCCGGCGCTTAGGTCTGGCGCAGAGAGAGGGAAGAGTGGCAGCTAGCATATACGTGGACTGAGGGTAACCCAGCACGTGTTCGCCATTATAATCCATAGGTTATAACTGGGAAATTACAATCGGGTTTGCCTATGGGAAAAAAAACGTGCCCCAGTTATTATAGTATAATCACTCTTAGAAGGATTATGAAATGTGTCAGTTATGAAGCTGATTCCATCATCTGTACTGTCTTGAGAATTACATTTTCTAGCAAGTAACTGAAGAGCTTTGAAAATAAGTATGTTTATTGTATAAATCAGTGGGCCCAGACAGAATGCATCCGAGGGTGTAGAGGAAGATGGAACAGGTCCTAAAAGGACAGATGGTAGATCTCATCATCTGCTCCTTAGAAATGGGGAGGTGCCAGGGGATTGGAGGACAGTAGATGTGGTTCCCCTGCATAAAGTAGGAGGCGAGATGAGCAAGATAATTATAGTCTGGTCTGTCTGATATTTGTACAATTTGTTTTTGTACTGATTTATTTTTCATTTTCACCATATGTCTCCATTTCTGTCTCCTTCTCACACATGTGTCACCTTTCAGCCTTCTTACAAGGCCCTGTTAATCAGTCTCTACCTGGGAACTTCCCCAGCTCTTTCTCTCCCATTATGTTTTATCTTTCCCATCATCACCTTTTTGTTTCACAGATTCTCTCTCTTAATCTTATCATTTGTCACTTCTTCTCCCTTTGCCTCCCCCTTCTTCTTTCTCCACATATATATCTCTCTCATTTTACCTCTCCTCTACACTAACTTGTTTTTCTCTCTTTTAGATATTTCCTGAAGAAGACCTAAGGTCGAAACGTAGATTTTTAACTCTATTTTCTATTTTCAGCGTGCATTTAATATAACCATTTTGTTTTGGTCTGTCTGATGCCCATAGTAGGAAAACTTTTGGAATAAGTAATTAACGAGAGGCTGGTAGGATTCCTGGAGGAAAATGTTCTGCAGGACGCCAGGCAGCATGGGTTTACCAGTGGGAGGTTGTACCAAACAAACCTGATCAAATTCTTCGATTGAGTGATGAGGGCTGTAGATGAGGGTCATGCAGTGGATGTTCTGTGTCTAGATTTCAGCAAGGCCTTTGAGTACATCTTACATGGATGGTTGATTAAACAACTGGATGATCTTGGAGTAGGAGATAAAAAAAAAAAAAAAATGATTGAGAAATTGGCTGAATGGGAGGACCCAGAGAGTAGGCCTAAATGGGGAGCATTCAGAGGTAATGGAGGTCACAAATGGAGTGCCTCATGGCTTGGTATTGGGACTGAGTTCTCTTTAACATATTTATCTTCTTTGAAGATAATTCTTCCCTTAGGCCACACCTTTGGAACTAAACCCACCTCAGCGCTAGGATGACACGAAAACTTTTGCTAATTGATGGCCGCCCATGCCAACATCATGCATCAGCATCTACATAAAGGTGGGCGGCCCCATCTCTTCTCAGTTCTTTTTCTGCTGTCAACTGTACTCATTGGACCTGCTTTGTAAATGAATACAACTAGCCATTGCTATTTGTTATTTTATAGAAAGCAATCACTAATAAGTTAGTGATGGCGTTGACTATTGAATGCCGTCAAAACCAACAGCGTTGTTCCAGTACTGCGATTGCGGTAAAAAAATATATATAAAGACAATACCCACGACATGTGTGGTCTGCTGTTCTAGGCCCTCTCACAACATCTGGACTTGTGAGATTTGCTAGGGCTTCAATGAAGCAATAAGTCAACACAGAAAAAAAGGCGCTTGAGAAGTTTTTATTGGAGAAAACTCTAGCTGCCATGCAAAAAGCCCAGGGCCAGAAGGAATTGTCGCCTACCCCCTCGACCGAGTCGTGGTCGTTGAAGTCTAAAAACTGTGAAAAAGGAGAGGTTATTGTTGGGCCATAAGCACAAACATAAGGATAAGGACAACTTAGCTCCCTGATGAGGTCCAGGTCACTGCTGTGACCTGTGCCCACTCAAAATGCATTATCAGCTTTCGCCCTGGAAGCAGTGATGGTAGCCACCCCCCCAACTGTTGATCGGACACTGAGGTTGGGGCCTGGGGCTCAGGCACCATCTAGCCTACTATGGATGGTATATCGCCATGGTTGGTGGGAGCAGGCCGGCTATCGACACCAGTGGTCACGGCCTCTGGCCAGGACGTCATTGACATGTAGGCAGTGCTGGCATTGTTTTCAGATATGATGCTGCGCATATTGCCAGGCTTGCCTATGCATCCTGCACCGCTGTTGATGGGGGTTTCTGCATTGCAGCCCTCTTTGACTCCCTTGACTGTGACAGAGGCAGCGTCTGTAGAGCAAAGACGTGCCACATCACAAACAAGGTCCTCCATTCCCATTGCTGATCGAGATGTCAGCGACAAGGAGGAATATAAGCCTGACATGGAGGAGGATTATGAAGAAGAGTCATGGAATGGGAGGGAGGCCTGGAGTTTTCTGGTGAGATGAATTGTCCCTCTCTTGGAAAGGTAGGTTTCTGTACACATTCCCTCCCATTCTATTAATACAGAGAGTATTAATGAAACTACATATAGAGGGTGCAACTCTCATCTTCACTGCATCTCTGTGACCTTGACAAATGTGGTATCCGCTGCTACAACAAGTAGCAGTGGTGCCTCCAGAACCCTAACCTCTCTGCAGAGGTTTGTTGTCACAGGAGAAAAGGACTTTAGTTCATTCGGACCTCAATTCACTGCATCTGCTTGCATGGCTCCTGAAGACATAGCCATAGCATACTTTGGGGTGTCACCAAAAGTTGCTGATGTGGTGGTTGTGACTAGAAAGCCTTCTACCAGACAAATATACTCATTTTTTTTCCCAGTTCTTTTTCCCTCCTATCACTGCCCCCGTGTACTCGTCCAGACAACATCCTTTAAGGGTTTCTCCCACCCAGCCTGAGCCTGTGTGCCAAATAGTCAAGATTCTATGTACATCCAAAGTATAGTAAGAGAGTCCTCCGAGCACATTCTCTGGCATGGAGCTGAGGAGAGATGGGGCCGCCCATGTTTATGTAGATGCTGACCTGTGACATTGTCGTGAGCAGCCCCCAGCTAGCAAAAGTTTCCATGTGGTCCTAGCACTGATGTGGGTATAGTCAAGGCCCCTGTAATTCTGCGATTCTGCGGTTGTGGAATTTTCCGCAGAATTTGCATCATGCTGCAGAATTTATATAGTGCCACAGAATTCATTGTTTTTTGTGAATTTTCATTCAAATATACAGTTTTTCCATAGTGCCAGGCTTCCGTGCCCATCTTGTTTATCCTGAAGCCCCTTCTCTGTGCTTGGTAGGTGATGTCATCAGTGACATCACTTCATATTTTAATCAATGGTAGGGCTGCATTCTACCACAGAAAAAATAAATCATGCCGAAGAAATCAGAAAATGCTTCCACAGAAGCCTAGGAGTCCTGCCGCAGAAATCAGAAAATTCTGCCGCAGAGCACTAGGGGCCCTGGGTATAGTTCCAAATGAATGGCCTAAGGGAAGAGATTCTCTTGAAGATCTTCTGTTACAGTACATATGTACGTATGTACTCTAACTGTTCTATATGTGATACAGGGGAAGGGGTCCAGGAGAAGATGTGGCTCTTTGCAGATGATACTAAGATCTGTGGAAGGGTAGACAGTAAAGAGGGGATAAGGGTAATGAGGGAGCATCTGTATAGACTGGAGAGGTGGTTAAGGTTGTGGCAGCTGAAATTTAATATGAAAAAAGCAGTGTAATGCACATAGGGGCCAAGAGCCTGAGAATAGAATACAGGATAGGTGGGGTAGTGGTGGAGAGAACATTGGAAGAATGGGACCTAGGTGTGGTAATAATACATAGATACATAGATACATAGACAGTATCGGCAGATAAGGGCCTATGGCCCACCTAGTCTGCCCATTTGAGCTTGTAAGTTCAGTTTGTTTTCCTAGAAGTCTGTTTCCCCTTACCCCTGCCCTCTAGAATTCCTTTATGTCTATCCCATGCATTCTTAAATCCCGTGATTGTTTCAGCCCCACCACTTCCTCTGGCAGGGTGTTCCACTTGTCCACCACCCGTTCTGTGAAGAAATTCTTTCTCATGTTTCCTCTGAATCGTCCTCCTCCAACTTCATCCCATGCCTTCTAGTCCTGAAACATCTTTTTCGCTTAAAAATAGTGTTTTCCTGCACCCTGTTCCTCCTGTAAGATACTTGTATGTCTCTATCATATCCCTCTCTCCTTCCTCTCCTCCAGGAGTACATGTTCAGTTCCTTCAACCTGTCTTCATAGGACTTGTGATGCAACCCATGCACCATCTTTGTTGCCCTCGTCTGAACCTTCTCTACCCTGTCTATGTCCTTACGTAGGTATGGTCTCCAGAACTGTACACTGTACTCCAGGTGGGGCCTCACTAGTGTCTTGTATAGCGGAATTATGACCTCCCTTTTCCTGCTGGTGATGCCCCTGCCTATACATCCCAGCATCCTATTTGCTTTACCTGATGCCTTGTCACACTTTTTCCCTACCTTGAGGTCATCAGAGATGACAACCCCAAGATCCCTTTCCTGCTTGGTGCATGCTATATCCTCACCCCCAACTGATATATTGTGCCAGGGTTTTGTGCCCTATATGCATTATCTTGCACTTCTTTGCATTGAATTTCAACTGCCAAACCCTTGACCATTCTTCAAGTTTCTGCAGGTCCTTCTCATTCTGTCTACACCCTCTGGTGTGTCTACTCTGTTACAGAGCTTTGTGTCATCAGCGAACAGTGAAATTCTGCCTTCTAGATCCTGTGCAATGTCACTGATGAAGATGTTGAATAGGACCGGTCCCAGCACTGATCCCTGTGGTACCCACTGGTTACTCTTCCCTCTGTGGAGTGACAGCCATTACCACCACCCTCTGTGTCCTGCCACCCAGCTAGTTACCTACCCACCACACTACTGTCCTGCCCACACCCATATTCCCCAGTTTGTGTAATAGTCTTCTATGTGGCACAGTGTCAAAGGCCTTGCTGAAGTCCAGATAGCCATGTCCACTGCCTCCCCTGATCCACCTCCCTAGTCACCCAGTCAAAAATTCAATGAGGTTGGTCTGACATGAGCCTCCCCTGGTGAAACCATGCTGCCTTGGGTCCTGTAGTCCACTGACAACCAGATGTTCCACCAATCTCTCCTTCAGTAGTGCTTCATGATCTTTCCCACTACCGAGGTGAGGCTGACTGGTCTGTAGTTCCCTGCTTCCTCTTTGTTCCCACTTTTGTATAAGGGGACTACATCTGCTGTCCTCCAGTCTTTGGGTACCTCCCCTGTTTCCAGTGATTGGCTGAACAGGATAGCCAGAGGTTCAGCCACCACCTCTCTTAGTTCTTTAAGGACCCTGGGGTGCACCCATCTGGCCCCATTGCTTTATCAGCTCTTATTACTTCCAGTTCCTTCAGGACCCTTTCTCGTGTAAAGGGACTTGTGTCCATTTCTGCACCATTCTCACCCCTTGTACTCCCTTCAGACCCATTACCCCCTCTTCCTTAGTAAAGACTGAGCAGAAATACCTGTTCAGTATGTCAGCTTTATTTTGTCATCCTCCCGGCTCCATCCTCCCCTTCAGTCTCACTATCCCTCCTTTGTCTTTCTTTTTCTCTATGTACCTGTAAAGGTTTTGTCCCCTTTACCCACTGATTTTGCAATGTGTTCTTCTGTCTGAGCTTTGGCTTCCCTTACTGACTTCCCTGCCTCCCTTTGTTTCTCCTGGTACTTCTCCTATCCCTTCTGCCTGTGTCTTTTGTATTGCCTGAATGCAATCTTTTTGGCTTTCACTTTCTTTGCTACCTCTTTGGAAAACCATAATGGTCTCCTCTTCCTTTTTCCTCTTGCTAACCTGCTTAATGCATAATTCTGTTGTTCTTATAATCCCCATTTTAAATCCTCACTGTTCCTCAACCCCTGATTCCTGTCCTATTCCCTTAATGCCTCTTTCAAGTATCTCCCCATTTTCCCAAAGTCTGCCCCCTAAAATCCAGGATACGTGTTTTTGTGTGGTTTGGTTCTGCTCTTTCTGTGATTTCAAACCACAATGACTGGTGGTCACTGTTACCCAGGTGCTCCCCACTGTTACCCCATCACACTGTCCCTGTTTGTGAGCACAAGGTCCAGTATTGCCTTCTGCCGAGTTGGTTCCATGACCAGTTGCTTGAGGAAGGCACCCTGAAGGAGTCAGGATACATCTGCTCCTAGTTGATGCTGCTGCTGGGATGCTCCAGTCCACGTCTGGTATATTGAAGTCTCCAACCAGTACTACCTCACCCTTGTCTGCCATCCTTTGGATGGCTAGCATCAACTCCTATCTGTTTCTTCCTCCTGGGCTGGTGGTCTATAGACCACACCGTGCGGATGGCTGGCCCCATTTTCCTTTCCAGCAACCCACAGTATCTCTCCCCATTTGTTCCTCCTGTATCTGTGTGGCCCTTATGTCATTTTTCACATACAGTGCCACTCCTCCTCCCTTCCTGCCTGCTCTGTCTCTTCTGAATATGTTGTAGCCAGGTATGGCCATCTCCCAGTCATGGTTATCATTACACCAGGTTTCAGTGATGGCCACAATGTCCAGGTCTGACTGTACCATGACAGCCTCCAGATCTTCCATCTTGTTGCTAAGGCTCCTGGCATTTGCACATGGCTTTCCATGATTTGACCTCCTAGACTGCTTCACTGTTCTACTCCAGCCCCTTCCTTGGTTGTCATTTATCCCTGGTTCTCCTTGCTGTTTGCCCTTCTGCTGAATTTGCCCTTTCTGCTTATCCACCTTTTGGACACTAATCTCCATCTTTTGCACTGCTTTGCAGAGATAGCCACTCCTCTGGTTCACTGGTTCCATTACTAGCTGTGGGGGTGAGCAAGTAGGTACCGTCCTTGCTGGCCTGCCACCCCTTTGCTAGTTTAAATGCTTGTCAATGTAGCATTTAAACTTATCATTGAGTGTTGGATTCCCCTCAGGATGGATGCAGGCCGTCCAGGCAGAAAACCTCCATCCCTCAGGTGGGTCCCCAGTCACCAATGAATCCAAACCCTTCCTCACAGTACCAGTTCTTCAACCATGAGTTAAAGTTCCTGGTGCATGCACTCCTATACTCTCCTTGCCTCTCACAGGTAGTACTTCTGAGAAAGTGGCAGAAGTAGCTACTTGCTTGAGACCCTTCCCAGTTTCCTAAACTCTTCCTGAACTTCCTTTGGCTCCCATTTGCCAAGTCATTAGTACCTAGGTGGATAATGACATCAGCTCACCCTCCGTCTTGCCTTCCCAGTGATCCCCAGTATCTTCCTTCCATCCCTCCATGCCGTGGCACCTGGTGAGGCACCTCACCTCCCTGTCCTCCCCTCCTGTGTTCCTAGCTGGATCCCTCTTACGATGGAGTCCCCACCAAGATTGCTTCCTCCTCCTCTGGGTCCACTGCTTTCCCCACTGAGGGTCACCTCCTTGCCTAACCTCCACATCCTTTCCTTCCACTTCCCTAGGTACCACTATTTGGTTGTCCTCATTTGCCAGTGTGGCATATGAGTTCTTGAGAAGGAATAGGATCTGGTATGTGCCTCTGCCTGACTGCTCTAACCCTCCCTGAGCCCACTGTCATCCAAGTGCTCCTCGTTCTCGGCATCCTTTGAGGCAGCTGCATTGGACTGGGTGGTCCCTGGATAGGGGTGATGGTACTCCTGACCCAGTTTACTTCGCTCTGAGTCTGGCTACCTCATCCGCGGTCCAGAGATGCATGCAGATAGGGCAGCACCTCAGTGTCCGGAAGGTCTGCCTGAATATGGCTGCCCCACTGCCACTGCATTGCACCACTCCCCACATTATACTGCAATTCCTACTTCTCTACTGAAGCTCTCTTGGTTCTCTTTTTATTTATTTACAGTACTAAAATCCTGTAACTGATCATCAGATATATATATATTTTTTAAGGAAAAAGAAACCAATAAATAAATAAATGAGTCAAAATACTTATCGTGCTGAGGGTGGTCTTCTTCCCATATGCCCCTCCTACTTCACACCTCTTACTATACCCTGTGTTTAGCTCCTGTCAATCAGATTTATCAGGGCATATAATTAAGAGTTGGGGAAGGTGGGAGGGAGTGAAAATTTGCAGCAATTAAAGACAGCACAGAATTATACCACCACTATGTTTTAAATTTTCAACAGCCCAAAAACAATTATAAGTAAAGACAACACAGAAAGAAAGTATAGTGTCACTACAAGCCTACAATCTAAGTTTAAAAGAAAAATACCAATTACCAGTTACTCTAAAGCACTGAATTGAATATGTTTCCTTCCTTCACCTTCTGGTTTCTTCTGAGAAGATGAACCTCTGCTTGCTGCTTTAACTGTGACTAAGCCCCACCTCCAGTTATCACGTAGCTGAGGTCAGAGGCCAGACAATTAACACCCTTCACCCTGCTACAGGACAGTCAGACAAGCCAAGATAAAATTTGCAGCAATTAAAGACAGCACAGAATTACACCACCACTATGTTTTAAATTTTCAACAGCCCAAAAACAATTATAAGTAAAGACAACACAGAAAGAAAGTATAGTGTCACTACAAGCCTATAGTGGCGGCTCTACACCAGGGCCCGCCAGGGCACGTGCCCCGGTAAAAAAATGCTGTGCCCCAGTTGGTGCCCCACATGGTGCAGAGATTCCCCCATAGTAACAATATATATAAGTGCCCTGGCTACTATCTGTTGTGCCCCAGCAACCATCTGTGGCTAGAGCCGCTGCTGCAAGCCTACAATCTAAGTTTAAAAGAAAAATACCAATTACCAGTTACTCTAAAGCACTGAATTGAATATGTTTCCTTCCTTCACCTTCTGGCTTCTTCTAATAAAGAACTTTGAACCTTATAGCACCGGCACAGTGTATGAGGGTTTGTGGGCAGGGGAAATGGGATGATGGGATACATAAAGAGGTGATAGTGCTCTTATACAATCTCTGGTTCAACCACACTTAGTACTGTGTGCAGTGATACATAGATACATAGATGCTGTTGGCAGATAAGGACCGCTAGGTCCATCCAGTCTGCCTGTTTAAGCTGCCTAACGAAGCATCCAGTGACCCTATCTGGTCAGTGGCTTTAAATTTGTCTTCCTATCTCTATTATTCCTTTGTTTCTGCCCCATGCATATTTGAAGCCCGCCACTGTACAGGCTGCCACCACCTCCTGGAGTGGGCTGTTCTATGCATCCACCACCCTTTCCATGAAAAATAACTTCCTGACATTTCCCCTTATGTGGCCACCCCTCAGTCTCATGTGGTGTCCTCTTGCCCTGGCACTACTATTTATCTGAAATATGTTGTCCCCTTCCACCTTGTTAATGCTCTTGAGGTACTTGAGTGTTTTTATCATGTCATCTCTCTCGCTCCTTTGTTCCGGCGTGTACAAATCGAGGTCCCTCACTCTCTCCTCGTAAGGCTCTGTCCTTCCTTAAGGCCCAGCCTTGAGGAATGACAGAGATAGGGTGGAGCTGGTACAGAGGACTGCAACCAAAATTATTGAAAGAGGGAAAGCATGATAGTGATGTTCAAGTACCTGTGTGGGATAAACGGGGTGGATTGCAGGTAGTTGTTCACACTGACATCAGGGAAACTCTGTGAAGTTGATGGGGGTGAGGTTCTGGTAAAAAAGGATGCCGGGAAGTACTTCTTTATGGAAAGGGTGGTAGACTAATTGAATAAACGCCCTGAGGAAGTTGTATGTGCTAAAATGGTAGAGTATTCAAATTGGGGACAATACTAGCCAGGTATTTGAGCAAGCTAGGTGGGTCACAAGACCTTTATCTGCCAACAATAGCTGTGCTTCTGTGTACAGATGATTCTTGTAAAGAACAAATACGCAAAAGAATGACTTAAAGCTACATTTGTAGGGGACATGAGGATTCGTAATTAGTTCTGGACCACAGTTAAATGCTGACAGATTTTGTTTTAGGTTTGTAAAATGTTTTCTTTAATTCTTCTGGCTAGCAATGAAGTTGCCAGCCTTTCACTGTGTACTCCAGTTGTGCCAGTTGAATGTATGTGGGACCAGAGGATTTTTTCATTAACTAGTGCTGTTTAGCAGCTGCAGAACTTAATTATGAACCCTAGGTATGTCACGGCCCGACCCAGAATATACCATTTTATTTTATCAGTGAGAAAGCAGAGCTATAGTTAACTATTTTAAAAGTATCCAAAATCTAAAAGCAGCCAGAAGGGAGATAGGCCCACCTTTCATGTTGACCATAAACCAAACCTTATGGACTCTAGTGAAGCAGGGATAGGTGGCTTGTTTGTTTGGGGTGGGGGAATTTTGTGACTCTAAAGATGGGTAAGGGGGTGGCTATTGTAGCAATAAGAATGAGTTTTCAGTGCCAGAGTTCCTGAGCAGGTTGGTAGGGGAGTTTCCTGGCATTGAAGATTTACTCCTCCCAGTGCTGGTCTTATTAATGGGGGATGTGGGTGGAGGGTATTTTTTTGGCAGCAGGGATAGGTTTCCAGTGCTGGCATTCTTGATTTGGGGGGGGGGTGCTTTCCCAACACCGGGGATGGGCTCATGGTCCCCAAATCCTTGAACAGAGAATTCTTCGTTTGGTGTGTGGAGTAAGGAGTAAGGAGTAATTGGATTTTGCAGAGCATTTGTAGAGCTCCCCCCAACCACACACACTCATGTGTAAGAACAATTTGGCACAAACTGGTGTGGCAGCATTCACAGGAGGGAATGACAGACCTAATACACATGGGACTTATTTTGCAGAAGATTGCTAAAATACTCCTTTTGAACTACTATGGGGGAAAATTGTATTCAAACTGCAGGTTATAACAGTACAGCAACGGCTATTCCTTCAACTCTTATTTCTACAGCTAGGAGACCACATCAATCTCACTGTTCCCAGTGGCCTCCCTTCTTCACTGAACCATGGTGAATAATTTCCTCCTGGTATGTGGCTCTCTAATCTGAAGCAATTACTGCTGTCTCACTGTTATTGGTTTTTCTATCCTCAGCGAACCATGGTGAATGAATCCCTCCAGTTTTTCTTCTAGTACCAAGTGAAGCTCCCAGACAGCACCAGTATTTGTATTCCCCCTTGTTTTGCTAGTCGGGGGGCACTATATCTTTATATCTTGTCCTCTCTAACAAGAACCTCAGTTTGGCTCTCAGGCAAGAGCAGTCATAACAGATCCATTTGTACAGTTGACAATGGAGAGCAGGGATCAGTGTTGCCTGGTAAATCATTGAAAAACAATTTTTATGAACTCCTACGCACAGTCGTCTGTGTGTAGCAGTTACTTTCTGTGCATCTAATTTCATCTGAAACTAGTTGTACAGTTGCTTCACACAAGGTTACCTGTAAATACTACCTACAGTATATGTTTTTTCCGCTGCTACTCAAATTAGACTTTGTATCTCAAAAGTTGGTGGACAGTTTTGCAGACATTTTCCCAGGTGGTGAACCCTGTCTAGTGTAGAGCTCCAGATCCATATACTGTTGGTGTGATTGCGCTAGTGGACCGTGTGAGCATCACGGTGACTATATGGGTCCACTTTCGTAGTGCAAACCCTAAAACCACTCATCCTCAGATGTAAAAGCCTCTCAGACTGACAAAATGTCCACAGAATAAACACACTAGTGTTGATCAGGGTAGTGGGTTCTATCAGGGTATCCCGCTCAAAGCATCCTCATGTGAAGGCTATGAGGTAGGAGCAGTTGCACCTAGAGGTCATTTGATATGCAATAACTGCCTGTGACAAAGCTAAAACAACTGGGCCCCAAATTTCCAGCATAATTGATTTTACAGTGCTTCTTGAAATTAGGCATGGGTTTCTGACCAGGATCTTCCTATTCATGTGTGGTGGTGGTGGTGGTGGTGGTGGTGGTGGTGGTATGAGTCATCACAGTGATACTGTTTTGTTCGTATGCACAGTACATAGTATTTAGAATAAAAGTAACTTTGAAAGCAGGGTGATATTTGCTTTGAGAAATTTCATAACTAAGCTAGGATGGAATGATTTCTTATCTTTCTCCGCCCAGTTGGATTAATACTCATGATTAGGGCTGTACTTCTGTCATGGACAATTTTGGAGACCGTCATGGTATTGCCTTTGTCAGATAAAAAAAAAATCATAGTAAAAGTTACAAAAAGCCTTGGCTCCATTGTGTGTTAAATAAATTACTGTACAATTTTCTGACATATTTTTATACATGCACATCAGCAAAGATTTAAATGTTTTTAAAAAATTCATTGTTAGGCTGGGTCAGTGGCAGGAGGTGGCTACATATTGTGTTGCCATCTCTGAGACCAGGGCCCTGAGAATCCTACACTGGAGTCAAGTGGAGACCAAGCACATTGCAGTGGTGAGGCACAAAATCATGGGTCTGTCATTTGCAAACACACAAAACTATGGTGTTGCCATGGAAAATGCTGAAAATCGTGGTGTTGCCAAACTGGTAGCACAGCAGTAGTGCTGTTACTTGCTACGCAGGTGACCTATGTTTGCGAACAAGCGTGGATCGTCGTGGGACGGTTGAGGGAGGAAGAAAGTCCTAGGGACTGCTCTGCTTCCTTGGGGAGGGCGGGAGATGCACCCACATGCATGATTGCTTGATGTCATGCTGTGTCCCCAAGGAGAAAACTGGAGATGAAGGGGAAATAACGTGCTATCCCAGTTTGCCCCCCTCCCCCACTGCAGGCTCTTGCATGGCTGTCCACCACATTGTGGTCCTGGTTTAGAGGCGAATCACCGGTAAGTCCATGGGAAGGCTGGTGATGGGGCTGGTGGGTGCCAGCGGGCAGACCTGGAATGAGAAAAAGCTTAATTAAAACAAAACAAGACAAAAAGAATCACAGTGTTGTCATATAAAATTGTAACGTTCATGGCGTCGTCATAGAAAATGCCAAAAATTGTTGAGTTTTCATACAAAGTGAAAAAAATCTTGGTATTTGTGACTTCCATGACAAAGGTACAGGCTTGCTTATAAATCACTCAGAAGTCACAGGAAAAGGAGAAGCAAGTTGCAGTCTGAGAAAGAAGGAGCAGCTCTTGGGAATGCTGCAGAGTTTGATAGTGTGTGATGTGGAGGAAGGTTATTCCTTATTCAGTAAGTTTCTGTGGGAGCAGAATATGTATGTATTTTATTTATCGGATTAAGGTTACATCTTATGAATGGTAAATATCACCAGTTATAAGATGTGAACATGAAAGGTTCTCGGTTCAGTTTTGAAATATCAGTGCTGTGACTGCTAAGAGGGCAGAGGAGAAACTTGTTGCAAAATTGTTCTTGTTTTGTCTTGCAGATCCTTCAATATGTGCCTGTCTGTACATTCCCCAAATGTGACACACTATTTAATAACAAAAACAAAGTGTGTTTTGTAATGTTTAACACACCTTATAGATCTCATTCCACTTTCATGGCCATTCATTTTCAGAACAGTATTTAGATTTTATAAGCCTCACAAAACTTGTTTGCATGGAAGGACAGTTATTGTAATTCAATGGCGTTATGCATCGTGTGCTGTTGAAAGACCAGAGAATGGATAGTCAATGCAATATTGGTGTAGGGCCTTAAACACATAAACAAACTTGTCTCAAGTAAGTATGTCACAGAGAAAGTAAATACAAAGTGCAAACATCTAGGTGAAAGACCTTGATGTTGTCTAAGTTAAGGAGAGATTACTTTCCCTTTACAAAGTACCTGCTTGACAGATGTTGTAATGAATACATTAACAACCCGTATTGTCAATTATTTTAAGATTTTCTTTTTCAGAAAGCTCGCACTGGTACAGATAAAAAAGAAACTACTTGAGATGAGTAAATCTAGGGGAATTAGAGTTTCCAAATGGGGCTTACATTTGGATTTGGCTTTCACCTTTCACTCTAACCCCATTCATTTCTATGTAGAAAAGTAATACTGTGTAAAAGTCTAGCCCTTACAAGACTTCAGGAGTGTGTATATGTACAGACTTTATATACATTCAAACATATTCAGCAATCAAGGAGCTAGAAGAAAACAAGTAAAGCATTGGCAGGTGTGTATCAATTGAGTTTAAAAGTTCTGTACTATAAATATTTGTAATATAAAGAAGTTCTATTGTGTGCGTTTTGAACATTGCATTCATTTGTATCTGGGCAGCTGAAGGATCTGCTGCTACTCACCAGTTTCGTTGTTTTAGAGCATAGATGTCTGCCTCACTTTCTTTAATTCTTTTTTTCGTCATGGCTTTGTTGATAGCTCTCTTACCAGTGAGCCAAAGGGTTGTGAGGCTGGGTCCCACACAGGACTTTTGGGCTCATATTTAGCACTGAAACTGTAATGCAGTATTAATGGAGTACTGCTCTGTGGAGTGCGATCCTTTGGATGAGACTAAAATGTGTGTGTGGGGGCTTCTTTTCATACCTGGTAGTCATCCAGATGGTAGTTAATGGTAGTTAAAGATCCCATGGCCAGGATGAGACAAATCAGGTGGTCAGAGGCAAGTAAAACAGTTGCTTTAGCTACAATATTTTTAAAGTTATCAATCAGCCAGCTGGGTAGTTGAGCCCAAATGACAACCACTAAAACGAGTGATTTGAGCACCAGAATTTGAAAGCTGGTGGCTAAACTCACCACATGCTCGCCCACTGATTTGCCCACCATGCCCATGGCACTCTTCAGAATGGGTTTTGATGATGTTTGTGACTTTCTGTAGGATGTTGTTGGAACCCATAATGTCTGCTACATTTGCATACAGTGATTTGATCTACCAATATCTAACTCATTCCTTTGTAAAGAGTTATAATATGAATAGTGTATGAAAGAAAGATGCTGTATAAATTCATATTAAATTATGCTGATTTTTCTGTACTTTATTAAACATCTTGTTAGCCCTTGTATTCTCTAGTTTCTACTTTCCAAGATCAAGAATGTACGGTGGTCCTGAAGTGCAAAACACAAACCAAAAAAGTGAAAGGAATTCACATATGTAAAGCAACAACCAGAAAATAAAGTGCAAACAAAAAATGTGAAGCAAGAAATCCAAATTTAAAGTGTGTTGCTACAAAAATAATGTAACTCAGCAAAACCCAGTGTAACATCCAACCAGAAGAAATGACAAATGCAACACAAAACAGTAAAGTCCATCTAAAAATCCTGAAGTTACAAAAATATATTAACACAACTAAAACATGAATGCAAACAAATTTACTAAAGCACAACAACAAAGGGAAGGCAAACAAAAAAGCATAGCACAACTAAAAGATGAATGCAAGTGAAAAAAGAAGCACAATAAAAAAGTGAATGCAAACAAAAAGCATAGCACAACTAAAACATGAATGCAAACAAAAAAGCATAGCACAACTAAAAAATTAATGCAAGTGAAAAAAAGAAGCACAACTAAAACATGAATGGAAACAAAAAAGCATAGCACAGCAAAAAAGTGAATGCAAGTAAAAAAGCGTAGCAGGAAAAAGTTGAATGCAATCAAAATGTGAATCAAGAATCCAAGAGTTGGCTAGTACCTCAAATAGCTTGTCCAAAAGAGTAATTGCAAATTTAATTTATTTAGTTTTTGTTTACCGGGTAAGTGCGCTAGCCAGCAGAGTGACTATTTTAAGGCACGACACTGGAGAGTACAATACATCAAAAATAGGTACAGAACATATCAAGCAATGAGAAACAAACGTTACATCTTGGGGAAGACAAGTCCTTATGCAAGGCATGTATGAAGATTTGAGCACAGAACATAGGGGCAGTAGCATAATTAACAGGTACAGAGTAGGAGTAACACCCTGTGAAAAGAAAAACAACATAGAGATTTAACAAGCATCGATAGCGAATAGGTTGCACGAAAGGTATAAACATAGAATAGAGCAGTAAACTGGAAATCAAGGTGGTAATTAGACAATAAATATTAGGATATAAGTGAGGGTAGAGTGAGTAGCCAAGGCAAGGTGACATACAGTCAGCCCGACCCCGAAGATTAGTGGGGTTGTGGATAAGTGCTTGGGGTAGTGACACAGGAACAGTAGATAGTAGATGCAAATGAATGCATCCTGCACCAGGTATTCCCTGATGTCCATTGGCATCCTCCACACTTACCCCATCACTTGCCAAGGAAGCATTACTTGCCAAGGGGTCACTAGTATGCAGAGGCAATCTGTTCCTGTTCCAAGCCAGTTATTTCCTGCCGCCCAGTGGCACACCCCCTCCTCCACCCATTCTCTTTGCCAAGCAATTTCTTGTGCCCAGAGGCATCCTCTTACCAGATCTCCAGTCTGTATCAACTATTCAATGCCTGCCCAGCAGCACCACCTCCCTCTTTCTGTCATCTGTCCAGCATTCACTAGGGTCCTAGGGCTACTCCCTCACCCAACTCCATGCCAAGCACACCCCGGTGTATGGTATCAGTCCCCTCCCTAACCTCATCCAGGGCCAAGTAATCCTGATGTCCAGTGGCACTACCTTTACTTACCCTATACGGACATACGAAGAAGCCAGCAGAAGGCCATTTGGTCTATCAAGTCTACTCATATTACAGGGTCCACAGCTTGAGCTAATGTCACTGCCCTTCCTGCCTCCCTACCCATGATCCTTACCTTCCCCCATGCCTATCCCAGCCTCCCTTAAAGCTGCCCACTGTCTTTGATGAAATGACCTCTTCTGGCAGCGCATTCCAAGTATCCACCACCCACTCTGTGAAGAAGTGCTTCCTGACCTCCCTCCTAAACCTCCCACACTCCAGCTTAAGACTGTGCCCCCTCATGTTATGGTTGCCACTCAGCTTAAAGAGATTCTCCTTATCAACCTTATTTATCCCTTTCAAGTACTTGAAGGTCCCAATCATGTCTCCTCTCTCTCTCTCCCTCCTGTCTTTCAGGGAGTACCTCTTCAGTGCACTCAACCTCTCCTTGCCGTACCCTGCTGACTCTGTATCATCTTTGTAGCCCTCCTCTGGACCTTCTCCAGCAGGTTAATGTCCTTTTTGAGGTGTGGGCACCACTACGGAACTCCATACTCTAGATGCGGCCTTACCAGTGACCTATACAAGGGCAGTATAGCCTCCTCTCTCCTACTGCTGAGCCCCCTAGATACGCATCCCAGCATCTTGATTGCTTTTGCTGCTGCTTTCTTGCACTGTGTGGAGTGCTTCCGGTCACTAGTAATCATCACTCCCAGGTCCTTCTCCTCTGATGCAGATACTCGGACTCCACCCAGGTAGTACTCTGTCCTGGCATTCTTGGCTCCAATATGCATAACTTTGTATTTCTTGGCATTGAAGCCAAGCTGGACCACCTCCCCAGCTTTTCTAGATCTTCCTGTAGGTCTTGTATCCCTTTAGCTGTGTCCACTCTCCCACAGAGCTTGGGTATCATCTGCGAATAAGTACATTTTGCCATTAGTGCCACCCCCAGTGTCATTGATGAAGATATTGAACAACACCGGCCCCAGCACCGAGCCCTGTGGGACCCCACTGGTTACCTATCTGGTGCTAGATAACTGTCCCCCCACAACCACCCTCTGGGTTCTGTCCCTCAGCCAGTTTTCCACCCATCTGGTCATCTTTTCCCAAACCCTGAGATTCACCAACTTCCTGATCAGCCTTTTGTGGGCACAAAGTCAAAGGCCATGCTGAAATCAAGATAGAGGATGTCTACCGCTTGGCCCCTGTGTATTGTCTTAGTGACACAGTCAAAGAATTAAATCAAATTTGTTTGACATAGTCTTCTCCCTCCACTCATGAACCCATGCTGCCTCTCATCCTGGGTACCATGTTCCTCTAGATATTCCACCAACCTTTCCTTTAGTATGGTCTCCTTGAGCTTGCCCACAATGGAGGTCAGACTGACTGGTCTGTAATTCCCTGGGTCATCCTTGGGACTGCTTTTGTGTAAGGGCACTACATGTGCTGTTCTTCAGTCCTGTTGTACCATGCCTGACTCTAGTGAACTATTAAATAGGTCTGCCAGTGTCCCTGCCAGCTCTTCAGCCAGTTCCTTTAGTGCCCTTGGATGTACTCTGTTTGGGCCTGGTGATTTGTCCACCTTCAATGCCAACAGCCCCTCCCTCACTCTATCCTTCTCTATCACTACATCTGTGTTCCCCTTCCCCCCACTCCTCTTTTTCTCCTGAAGGCACTGCGGTGTCCTTCTCCCTGGTGAAGACAGAACAGAAGTATTCGTTTAGTATCTCTGCTTTTCCCCATTATTCTCCACCCACTCCATCCCTTTCTTAAGCCAAAAGAATCCCATCCTTCCTGTCCCTTTTCCCACTTACATAGTGAAAGAAAGCCTTCTCCCCCTTCTTAATTCCTTCAGCTATCTGCAGCTCCTTCTGTATGTTTGCTCGCCAGACTTTTTTACTTGCCTCGCTAGCCACCTTAGGTAACTTTCGCTATCCACCTCTCTCTTGGTCTTCTTGAATTTTCTGTAGGCCAGCCTCTTTTCTGTTACTGCCTGGGCAACCCCAGAACTGAACCAGCTGGGCATTTTGGCCCTTGTGTTCTTCCCCCTGAGCCTAACTTGCTCATCTGTGGCAACCAGTATTCATTCCATAATGATGGACCACCTTTGGTCCACCCCTATATCTGCTCTGGCTTTCCCTGCCAATATCCAACTGGAGCCACACTGTGCAATGGTCACTTCCACACAGTGGCTCCCTGACTATTATTTCCTGTACATGCTCCCCATTTGTGAGCACCAAATAAAGAATTGCCTCAGCTGTTATTGGTTCAGTGACTCCCTGAGTCAGGAACCCACTCTGCAGTCCTTCCAGGATCATCTGACTCCTAATACATGTTGTGGAGGGTATGCTCCAGTCCACCTTGGGCAGGTTGAAGTCCCCCACCATTACCACTTCTCCTTTCCCCGCAGCTTCCAGTATGTTTGATCTCAGTTTCCTGTCCGTCTCCTTATCCTGATTGGGTGGTCTGTAAACCACCCCCAACCTCACCTTTCTCCCTCTATTGGACCTTAACTGAGCCCATAATGCCTCCATCTCTCCTTCCTCAGACTCCTCCCTTGTGCAAGTTATTCCCTCCCCGATATAAACTGCCACCCCTCCCCCATTCTTGACTTCCCTGCCCCTCATGTATAGTTTAGATCCAGGGATTGCAAGGTCCCAGTCATGGTGTGAAGTTGCCCAAGTCTTGGTTACTACAGCTATGTCTACCCTCCTTTCTACTAATAGTGCCTGCAGGTCGTCCATCTTGTTTCCAGGACTCCGCACATTCAGAGATAACACCTTCCACCTAGAATCTGACCTTCCTTCTCTTCCCTCTGGTCTTCTAGTCACATTTATTCCCTCTGTGTGCCCCCCTCCACATACCCTTGTTATGTGTTCCTCACCCCCTCCATCTTTTGTTAACTCTGTTCTCGCTACTTCCACCTCCTCCCTCCAGACCTCATCCATCACTGTGGGGGGTTCACTGACCTCCTCATCGCAGAGTCTGTGGGCCTGCACGCCCACTGCCCCCCAAGTAGTTTAAATTAAGTGTAGTGGTTATGTATTCCCCCAGTTTGTCCCTGAATACCCTCAAACCCTCACTGCTGAGGTGTAGCCAGTCTGGTGAAAAGAATGCTTTGTTTGACCAGGTCTCCTCCCAGTCCCCAATATAGATAAACATACCATGTGAAGCATTTCATGGTTTTCAATGACACCTCCTCCCCCATCCTGCACCAAGAACTCACAGGTGTCTACTGGCACCCCTTCCCTTCTACTTCCACATGCTGTTAACTCTCAGGTACCTGCTGGCACCCCCTTCTGTCTCCCATTCAGTGTTAAGCACTCCCTGGTATCCAGTGGCACCCCCTTTCATGCCAGACTTTCCCTGGCCCTGGTGTTCATTGGCACTCCTCCCTCCTTCATCCCATTTTATTCAGAATGTTCCCTGCTGTCCAGTAGCACTCCCTATCTTTCCCCATTCCATGCCACACCCTTTCTGTTATACAGTGGCCACTCCCTTACTCAGACCCATGCCAAGTGCTCCCAGGTATCCAGTTGCACACTCATGCTCACCCTATCCCATGCCAAGTGGTCTCTAAATTCCAGTGGCACCCCTCCCTCCCTCACTGCATCCTATGCCAAGGACACCCTGGTGTGCAGAATGTCATTCCATCACCCCAAACACATCCAGTACCCCTTACCATATTCTATGGCAAGCACTGCTTGGTGTCTGGTGGCCGCTGCATCTTACATACAATGGCTGCGATTCACGAACGGGTAGGTTTCCCCAGCAAAATGTGCGTAACCCACCTTCACAGTTCCACACCTGTGAACAGGTGTCTGGTGGCCAGCATTTGCAATCACCAGCCACTGCATGTCTCCTGTCCTCATACCCTCCCCTTGGCGTGCTTATCCAAGGGGCAGACTGCTGGACACAGGCGGGCAGCCAATGGGATGCTTGTACCTATTCCACTAGTGAATCCCCCACAGTGTGGATGTTTCTGGTAGAAATGTACTGGGTCCATGAAAGGACACGGGGCGAGTACCTGGGCGGCCATCTTAGCCCCCTTCTATTCCATGGGGCTGGTGGCATTGTGAGGTGATCAGCAATGCTTTGCCACTGCCAGTGGTGGCACTTTGAGGGGGGGAGTACAACGGCTATGCCTGCATCCCCCTGGCATTGAGGATGCAGCCCAGAATGGCGGATAATACGATTGTGAATGGGCACCATGGAGGGGGTTGCCCCCTGGCATGCCCCCATCCTACCCTAGGTGTGGCTCTGTGTGGCTGGCCAGGGATCACTTGCACAAGGTACTAACGCACCCATTAGTGAATGCCACGGGGGGTACACAGGGCACCACTGCATGGCATTCAGTATTGGGAATGCCTACATGGTGCCCTTGCACACCATGTAGGCATTGGTGAATCGCAGACAATATGTTGGCACAGCCAAAGAACTCTTTTCACACATGATGTTCCTCACTTGAGCAGACCTGATGGACCACAGGTGCTCTTCTGCCGTCATCTTCTATGTTTCTATATTCAAACATCCTTACCATATGATTCTGTCTTAAACATGAACCTTTGACGCACAGGACAGCTATCCAATATGTCATTACAGTCAGTCATACAGAAAAGTCAGAAGAAAAATACACTGCAAAGATCTAAACTTAGTTCTCACATAGACCAGAAGTGCCAGTCACCAGTGCTTTTTATTTATTTTTGATCTCAGATTAACACCTTTGAGCGCAGGCGCTTGTTTACAAAGGGTCCACGTCAGTGGTGTGAGGGTAACATACAGACGCAGGAATATTACTGTAAACTAAAATGACAAAAAACAACAGTATAACTAAAATGATACATTGAAAAATACATGAGAGAATAAATACAGTTTAGTTAATGATAACAGTAGCAGAAATGACATAAGAAACAATACATGGAATTGATAACAGTGTTGGCTTCTTAAGTAAAAAGTATATAATAAATAGTGGGTGAGAGAGGCTAGAGAGGGAAGGTAGGATAGGGATGTGTATAAGAGGGAGAGGTAGGGGAGGTGCAGACAGTGTAAAGACAAACATACATACTTTAAGTTTGGGGTGGGAGGGAGGGAAAAGCAGGGGTTACTATCAAAAGGAAGGGTGGTAGGGAGAGTGGGCATAAAGAGAACCAAGGACAGGATGAGGTGGCAAGGTCACTGAAAAGTACTAGGCAGACCCTAGGGGTTCAAGGGGCAGATATCAAGTGAAGTAGTCATAAGCACTGTTAGCCACGAGGGTCAGTTTTAGCTTGGTCTTGAAGGCACCTAATTTTTGCAGTGTTGAGTCTTCATAGTCCAGAGAATTGAACCATTGAGGAACTCTGTAGGCGAAGGAATGCTGGCCTTGTGATGTCTGGCATCTAGGAACTAGGAGAGACTGGTGGGCAGCTGATCTGGTGATCTTAGTGGGTCGGGAGGGGGTAAGCAATTCCGCCAAACCGGGTGGCATTAGTCCTTGGAGCGCTTTTTTGACTAGTAAGCTGGTCTGATATCCGATATTTCAGTTGAAGCCAAGCCATCTGTTTGTATAAATCACAGATGTGAGTAAAGTGATCAGACCCTGTAATTAACCTGCAGGCTTTATTTAGTGCAACAGTTATTCTGCGAAGCATGGTGTCAGTAGCTGATCCATAGATTACGAGATCATACTCAGTGGCTGAGAGGATGGAGCTATGCACCGCCAGTTTGAGGGCTTCAGGGGTTATATTACACTTGATGCGATATAGTAGACCAATTTTTATATTTACCGCCTTTGCTACAACTTCAATATGATGCGAGAAGGAGAGAGAGATGTTTGTCCAGTGTAACCCCTGAATACTTGAATTGTTCTACTACATCAAGGGGGACACCTTGCTGATTTTTTTATATTGAGTGCATGCACTTTAAATTTGTTTCTTGTGGAGCTGAGCAACATAACTTTATTTTTTTTGTAATTCATCACAAGCTTTTTATTAGAGAACCAGGTTTCGACTTCACCAAAGCCACTTTGGAGACGATCCTCAAGTAGAGTGGGGGTTAGGTTGGCTTGAGTAAATGACAGCATCATCAGCATATAATAGTATGCACTGGTGGCAATGGAGGGGAAGGTTGTTTACAAAAATACTAAAAGGTAGAGGACCAAGGATGGAACCCTGTGGCACGCCAGAGCGGACATTTCTTTGGTCAGACAAGGAGTTGGAAATTTTTACACACTGAGTTCGATCATCCAGGTAGTTTTTGAACTAAAACATCACTTCTTTTGACATGCCAGTGTTGGTTAATTGTTGCAGAAGCAAAGAGTGACTGACAGTGTCAAATGCCTTCGTTAAGTCAATGAAGGCTGCACCCATAAGATTCCCTTGGTCAAGAGCATGGTGTATGTATCCAGTAAATTCCAGGAGGGCAGTTGTGGTACTGTGCCCTTTCCTGGAACCATGCTGTTGCGGGCACCGAATGGAGCATTTGTCAAGGTGTTCAATTAGTTGATAAGTAACTGGCCGCTCCAACACTTTGGACAATGGGAGGAGGATGGAAATAGGTCTATAGTTGGTATGTGAGGTCCGATCACTCAATTTGTGGATGGGGGTAACTTGCGCTGACTTCCAAATGAGAGGGAATTGGGATAGCCTTAGGGAGAGGTTGAAAATACTTGTGATAGGGGCTGTAACCACATCCAGGGTAAGAGCGATACATTTTAAGTCAAGGGAATCGCCACTATTGTGAGACTTACCTAGGACCTTGCGCATGTATCTTTTAACAAGGGATGGTTACTTTCTTAAAGTAGAAGGGTGGGATAGGGTTTCGTTCCCATCGTGTTCATGAGAGGCCCTGACTGTCGATTTTCTCGGGGTGAATTAATTAAAAAGTCAGGTCCGTGAAAGCGTTATTGAAGATATTTGCAATAATGAGGGGGTCCGTAGTTGAAACACCGTCTGTGTCAGTCACCGAGGGGGCAACATTCGGGAGTTTTCCAGAGACATCTTTTAAGTTGGACCAGAAATTTCTACTATTCCCCCATGACCTGGCAAGCAATTCTCTATGATGTTTGCATTTTTCTGATCTAAGGTCCCGGGTACAGGAATTCCTAGCAGTTTTATAGGCTTGCACATCAGCAGGATTCCCAGAAGCTTTAGCCCACAACCACAGGATATCAAGTTGCTTCATCCTGGATAGAAGCTCTGCCGTGATCCAGGAATTTGACATGCCTCGGACTTTCTGAGTTTTCATCGGAGCACACCTATCACAGGCCTCATTTAAGCATGAGATGAAAAGCTGTACAGCATGATTTACATCAACCATGGTGTCAATGTCGGACCAATTGATGGAGTGCAGTTGTAACTTTAGGGGATCAAGGTGCCCAAGTTTTAGCACTCTGTTTCAAGGTGCCCAAGTTTTAGCACTCTGTTTCTTACAGTTAGTAGAGGAGGCTTGGAGAATTTATTTGTCCAGGAGCATGATACTGGGGAGTGATCACTGAGGGAGTCGGAGTGGACTGTTAGATTAGTAATATATTAAGGGCGATTTGATAGAATCCAGTCTATTAAAGTGCTTGTTCCTGTTCTATAGTTGTGTCTGGTTGGCCGTCATACAAGTTGTGAGAGGTGGAGGGTGGATATGGTATCCTTTGTGGAGGTGTGTGAGGGCGCAAGCCAGTTTTGGTTAAAATCACCCAAAAGTATAGCCTCAGTAGTGAAAGGGTTCCGCCCAATGAATTCCAGTAGGCTGCGCAGGCCATTGTCCTGATGTTTAAGAGGAACATGGATTGAGAACACAGACAGTGCTTCGCTATGTGCACCTAGGAGTATTTTGATGGCTACGGCCTGCACATGGTGTTCAAGGCATATTGCCGGTAGGGTATGCCCCATAAATGTGTCTTTTAAATATATAACACAACCCCTATCTCTTTTGGCCTGTTTATCAAGCCTGAAGATATTATATCCTGGAAGAGTAACGGCAGAGTCTGGAATAGACGGGGACAGCCACGTTTCCACTACGGACAAGACATCCGGTTTATGGAGGGTGACCCAGGCAAGTAGGGAGTCCATTTTCAGGAGAAGGCTGCAAATGTTTAATGATGCTGTGGAAATAGTACAATTTCTGCTGTTTGTGTGATTAGGTATAGATCCAATAGGGCCCAGGTTTGGATGGACATTTTCCAAGCATAGAATTAGCATTTGGATGAGCAGATGATGTCCATTTAATTTCCGGGGCATCAGATACATTTTGAGCCTTATTCAGTGCTTTATTTTTTATAGGTGTCCAGGAAGGAGTGGGCACTGTGAAAGATACGGTTGCAGCCATTATAATAACCTCCATTTACGGCCCAGTTGAAGTACATTAAAAGTTGATTTCAATTCAGAAGTCAAAAGCCAAAAGAAATGATCAGCTGCTGAGGTCCAGAGTCACAGAATATGTTAGAATTCTGAAATTGATGAACTGTGCCTGCGCATATGCAGGATGTGAAATCATTTTGTCTGTATGCTTCCTTTGTTATTCAAAGAGGTTGTTGAAAAGCCCACATACAGATCCTTTAGGAGCAGGTCAGACGAAAATGTGAATTCAGAGCAGGACCCAGAGTCACTGAGTTTGTCATAATTAGTTGCTTGACTTACGTTTTGCTTGGGATATCTTCCAAAAAGTTGATTTTAAAATGAAAATGCAGATACCTGGTGGTGATGTTTTGTAGAAATCTAGTCCAGGAGACTTTCACAAATGTAGTGAGCAAGAATGGTGTAGTTACTCCAAGCAGAAACAGCCTAGCTAGGGCTTTGCATTGGTGGGGAAATTTTCCTAACCTAGGTGCACCTGTTACTGTGGCACCTAACTACTGGGGCACCAAACAGGGGCATCTTTCCTACCCAGGGCACAACTAACCCCCTAGCCAGCCCTGGAGCACCTGGGTGCCCATTTTCGGAGGGCACCAGGAACTCTGGGGCACCACAGATGTACAGTATATTTAAGATTTAGTGGAGGGAATGGAGTGAAGTGTGTTTAAATTGAGAGGAGGGAATGGACTTTAAAATGGGGGTGGCGCAAGGTAAAATATTTAATGTGTAGGAGGATGTACTTGTAAACTTTTCTGCACTAAAATGTGGGATGCCCTTGAAATGTACTTAAATGTGCTGCCCCCCAATGCAGGCAAGTATATCACATCACAGCTGCTTGTCTGCTCCCTTTCCAGCTGCCAGGTAATGAGAACTTACAAGTTACATCAGCCATCAGCATGGTAAAACATTTAATAACATTCTGTGATGACCATTGTGGACCATGGCATTATAAAGTTAGGCTGACAATTGTTTACTATGATGATCAGCAGCCACAGACAAAGCATGTTCTACCATTTCTAACTGTGGTTGAGTGTGGTACTATACACTTGCCTGGGCTATTACTGAGAGTAGGAGAGTGAGTGAGTGAGTGAGTGAGTGAGTGAGCTGGTCAGTGAATAAGTATGTGAATGGATTGGTCTGTGATCGAGAGTGTAAGTGGTCAGTCTGTGACTGGGTGTATGAGTGGGTCAGTCTGTGATCATTTGCAAATTATGCTGTAAAGCCACTAGAGGGCAACAACACATGTAGGTTGCAATCCTCTTTCCACTGCTCTCCCCTAACACTTCAAGTCCTGGGTCATTCATACCTAAAGCAAATTATCTACATCCTAACATTCAGTGATATGATCTGAATCTGTAAGTCTGTACAAAGCCTCTACTACCCTGCCCAGAATGGTTTCCATCTCCCTCCTACTCACACCCTTCCTGGTTCTTACCCTTATCCCAGTCTCCCCCTCCACACTTATTGCCACTTGTCTCTCTCCTCTTCCAGATACCTCCTTCATACTGTCAATCGCCCCCACAGTTCCTTTTGTAAACAGACCCCACTTTCCCTACTATCCTCCAACCTCTCTGTTTTCCCTTCCTAGTCAGTTTGCCTTTCTTCGTTTCCTTATCCCCTTCTCTCCATCCATCCCTCCCTCTTCCTCTCCTTCCTGTATTTCCTACTCTTAATTACAAAAGTCCTAAACTTCACTATTTCATCCTTGCCCTCCTCCTTCTTTAATCGGGGAACATCCGCCCCAACCCTGGCCCCATTTCTTCTACCCTGGCTCCTTACCCAAACAACATGTCTCCAAACTCCACTTCCACTACAACTCTTCCTAACGGGTTAAAGTTCCTCCACCTGAATATCTGCAGCCTGCTACCGAAAATTGACCTCCTACAAACTCTTATGCTTTCACACACCCCTGACATCCTCATTATTACCCAGAAATGGCTCAAAAAAAGCATCCCTAACAATGCCATTGCTATCCCTGGGTAGTCCCTCTCCAGACAAGATCGATCAGGTTGCGGAGGAGGAGTGGCCGTGTATATCCTGTCCTCACTGCAGTTTACTACCACCCAATCTACCTCCATCCCAGCTACCTATGAAGCCCTTGTCACCTGCATTATCCTTCCTTTCTCAAGCCCAATCTTTGTGGCCGGCATCTACTGCCACCCAAGCATTCAAACCTTAGTCATGACTGAACACTTAGCCAGCATCACCTGCCTCTCACAATCTGGTGAACTGTTCGTAATGGGTGACATGAATCTAAACTGGTTATCTCCCAAGTTAAACAACCTATGCAATGACATCACTGCTGTAAACCTCACTCAACTTATACTTGAGCCCACACACCCTAATCCCAAAACAAAAACACACACCCTGCTTCACTGGGCACTCTCAACCCACCCGCAACGCATCATTAAATCTGGTCGCTTCCCTGATGCCCTTAGTGATCACAATCCCATTTTCATTGTACATAAGGTCCATCGCCCCAAACCTCCCCCTAAAATCATAGAGCTCCAGGCCTTTAAATCCTTAGACCTTACCCCACTCAGCTGTGCACTTGCTTCCACCAGCTGGGCCCCCCTCTTTACTGCCATTTCTGTTGACCAAGCCCTTGACTATTTTAAGGATAAATTCATTGCCACCTAGAATGCCTTTGCTCCTTTGGGAAGGATCAGAGTCCATGGGCTTCACCTCCCCTGGATCACCCCGAACTACTGGACTGCTTCAGGGAGCATGACCGGGCCTGGAGAAAACATATATCTACTAAACATCCAAACGACTACGCCGAGTACAGAATGCTACGCAATTCATCTACTAAAACTACTAGACTGGCTAAGTCCGATTATTTCAACTCCTCATTCCTGACTAACATTAACTCTTCATCTAAATTCTGGAAGGTAGTTCATGCCCTATTATCTCCCCCCTCTTCCCCTCCCCCTTCAGTTCTCAAAATAAATAACTCCCTAGTTTCTGACCCTGGCTCCGTGGCCAATGAATTTAATACCGACTACACCTCGTGCGCCACGTCTCTTCTAAATTCCCTCTCTCCCTTGCCACCTACTAACTTCAGCCCTTCGCCTCTGCCAGTGCCTACCCCTCCCCCTTTTTCTTTTTCCACCATCTCCTCTGATGAAGCTCTTAGTGCCGTCCTATCCCTCAACCCCTCAAAAGGCTCTTCACCAGATGAGCTCGATCCTAAACTTATCTAGCTTTCTGCTCCTGCAGTTGCTTATCTTAGCACCCTAATCCTTAACCTCTCCTTTAATTCTGCCCAAGTACCCTCATTCTCATATGATGAAAGATGGCCACCGGGCTGGGCGTGCTGTCCGTTGCTGAGGCAACTAAGTGGTTGTTTTAGTTCATTTTAGTCCATTTTTAGTTTGTTTCATTTTATTATTGAGCTGCTGTTTTTTTTTTTTTTTTTTGCATTATTTCTTTATACCTCCTCCGTGCCCGCTGTCGTCCTCTCCTTCGGGCGGCCAAGTCCTACCACTGTCTCCTCAAACCAATCCACCAGCCAGCTGCTCCGATGCCGGGTTGTACCATACATATCCCTTCGCCGGGGGGCTCTTCCATATCCTGTCCGGGCCATCGAGAGGAGAGACCGGAGAGCTCCCTTGCATCATCACTGGGACACAGAAATGCACCCTGGAGGTTTCTTGGCTGAGAGACGTTGGGAGGCGGGCCGCCATTATCCAGACGGCATGCGTGCATTTTCACGCTTTTCTGGTCCCTTCTTGTGCGCTGCTATTTGTAGTACCCCTTGGCCTCCACCGGGGGACACTCGCAGAGTGGGACCTCCCACCCAACCCACCCCAGGAGAGGAGAGCAGTCCTCCAGGCGCTCAATCCTCTCCTTCCTCTGCCAGCCCCCGGTGACTGGAGTCTGTTCCCGAACCCGGGTAACCGGCATGGTGTGAGGTAAGGCACCAGCGCCTCAGCCCTCTGCACCACCATGGTGGCATATTGAGCTGTTATTAGCATTATTCTTTTGTATTTTATTTTGTCTAGTCGCCTGCCTGGGACTCTGCCGGGAGCTCTGTGGATGTCCACCGGAGTGTTGTTTTGGGGATATCCAGTCTGGGAGTGCCGCTTCTCCCAAGTCTTCCCTTCCTGCTGATATTCGCTGGTGAGCTGCAGTCTGTGTGTGCCAAGACCAGGAGTGATATACTGGCTAGCCGCAGGGGGATTTCCTTGTAGTGTGCACTGGGGTTAGTCGGCTGTGGCCCGTTATCACCCCTGCACATTCAAATCTTTGGACTGGCTGTTTCCCACTAGTTGAACTGACTGGACCCTGTTCTGGATTGTACCTAACTTGTGGGGCTTACAACTGTTTTGCTGGTAGTTGTGATCTTCTGCCAGTGGTCTTGTTTGGCTGCTGGCCGGCGAGGAATTGAAGCTCTGAGGAAAGACAAACTTTTGGAGAAGCATTCTGTTTGAGGGGAGTGTGGAGTCCTGTTGGATCCATGCAGAGTGTCCAGGTTGGTGGGCTGAAGCAGTTTGATTTGAGGTAATAACTGTCTGATTCCGATCCTCCTGGTGGGTTGTACCGTGGGTACACAACTGGGTGGGGGACTTCAGCTTTGTTCCGCTGGGTAGCTGGTGGTCTGGGTGGGTGGTCCCCAGGGTTTTTTCTGCTAGTCTCGCTGCTTAGGTGGGCCTGGATGGAGACCCGTAGAACTGGCTGTGCACTTCACGGTCGACCCCCGGTTGTGGATTTTCCAGGGCCTGCGTTAGCCTCAGAGCTGCCAGTGACCCACCGAAGAGGAATCTTCCTGACTTAAAGAAGGCAGTGAGAGTGCCTTGTTATTCTGTCAACCCTGGGCAGTGGGAGTGCCTGTGGACTGGGAACTAATTGGATTTTGTTCCCACTTTTCTCTCAGTGAGCGTGACTAAGGGGTTTGAGGAACCCATTAAGACCTTCTATCTGTCTTGCCCTTGAAGTGTTTGAGTTCCTGGGAATTTTATTTGTCTCCTGGAAGTGAGAGATCCATCGGGGACTGGACATTTGGGTTTCTTTTTCCCTATTACTGTGACCTTTTGCAGCTCTGAGGACTTTCTGCTCTGTGTGGTTCCCTGTTATCTAAACTGCCAGCTGACCTGGATTTAAAGATTGTGACTTTATATTTTATCTATTTCATTATTGTGGTTTTGGTTAGAGGGGGAGTGTGTTTTGTTTTATGTTTAGTGTTAAACTTATATGGTTTTAGGTTTTGCTAAATTTGGTCTTTGGAATGTGTCGGAGGCCTTCCTCCACGATCATGCACTATTCACCCTCCGCCCCTTCGTCTCATCCCCCCATTACATTTCTCCATCTACTAGCGTTGTAGAGCGATGGGTATTGCGCATCAGGGGATGGGAGGGGCTGGGGGTGTGAACAGTGGAGGTTGAATGAGCGGAGCCATCACATCGGGGTTATAGGTCCAGAAGACGGCCTGGGGAGAAATGGAATCCAGATCGTGGTTCTCCGTGTTTGGTTTCCATACCCAAGGGCACCACCAAATTGGGTGGGCATGTAGTTCTGGTGGCCCCGGAAGTTCATCCAACTCGAGCGGTGTTATACAGTGCCAGATGCATTAAAAACAAGACTGCAATTATTGCAGATCTTGTCAGTTCAGTAGATCTGGCTTGCATCACCGAGACCTGGCTGGATGAGAACTCTGGCCCTGTATTAGAGGCTGCAGTTCCAGCCGGTTACTCAGTGATTCACCGCTCGAGATTGGACCACAGGGAAGGGGGGTTGCAGTCTGTTTCAAGGCTGAATTAGGCTTCACGAGTGTACCAGTTGAGGAGACTGAGTCATTCAAACACCATGAAGTCTTGCTATATTATGACTAAATGCAGTCAGCCACTGCAGCTGAACTGCCCCGGGGAGGAAAGAGTTAACTCCAGAGAGTCTGGAGTTCCACAGCGCGAGGGTGCTATACCAAAGCTCTATCTGGCCAGTTTCAAATGAAACTGTCAGATTCTTTACTCCGCTTCACTGAACAGTCGCTCCGGAGATCAGCTCCTTCACATCGGTTCATTTCTCGGTTCAAGCGAGTATTTTCAGTTCATTTGAACCGGCAAAAGTATTTATTTTACCGCATTTCGTTAAAAGCTCTATCTGTAAACCGTAAGTAGAAAATTTAAAGTCTGTGTGGAAATTCAATTATCGGTTCGGTTTTGAACCGATCGGTTTTGCTTAATTTAACGTTTAAAGTGTGGTTGGGCTTTTAGAGTGCAGTTCCGGTTCTTATCGGTTCTAAAAACCTTGCTTTTAAAATAGGTTTTTCAAATACCGTGACACGGTTAGGAACCGATAAGGGTGTCTTGCCTGGCACTGCCATCAAAGGGCAAAGTTTTGGTTAGGCTGGCATTACGTCTGAGAAACCCAAAGAAGAACCGGGCCCACTGGGTTTCAACACTGTGATGTCTGTGGGAAGCCTTTGCCAAGGCTGACCCACACACCACTTGTGTTTATTGTCTGGGGCTGACCACCTCCTGTCAGACTGCCAGGTGTGTAAAATTTCCCTGCAGCCACCCTGGAAAAGAGATTGGGCGGCTCAGGGGCGAGAGGCCAAAGTCCAGCTGACCGGATGGCCAGCCCGGTCCAGTACCCACTGGACCAGAGGGGTGCCCTCTGACCAGGGCGAGACTTCCTCGGGCAAAGGAAGGCTGGTTCTAGAGGAACCAGTCTCCAGTGAAAGACTAAGAAATCAGTAGGTTTGGAGTCCAAAATTGTCTCTCCAACTGCTGCAGAAATAGCTAAAGCCATACAGATTGTCCAGTCACTGTCTCAGGGTCCTGCTGAACCACTACACTTGGTAAAGGTTGGTTGTTCCAGTGCCAGTGGTTCAGAAGTATGATGTTGAGGAATTTTATGAACCACAGGAGAGGGAGGACGAATTTGATCATTACATGTGTGGCTGGGAGGGTCTGGACGTGCCCATTGAACCGGACATTTCTCCAGACAGACCTTTAGAATCTCCTCCTATTCTGTCTGAGTCCCCTTCTCATTTTATGTTTTACAAAAAGGTTGCAGAAACCCTCCAGCTTCCTTTAGAGGAAGCTGTGGATGAGCAAGAGGAGCCTGATTATGTAGAAATGATGGATATACCAGAGTCTAGGAGGTTGTCTATTCCTTTGCATAAGTCATTTAGGAAGCAAACAACAAAGATTTTAAAATCCTCATTCTGTCCCTCCTGTAGATAAAAATGGACAGAAGATATACCTTGTCAGGCTCTGATACAGACTTCCTCACTGAGCAGTGTAGTCATGTAGGTGTGGTACAAGCTGCAGCCTGTGACAAGGCTAATATTCCTCTGGCCTCACATCCTCCTGATAAGGATTCCAGGAAGATTGATGCCATGGTGAAAAAACAGTATATGGCAGCTTCTTTGAGGACTCAGGCAGGCAAATTATATGGCTTATGTGGCTAGATATCAGAAATCTAGGTGGGATACAGTATTGCAGTTAGCCAAGCAGGCCCATGGCCAGCTGGCTAGTGAGTTAGAACAGGTGGCTGCTGATGGCATTGAAGCCTCTAAAGTTCAATTTCATACTGCTGTTGATGTTAATGATGTTTCCTCTAGGGTCATGGCCACTTCTGTAGCTTTCCGTGAGTTGGCATGGCTCAGATGCACTAATCTGTCCCAAGATACTCAAGGCTATGGATTTTCCTGTTGTGGGTAATTCTCTGTTTGGGAACAAACAGAAAACTATATGAAAAAGATGGATGAATACAGAACTACCTACAAAAGTGCCCAGGCTAAGGAGGAGCATGCCACTCCACAGGCACGCTCCCAGAAGTGAGGGCAGGCCTTTCCACCAATTTCAGGCCTCCTCTGCATTTGCACAGAGGGTTTCTTTAGAGGCAAGTGGAGGCCCAGGGCACAAATGACCATCATCCTCCCCTTCAGCCTAAGGCTACTGCCAAGCAGAGCACCCTGATGGGGTGCCCAGGGCCAGTCTCCTGTACCAGTGGGGGGCAGGTTGGTTTATTTCAGCCAGAACTGGGTGTCCCTAACCCGGACAGGTGGGTTCTGGAGGTAATAGCAGGGTCTGGTTCTCAGCTTCAAACAGTTTCTGAAGATGAGAGCCAGACATTTTCCTACCAAATCCTTCAAAGCCCTTGCTTTGGAAGCAGAGGTTTCTTCTCTTTTGGACTGGAAAGCAGTGAAAGGGTCCCTCCTTGCGATCAGGGCAAGGGCTGTACTCAAGATACTTTCTTACCCCAAAAGACAGGAGAATCGGCCCATTTTAGATTTAAGGTACCTGAACAAGCATCTTTTGAAACCAAAGTTCAAAATGTTAACTCTGACAATGATTTTGCCCTCCTGAGGCCAGGGGACTGGTTAGCTTCCCTGGACCTCAGGATGCCTATTTCATGTTCTGATCAGGCCTTCTCACGAAAGTACCTCAGGTTGAACTACCCCCTCAGGCCACTACCAGTTCAGGGCAATGCCCTTGCCTTACACTCTCGCCAAGGTATTCACGAAATGTCTAGCTGTGGTAGTGGCTCATTTAAAGCGACGAGGTTGCTGTGTTTCCCTACCTGGACAACTGGCTCATAGTGGGTCAGTCCCCAGATCAGGTAAAATCCCACGTGCAAGTCACCCAGCAGCTTCTCACTTCCCTGGGATTCCTGCTGAGTTTACCAAAGTCAGTTCTCGAACCAGTTCAGGTACTAACTTTCATAGGTGCAGAATTGAACACAAAGTTAGCCAGGGCATTTCTCCCCTCGGAAAGGGTAGACAGACTCATTGCCCTGGCATCCTCCTTTACCCTGAGGGTCTCTCGACCAGCAAGGCATTTTCTGCAACTCCTAGGCACATGGCTGCTTCCACAGCTGTAGTGCAAGGGCAAGATTCAGATGAGGGACATTCAGTTCCATTTGAGGGCCTATTGGTCTCAAAGGAGGGACCCCCTTTCCAAATTGGTTCCAGTGACCCAAACCCTGATCCTGGCCTTACACTGGTGGCAGGATCAAAGCAATCTAAAACAAGGGGTTCCTTTCATTCCCGTTTCCCACTCCCTCACCATGGATGCTTCCCTGTTAGGGTGGGGAGCTCACTTGGGCGACCTGTCCACTCAGGGAGTGTGGTCTCCCCAGGAATCTCTGCTCCACATCAATCTTTTGTAACTCAGAGCTGTCCTTTTAGCTCTTCAGGTGTTTTCAGCTTCTGTCCAGAACAAAGTAGTTCAAGTCAGGACAGAGCACCACAACAATGTGGTACATCAGCAAGCAAGGGGGCACTCGGTCATCAGCCTTGTGCACGAGCAATGAAGTTGTGGTCTCTGGCTTACTCCTGAACACCTCCCTGATAGCAGTTCACCTTCCAGGAAGGACAATGTCTGGCGGATGCCCCTCAGCAGGATTTCTCAGGGCCATCATGAATGGGCTCTGAATCCTCAGGTGCTAGGGTCAGTCTTTTGCCAGATGGGTCACCCCTCAGATAGATCTTTTGCAGCCCCAGACAACCACCAACTTCCTCTGTTTTTGTTGCAGGCCTCCAGTGCTGGGATCAGTCCCCCTGGGCGCCTTTCAGTTGGATTGGAAGGGAGTTCCTGTATGCCTTTCCCCTTTCCCTTCTTTTCAGGTACTAGTAAAAATCAGATCTCAGCCCAGGTGATTCTGATTGCTCCAGATTGAGCCAGACAGCCCTGGTGACCACTGCTTCTGTCCTGACAGTCCACCTGCCCTGAGCTTGCCCAGAGTCCACGACTTACTGGCCTGTGCACAGGGAGGTGTGGTATCCGGACCTCAAATCCCTCCATCTCAAGGCATGGCTCTTGAGGGTTAGAATTGCTGACTTACACCTTTCTCAAGGTGTTTTGGATGTATTAAGGCTTCAAGGAAGCCTTCCACTAGGAAACCACTTACAATTCTAAGTGGAAAAGGTTTTCCATCTGGTGCTCTGAGAAGCAGGTGTCCCAGAATCTGCTGATCTGCCAGATTTACTGGACTATTTGGTCATTTAAATTCCCTTAGGCCTTAGGCCAGCTACCTTAAGGTTCATCTGGCAGCTGTCTCTGCTTTTCTGTCAGCAGGGAAGCCTGCTTCCTTTCTTCTCACCCTGTGCTTCCAAGTTTTTAAAGGGTTACTTCACCCAACCCTCCTTTTCGAAACCAGCTCCCTTTGGGACCTGAATGTTTGCATTGCTCAGTTAATAACCCCCTTGAGCCTCTGTCCTCAGCAGAGCTCAAGTTTCTGACTTGGAAAACTGTTTTCCTAGTGGCTATCACTTCTGCCAGACACATAAGTGAACTACAGGCCCTGTCAGTGGAAGAAGATTTTATCTCTTTCCACCGAGATAAAGTAGTCCTCAGGACTAACAGAAAGATTTTGCCTAAAGTGGTTTCAGATTTCCACCCTGACCAATCCATCTCTCTTCAGTATTTTCACTGAGCATTCTTCCTCAGGTGAGAGGAGTCTGCACAGCTTGGACGTCAAAGAGCCTTAAGCTACTATTTGGAGCACCAAGGGTCACAGGGTTCGAATCCTCAACTCTTCCTTACCTATGGCGAGGTTGGCAAAGGAAACCTGCCACTAAGAGGACAAATGCAGGTGGATTGTCTCTCTTGTTCAATTTTGTTATCAAAAACTAGGTAAGAACCCCCTCAGGACTGAGGGCTCACTCCACCAGGGGTACAGCTGCATCTCTAGCGGCTGCTAGAGATATTCCCATTCTGGGAAATCTGTCAAGCTGCTACTTGGAAAACAGTTCACACTTTACCAAGCAGCTATTCCCTGGATATTCAGTCCAGGAGATGCTCGTTTTGGCACAGCTGTGCTTCAGAGCCTATTTCCTAATGAGGTTCTGACCCTCCTCCATGGAGGTACTGCTGTGTAATCTGCATTTAGTCCATAATATAGCAAGACTTCATGGTGTTTGAAAAAAATTACTCACCTTAGTAATTGCTTTTCTTCTCATGGAGTCTTGCTATATAATCGACCACCTCCTCCTGCCCTCTCAGAACTTCTACTTGGGTAGGGGTGGCAAATTAGTGCAAGCACTGTGTCATGCCATTTTAGTTCTTCCTTCACCCCCTTTTATTTAGGGTTAGGGAATTAGGTATTTCTGTTTTAAGTAATATGTTGGCCCCCTTCCTGGACTTGAGTCTTGGGGAAGGGGGTCTAATAGTGCTTGTTAGGGAGAAACTAATAATACTGTTATTCATTGTATTATTATTGCTGTTTATATTGTTGTTATTCTACTAGTAGGTACCACTTGGCTAGTGTGAGAGCTTTCCCATAGACTTGTTGCTTGTGTTAGGTTAGTAAAAGATCTGACAGTTTCGTTTGAAACTGGCCAGATAGAGCTTTGGAATAGCGCCCTCGCGCTGTGGAACTCCAGACTCTCTGGAGTTAACTCTTTCCTCTCCGGGGCAGTTCAGCTGCAGTGGCTGACTGCATTTAGTCATAATATAGCAAGACTCCATGAGAAGAAAAGCAATTACTAAGGTGAGTAATTTTTTCTTTGAGTGTACTGTGGTAGCAAGTGTAGGTTGTAGGATTGTCCTCGTCTACCATCCGCCCATGGATGGGAAATGGTTCCTTCAGGAAGTGGCAGACTTCATCATCGACATGGCATTTGAGTTTCCCAGGCAGGGCTTCAGATAAGGGGAGTACCAACATATTTTACTCGCCTCATTTTAGGAAATACTCTTCAGAAAATTGTTTGTGATGAGTACCAGTACTCACCCAACATTTGCAAATACTCCTCACGCTAAAGAATAGTGCTTCATAATATAACTGGTGATTCAAAAGAAGCATTTTTTTTTCAGATTTACAGCACTAGTACCCATCTCATTTTGTTTTACTCACTATATTTTAAAACTGGTGAGTAAATTACTCATACCTGCCAATATTATCTGGAGTATTGTTGGCACCTGATCAGTTTATCTAGAAAAAACTACATTTTTTTAAAAATGTACTCCTCACTCCACTCTGTCCAAACTTTTGTACGCATCTTAATTTGGTTTAACTCACCCAGCTTTCAAAATGAGGAGTACAGTACTCATCCCAAAAAATCTTATCTGGAGCCCTGCTCCCAGGTTGATGGTCCAGGGCGACTTTAATGCCTGGGTCGATTACGAACTCTCGCAGTATGGACAACAGTTCCTCCAGTTGATGACATCTTTGGGCCTCACACAGGTAGTTACCACTGCTACCCACAAACATGGTCACTCCCTTGACTTAGTTTTCCTCCTGGAGATCGAAGCCTCAGATCTGGGGGTGGAGCCAGTTGGATGGTCCGATCACTACAATGTGGGGTTCAATTTTAGCACCCCCCTTTCAAAGGCCTGCCCTGTGGAGATGGTCAAGTACCGCCCTTTATGAGATGTTAACTCTGAAGGCCTTATGGCAGTGCTTGACGCTGTCGTCCATTCCAGTTGCAAACAGCGACCCAGAGGACCGCGTGGTGGCCTATAATACGGCCATTGCGGCGGCCATGGATGTCTTTGCTCCTGTCTGTGTTCGTCCTCTCTCCCTTCGCTCTTGGTCTCCATGGTTTGATGGGACCTTGAGGGAGAGGCTGTGACAAGGATGAAGGTTAGAGCATTGCTGGCAGAGATCTGCCCTTGATGCCAACCACCTTAGGTTGATGGACCATTACCAAGCCTATCAATCTGCAGTCACCCGTAAGAAGGCAGAGTTCCTGTCCGGGGGAGATTGCAGTCGCTCAGAACTGATCAGCTTAGCTTTTCCCAGCTGTGGACAGGCTGTGCAACCTGGTTTGTCTTAAAGTTTGGAAAGAGTTTTCACAAATAGAGTGCGATGAACTTGCTCGGTTCTTTGCGACTAAGGTGGCCGACCTCAGGGCAGCTCTCCAGCCAGCACACTCTGTGGGACTGTTGATGACCAGTGCTTGGCCACTAGCCTCCAGCTTTCATGGAGTACCTTCGACCGCCTGGAGTCCATGGATGTCATGAGGATTGTTCAGGGTGCGCACCCTACTTACTGTAGTTTGGACCCAGGACCAACTTCCCTGATTTGGGGTTGTATTGATTCCATCAGTCCGGTCCTTGCATGGATAGTTTTGTGCTCCTTGGAAACAGGTGAGTTTCCTAGCTCCCTGAAGGAGGCGGTGGTAACACCCCTCCTGAAGAAAGCTTCTTTGGACCCAAACTGCCATGCGAACTACAGACCAATATCTAATCTTCCCTTTTTAGGGAAGGTAGTTGAGAAGGTAGTGGCCGTACACTGGAGAGCCATTTGACCATCCATAACATCTATGAATCCCTCCAGTCCGGTTTCCGAAAGAAGCATAGTACGGAGACAGTACTGGTTCAGGTGCTCAGTGATCTCCTGATGGCTAGAGATCAGAAGAACCATTCCATCTTGGTTCATCAGCGTTTGACACTGTGGACAATAGGGTTCTGCTCGATCGTCTGAGGTTCACCTGTGGCCTGTTGGGTACAGTCCTCAGGTGGCTTACGTCTTTCTTCACCAGAAGAACTTGGAGGGTGGTGTCCGGGATTTATTCTTCGGACGTAGTCCCTCTGTCTTGTGGGATTCCTCAGGTATCAGTGTTGTCCCTCATGTTGTTCGCAGTGTATATGCTGACCCTCTGAGATATTGTAAGGAGGTATAGGCTGAGATTTCTCTGCTATGCTAATGACACCCAGCTATACCTTTCTTTTGCAACCGACCAGAATGGAGCTCTCTCAGTCTTTAATAACTGCCTGGGAGAAATCCAGGAGTGGATGGATTCGAGCTGGTTAAAGTTGTACTTGGGAAAGACTGACGTGCTGGTTGTGGACCCAGGACGCCGGATGGGGGGGTCGGGGGTAGGTTCACCCTCAGGACTATTCCTTGGGGGTTTACCACTCCCAGCCTCTGAACAGGTGCGTAACCTGGGGGTGATCTTTGACGAGGGGCTGACCCTACATTCGCAGGTGTCAGCCGTCATCAAGACCTCTTTTTACCATCTGAGGAATATCGCTAGGATTAGGCACCTTGTTCTGTCCGGCAACCTTCCTATGCTGGTTCACTACTTTGTGCCCTTCCGCTTGGATTATTGCAACTCCCTGTATCTAGGGCTTTCTGGGGTAGAAATCCACAGTTTGCAGCTAGTGCAGAACGCAGCAGCTCAGCTCTTGATGGGAACCTCTCGGTTCTGTCATATTTCTCCCAGTGCTGCACGGTCTGCACTGGCTGCCAGTACAATGGTGGATCACTTTTAAAGTCGGTCTTTTGACTTACAAAGCCGTACTTGGACAGGGCTCTGACTACCTGAAAGAGCTTCTGGTTCCCTACCGCCCCGGGCGATCATTCCACTCAGCTAGCGAGGGGTAGCTAGAGATTCCAAGAGTGTGCTTGAAATCTTCTGGGGCCCGGGCATTTATGCATGCAGCCCCTTCTCTTTGGAATTCTCTACCCCACCAATTACATGAGTATGTGACTGTGGAGGGATTTAAATGAGCCCTAAAAACTCATCTTTGGCACCAAGCATTTGGCAACTGATTGGCTGTTTTTATTTTAATTTTATAAGTTTGTTCAGATATTTGTGTATTAACTAAGCTGCTGAAATCTGTGAATTATGGCATTTGTTTTTAGACCTGTTTGGCACCTTGGTTTTGGAAAGGCACCATAAAAAAGAAAGTTTTATAATTATTATCCTGGAAACATGCTGCAGTCCTTCCTCTACCAAGGGTGGTGACACATCCACTCCTGGAGAGTATCGTCCCATTTCCCTCCTTCCTACCATTGCCAAACTTCAAGAACGTTTAGTTCTCTCTTAGCTATCACCGTTCCTCTCTGATTCCTCCTTCTTCACCCCCCTTCCAATCTGGTTTTCGGAAGAACCACTCAACAACCACCTCCCTCTTCAGGCTTACTGACTCCATCATTTCAGGGATGGATGATGGCCTGATCACCTCTGCCATCTTTGTCGACCTAGTCAAAGCTTTCAGCACTGTTTCCCATCCCCTGCTTCGTGATTTCCTCTCCTCAGCTGGCCTTACTCTGTCAGCCTCCAACTGGTTTAAATCCTGCCTCATTGGCGGGACCCAATCAGTGAGAATCCTTCAGTCTGTCTCCCCTTCACTCCCCATCAACACTGGTGTCACTCCAGGGCTCAGTGCTTGGTCCCCTGCTCTTCTCCATTTTCCTTAATGATCTGCCCACAGCCTGCTCATCCTCTTCTATCCACATGTATGCTGATGATACCGTTTTATACACTTCTGGCAAAAACCCTGCTGCTGTGGAAGCCAGCTTACAGCATGACGTCAACCAAGTTCAGCTCTGGTTTGCTTCTCACCAGCTTTTTCTAAACACCAACAAAACAGTTTCAATAATCTTTGATACCCGGCAGAGACTCTCTAGGCTCCTGGCCCTACCCACCTTCCACACCCTTTACGGGATCATCCTGGAGGACATCTCCTCATTTACATATGTGGGGGTTTGGCTGGACCAGCACCTCAACTTCTCTGTGCATATCGATGTTATCCTGAAGAAACTGCACCCCAAACTTGGTGCTCTGTACAGGAATCGTAGTTGCATCCCGCTGACTGCGAAGTGTGAAATTGTCCAGAAGATGATACTCCCCATCTTTGACTACTGTGATATAGTCTATGCTGCTGCTCCCAGATCTTCCCTGACCAAGTTGGACACTCTCTTTAACTCCTTCTGCCGCTTTGCTCTCGACTCCCCTTCCTGCTCCCACCACTGTGAACTCTATTGCTCTCTAACCTTCCTGCCACTATCTCACAGATGTATCTTACACTGTGCCAAACTAACCTCCAAATTCTGGTTCAGAGTGCTCCCCTCCTATCTCTCATCCTCTCCCCTCACCCAGTCTCTCAGATCTAATGATGCCCGCACCTTGACGGTCCCTCACCGCTCCATTCTCATTGATCAGACTGGTTTTGCCCATTGCTTTTCTAAAATCTGGAATTCTCTCCTCCCTGAAATACGCCGCTTCTCCTCCAACTACACCCTTACCTCTGCTCTACACAATTACCTCTCTCTCAGCTGTTCCTGCTTTAACCTTCCTTAATACCTATCCCCAGTTTCTGCCTTCCTAGCCTGACCCCGGCAGGTTTTTCAACATCCTGAAGGGGGGAATCAGTAAATGGCCACCCCTTCTCCTCATATTCAGTTCTTGCCTCTTCCCCCTCTCGTCTCCACCTGCCCTTCTGGGTCACCCGTGTGCACAACCTACCCCATCCTTTTTTACTCCAACAGCACTTGCGTACTGCCATGAGCCTGCTCCTGGTACACTCTTGCACTATAAATGGTTTTGTTGCATTATTACTGTTTTGTATGTTTTTTGTGTTCTTTTGTACGATTTTGGATGTATATTGTGATTTACCCAATGTTCCACTACTGTTTATTGTACAATACCTTGTGTTCTAACTGTTGCATAATCTCACAATGTTGTATTGTTTATACTACCCACATACTATTGCAACTGATCATCCTTCACAACCCTATGTAATTCCTTCCCCCCAGGTTGCACCGTGAGATGAGCAACTTGTTGTTCTGAGTGCCCTCCTGGTGAAACATTTCAATAAATAAATAAATGTCAGTGCCTGAGTGAGTGGATCAGACGGTGACTGAGTGTGTCAGTGGGCCAGCTGGTTATTGAGTGAGCGGGTCAGTCAATTTATTGGGTTATCAGTGAATGTGTCCGTTGGTCATTCAGTCATTAAGTGAGTGCAGACTTCACTGATACTTTATGCACTGCAAGAAAAAGCACTGGTGGCTGGCACTTATGGTCTATGTAAGAACAAAGTTCAGATCTTTGCAGTGTATTTTTCTTTGGTCTTTTTTTGTATGACTGATTGTTATGACATGTTTGATAGCTGTCCTGTGTGTCAAAGGTTCATGTGTAAGACAGAACCATATGGTAATAGTGTCTGAATATAGAAACACAGAAGATGATGGCAGAAAGGGACCTGTGGTCCATCGAGTCTGCCCAAGTGAGGAATATTGTGTGTGAAAAGAGTTCTTTGGCTATGCCAAACTATTGGCTGCGATTCACCAATGCCTACATGGTGTGCAAGGGCAGCGTGTAGGCATTGCCAACACCAAATGCTACATAGTGGTGCCCTGTATACCCCCTGCGACATTCACTAATGGGTGCATTGGTACCTTGTGCAAGTGATCCCCGGCTGGCCACGGGGTGCCGCACCAAGGGAGGGACGGGGTGTGCCGGGGGAGTGCCCCATGGTGCCCATTCACAATCGCACTGTGTGTGAGGCAAATAAACAATTCAAAACAAAAGAAAAAACACTGTAGTTCTCAAAAGAAGTGGCAGGGAAGGTAAGGGAGAAAAAGATAGCATTCGGGAAGTATAAGGAAACACAGAAGGAGCAGGACAGAGAACTGTACCATTTAAAGAAGAAGGAAGCGGGGAAGGCAGTCAGAATAGCAAAGGCCCAAACCAAGGAAAAGATAGCCAACTCGGTTAAGAAGGGGGATAAAACCTTTTATAGGTACATTAGGGAGCAAAGAAATACTAAGGCAGGGGTACTGAGGCTGAATAAAGAGGAAGGTGGTTGGGCAGACAGCGACAGTGAAAAAGCGGGGATACTGAACGAATACTTCTGCTCAGTATTCGCAATGGAAAAGCAGGGGGAGATACCTAATCCAGTCAATAGAAGCACTCTGGATAGGGGGTTGATATTAGTCCATTCACAGAAGAAAGTGTTCAGAAAGAACTGTTCAAACTGAAAGTGGATAAAGCAGTGGGGCCTGATGGGATTCACCCCAGAATTCTAAAAGAACTAAGGGAAGAACTAGTAACACCATTGTCTACCCTTTTTAATAAATCATGGGAGGATGGTGTAGTACCTGAAGACTGGAGGAGGGTGGATGTGATTCCTCTTCACAAAAGTGGGAGCAAAACAAGGCAGGAATCTACAGACCTGTCACTTTGACCTCAGTGGTGGGGAAAATGATGGAATCACTTCTGAAGGAAAGAATTGTTGAGTACCTAGAGGCCATTGGGGCACAGGACCTAAGGCAGCGTGGATTCACAGCAGGAAGGTCATATCAGAGAAATCTAATAGATTTCTTTGACTGGGTGACCAAAGTAGTAGACCAGGGAGGGGCTGTGGACATGGCCTACCTAGACTTTAGCAAGACATTTGACACAGTCCCACACAAAAGATTAATGAACAAATTAGCCAGCGTGGGAGTGGGTCCCAGGGTGGTAGCCTGGGTAAAACACTGGCTGGACAACAGGACACAGCGGCGGGTAATAGTAAATGGAGTCCACAGTGAAGAAAGGGGGTTACTAGTGAGGTACTGCAGGGTACAATACTGGGGCCGGTCCTTTTTGATATCTTTATAAGTGACATTGCGGAGGGACTGGAAGGGAAAGTTTGTCTCTCTGCAGATGACACAAAGATCTTCAACAGGGTTGATACGCAAGGTGGAGTGGAAAGGATGAAAAGGGACTTGGCAATGTTGGAATGGTCAAATGTATGGCAGCTTAGATTCAGTGCAAAGAAGTGCAAAGTAATGCATATGGGAAACAAAAACTCGGGGGGAAGAGTACACAGTGGGGGGTGAGATACTGACAGCAACAAAAATGGAAAGGGACGTGGGGGGTAGGCATATCAGATGGCCTAAAGGTGGGCCAGCAATGTGAGAAGGCAGTAAGGAGGAATGGGGGGATACTGGGATGCATAGGGAGAGGCATCACTAGTAGAAAACAAGAAGTTGTTGGCCCTCCGTACAGACAGTTGGTAAGACCACATCTGGAGTACTGTGTACAGTTTTGGAGACCCTATCTCCACAAAGACGTAGACAGGGTGGAGGCTGTCCAGAGGAGGGGTGACCACAATGGTGCAGGGTCTGCACCAGAAGACCTATGAAGAAAAACTAAAGGAGTTTAAGATGTATATCCTCGAGGAAAGGAGGGAGAAGGGGGGACATGATAGAAACTTTCAAATACCTCAAGGGACTCTATGAAGTCCAAGAGGGCAGCATCTTTCAGAAAAAGAGATGTGCAAGAACAAGGGGACATAATTTGAAGACAGAGTGGGGATGGCTCAAAGGTAATATGAGGAAGTATTTTTTCAGAGAGGGTTGTAGATGCATGGAACAGCCTTCCTGAGGAGGTCATAGAGTCAAAAACTGTGGGGGAATTCAAGATTGCATGGGACAGACATAAGGCAATTCTTGTGGGGGGGGTAGGAGGAAGTAGGCTGCTGGTTAACTAGGATTTGCAGCGTATCCGTTAGGTAGGGAAATGGGCAGACTAGGTAGACCAAGCTGTCCTTATCTGCCATCTGTTTCTGTGTTTCTGTATGCCATTCTGGGCTATGTCCTCAATGCCAGGGGGACATAGGGATAGCCATTGCACCCCCCTCACAGTGCCACCATTGGCAGTGGCAAAGCATTGCTGGTCCCCTCACAATGCTATCAGCCCCATGGAACAGAGGGGAGGCCGAGGTGGCTGCCTGGGCATTTGCCCCATGTCCCTGCATGGACCCAGGACATTGCTACCAGAGACTCCCACACCGCGGGGGATCTACTAGTGGACCGGGTACAAGCATCCCATTGGCTGCCCACTTGTGTCCGCCAGTCTGCGCCCATGCACTAGCACACTAGGAGGTGCGTCTATGGATAGGAGGTATGCAGTGGCCAGTGATTGCAAGTGCTGGCCACCGCACACCTGTTTACAGGTGTGGAACCATGCGGGCAGGTTACACATGTTTCATGCTGGAAACCTACCCATTCGTGAATCGTGGCCATTGTGTGTAAAATGGAGGGGGCCACAAGACACCAAGTAGTGCTTGCCATAGAATATGTTGAGGGGTACTGGATGTGCTTGGGGTGATGGAATGGCATTCCACACACCAGGGTGTCCTTGGCATAGAATACGTTGAAGGAGGGGTGCCACTGGACATTAGAGACAGCTTGGCATGGGTCAGGGTGAGCATGAGTGTGCAATTGAATACCAAAACCTGGGAGCGCTTGGCATTGGTCTGAGTAAGGGAGTAGCCACTGGATACCAGAAAGGATTTGGCATGGGATGGGGAAAGGTAAGGGATGTTACTGGACAGCAGGGAGTGTTTTGAATGGAATGGGATGAGTAAGGGAGGAGTGGCAATGAACACCAGGGCCAGGAAGTGTTTGACATGAAAGGGGGTGCTCTTAGATGCTAGGGAGTGCTTAGCAGTTAATGGGGGGTAGGAGATGCCACCAGGTTCCTGACAGTTCATAGCATGGGGAAGGAGAAGGGAAGAGATGCCAGTAGACACCAGGACGTTCTTGGTGCAGGATTGAGGAGGGAAGAGGTGCCTTTGAAAACCATGAAATGCTTCACATGGCATAGGGTAAGAGATGGTAGTGCCACTGGACATCAGGGACTGCTTGACCCTGGATGAGGTTAGGGAGGGGACTGATACCTTACACCACGGTGTACTTGGCATGGTGTTGGGTGAGAGAGTAGCCCTAGGGCCCTAGGGAATGCTTGGCAGATGATAGAAAGAGGGAGGTGGTACTACTGGGCATGCACTGAATGGTTGATACAGATTGGACATGTGGTAAGAGGATGCCACTGAGCACTAGGAATTGCTTGGCATGGAGATGGGGTTGAGGAGGGTGTGTGCCACTGGGCAGCAGGAAATAACTGGCTTGGGACAGGAAAAGATTGCCTATGCATGCTAGTGACTCCTTGGCAAGTAGTGTGTCCTTGGCAAGTGATAGAGTGAGTGTGGAGGGTGCCAGTGGACACCAGGGAATACCTGAGGCAGGATGCTTTCCTTTGCAATTACTCTTTTGGACAAGCTATTTGAGGTACCAGCCAGCTCTTCGATTCTTGATTCACATTTTGCTTGCATTCATCTTTTTGTTGTGCAACACATTTTTGTTTGCATTCATCTTTTAGTTGTGCTATGCTTGTTTGCATTCGTCTTTTAGTTGTGCTATGTTTTTGGTTTGCATTCATGTTTTTAGGTGTGCTGTGCTTTTTTTGTTTGCATTCACTTTTTTGTTGTGTTTGCATTCATGCTTTAGTTGTGTTAATATATTTTTATAACTTCCTGATTTTTAGATGGACTTCACTGTTTTGTGTTGCATTTGTCATTTCTTTTGGTTGGATGTTACATTGGGTTTTGCTGTGTTACATTATTTTTGTAGCAACACACTTTAAATTTGGTTGTCTTGCTTTACATTTTTTGTTTGCTCTTTATTTTCTGGTTGTTGCTTTATGTATTTGAATTCCTTTCACTTTTTTGGTTTGTGTTTTGCACTTCAGGGCCACCGTACATTCTTGATCTTGGAAGTAGAAACTAGAGAATACGAGGGCTAACAAGATGTTTAATAAAGTACAGAAAAATCAGCATAATTTAATATGAATTTATACAGCATATTTCTTTCATACACTTTTCATATTATAACTCTTTACAAAGGAGGTATACACTTTCAGGCTCCGACACGGAGTTCTTATATCAGCAATGCAGCCATGTTGGGGTAGCGCAGGCTGCTGCCTGTGATAAGGCAAATATTCCCTTGGCTTCACACCTCCCTGACAAGAGCTCCAAGAAGATTGATGCCATGGCAAAGAAGCAGTACATGGCATCTTCTCTGGGACTCAGGCAGGTGAATTACATGGCCTATACAGCCAGGTACCAGAAGTCCAGGTGGGGCACTGTACTGACACTGGCTAAACAGGCCTCCCCCCAGCTAGCCAAGGAGCTGGAAGCAGTGGCTGCAGATGGGATTGAGGCATCTAAGGTTCAGTTTCATGCTGCTGTGGACTCTAATGATGTGTCATCAAGAGGCATGGCTTCATCTGTGGCTCTTCAGAGGATGGCTTGGCTCAGATGTACTAGCCTCTCGCAGGACACCCAGGCTAAGGCCATGAATTTTCTTGTAGTTTTGTAGCAACACACTTTAAATTTGGTTTTATTGCTTTACATATTTTGTTTGCATTTTATTTTCTGGTTGTTGCTTTTCTTATTTGATTGCCTTTTCACCTTTTTGGTTTGTGTTTTGCACTTCAGGGCCACCGTAAGAATGCCATTTTTGCTAGGCTGTTTGGAATAAGGACACACTTTTCACTGTATAACAAGCTAAACACATCATTTAAAACACTTTCTACTCTTTATTTTGAGTTGAGCCTATAAATTCTCATTATGCACCTCCTTTGTTTCAGATTGAATTTTAGCAGCGCAGAAAAATCGTCAGAATGTTTGTGTTTTGGGTTCTGAGCTTCACAATTTGTCCGTAAATTTTAATTTTTAGCATTCTTATTACAGGTTGGAAAGTTATTCTGTGGCCAGTGTGTATATGCATCTGCAGATACCCCATATCATTAAAGCAACAGTACTACCTAATCAGGAAGTGATCAGTTTTCAGTTTTGTAGTGCTACAGTAAATATGGCGGCTGCATATAGTACTGCTGCTTTCAATGCAGTGGGCGGCAGAAATGTAAACAGAAACAAAGGATAACTGAGCAAATTACAGGGTGATAGTACAATGCCGCAGGAAAGATTAGCATGTACATGATCAGCAGAGCACAGGGAATAAACTGTTGAAATGCACAGATTTTTTTACATAGTATTGTTGCTTTAATGCTCCTTATAGTGTCAGTGGCTCAGTAGGTAGTACACTCGCCTCTGAGGCCGGGAGATCAGAGGGCCATGGGTTCAGTTCCCACATCTGGCACTGGGGTTAATATCCCAGTACTGACACTGTAGTGCAGCATGAGAGGGGTGCTGCACTTCTGAGGTGCCGTCTTTCGGATGAGACGTTAAACCGAGGTCCCATCTGCCTGGATTGGTGGTAGTTCAGGTGGATGTTAAAGATCCCATGGCACTTATCGAAAAAAGAGTAGGGGAATTTCCTCGGTGTCCTGGCCAAATTTCCCTCATTCACTAAAAATACCACCAACAGCTTAATCTGGTACAAGGTCAGTTGGCATTCATCTGTATCCTCCTCCCCGGGTCGTGCCTGAAAATAGGCAGGATTTGTCTAGTGCACTTACCCGGTCAACAAAAACTAAATAAAATAAATAAATAGTTTATTACATGGGAACAAAGGAAATGCTAGATGATAAAAGACCAAGGATCCATACTTTTTACCTCCTGCCATCCAGGCAGCTGCAGCATTAAGTCATATGAGAGGTGTTTGTAGAACATTGTTAAATGTGAAATGTTACCATTTGAATTTATAGACCTAGTAAGAGGACAGAGAACCACCAGTGGCAGAAACCGCTTGGAACCAGAGGACAGGTGATCTTCCTGTTCCTCCTAAGCATACTGCTTCTATGGAGTATGCGTCTTGTTGCCCCTGCTAATTTAGGTGCGAAGTGAAAATTCTCCCCATTTACAAAACTCAAAACAGTGAGACTCTACCCCTAAAGGGCCCTTTATATCTTTAATCTGTGAACTTATAGCTAAACTTATACATATGGGCTTCAACTTCCATCTAGTTAGGTGGATTAAAAACTGTTTAAAAGACAGAACACAGAGAGTACGGGTCATTGGAGATCTATCAAAGTGTGGCATGGTCAAATAGCAGGGTACCGCAGGGATCAGTGCTCGAACTGACCCTATTTAACCTGTTTATTTCAGACATAAATACTAACATCACCAACTCTTTTTCCAAATTTGCTGATGACACAAAACTAGGGGGAGAGGTAGATTCATTGTAGAAGTATTTGACAGCGGTGCAGGACTTAAAAATCATTGAAAAGTAGACTAAAACTAATAAGATGAAACTCAACCATGAGACGTGTGTAGTGCTCCATTTTGGTTAAAAAAACCCATCATGTACATAAACTATCAATAATAGGATTTTGAAATCAGTTGAAAAAGAACAAGAGCTAGGAATAATAGTAAACAAGAGATTAACAGCATCAGATCACTGCATAAAGGTGACCTAGACAACTAACAGAGTCTCGAACTGTGTCAAACACACTTTTGTTAATAGAAATAAGCACTACATTATTCCCTTGTACAGGACTTCTATCCATCTCCATCTAGACTCCTGTGTACCTGTAACCCCCCTGCAAATGGGGGTTCCCAAAAGACTTCCAGGAGCTTGCTTGAATGCTCCAAGCCTGAATGGTGTTTGGCATTTAAGCCATTTATCAGTGAGTGTTTTTAGAGCCTCTGGTACTGTCTTTAAGAGCTGTCTGCTTGCAGACATAATTAGTTTGTATGGGGGACTGTGTGCTTCTCTGAGTACCACTCGAGCTGCTGCCAATTCACTTCATTTTGCAGTCACTAGGAGTGCAAAGGAACCTATCAGAAAGATGTAACTGTTTGCCAGAATATTTAGAGTAATAATGAAATTACAGTTTGTCTAACCTGCTTTTCTTTGCAGTCAGAACTGTGTCTGCTAGTTCCCCATTCTAGTTTTGAAACTGCTGAACTGGACCAATCAGTGTGAGATAAGTAAGCTCTAAAATGATGCCTTGGACGAATCAGAACTTGGACTCATAATCTGAGCCAGCCACAAGAGGATTGTATGGGCAGTGACTCTGGGAGATGTAGTTTAGACTTCAGTGCCTTTTTGGACCAACAGCAGCAGTCTATTGTGAGTGAAAGCCAATCCAGTCAAGAACTGGGAGGAACTCAAAGGAAGTGCCGGTTGCGTCAGTTGGAGTTCAGTTGAGCTTTGGCAGTGAAGAAGGAAGGAGCCCTGTGTACTTTCTCAGTGTGCAGTTTTAGTCAAAAAAAAGCGTGTGTAAGGCCCAGAGTTCAGGTCTGCAGCTTGTGTAACAACTTGTTAGGACTGAATCCGTCCTGTGAAAAGAATCAAGAGGATCTCTTGAAGAGTAGAAACCAGGCTCACCCTGTAGAAGACTGGAAGAATTGCTGAAAATTGCACTCGGTCTGTCAGGAACTGAATCTGCTGTGTATTCTCCCGGGTATTGTGCAGTAATTGCGATCGGATACAGATGCAGCCTGCCTTGGTATAGTACTTTCTTTTATATGGATGTGTGAAGAGGTTTGTGTACCTCAAGTGAGCCCTGCTGACATTGAAGGACCCTTATCTTATTGGAGGTCGTGAGTACTAATTCAGGGTTGCTCCTGTTGAATTGCCACATTAAATCCAAATGGAATACCACTGTACTGCCTGACTGTTTTAATTCTCTTTTCTCTATGTGAAAGGCCCCTACCAGCTAGCCACGGTTTGACTAGCCACTGGGGCTTGGTGTACCCAGGACAGTAACTGATAGGGATAGGCCTGTGCACCAGAGCCATAGATGAATTATTAGGTGATAAGCTAATTAACCTGAATTTCCCCCTGTCTTGTTATATCCCTAAAAATCAGAGCTGCTTGTTTCAGCAAAGTTATACTGCCTGAGGTATTTGTCTATGTTAAAGTACTGTACTATGATTGTTGCACTGTATCTCATTTCACAGGAGGTCCCAGTGCGGAACCAGACCTGGGGTGTAAGTGTATACTGTGAAGGTAATTCTGATATATTGTGTGCGGGCCTAGTGGGAAGAAAAGAGGTTGCAGTGTCCCAGAGGCTGTGACCAAGTTAGTTTAACTATTGCAAACCCTGACCTCTGGGTGGAGGCACCCGCCATTGGATCCAGGCCCCTCAACCTGTTAGTGGCAAATCAGGCAGGGGTAGTAGCCCCTGGGATAGCGCCATCTAGGGGTTACATCTTGAGGCTCACCGCTGGGATTGTGTGTCCTCTAGTATGCCATTTACGAACCACTGTTAAGAAAAAATGGGTACCCCGACAGAAGTGGCTGTGCACCGGCTGGTGGAGTGGTGTACTGGGAGGAGATCGACCCTAAAATGCTATGCTTATCCTGGACATCCCCCTGGGTATCAATACGGACACTGTGCAGGGTACTTTCCAGGTGGAAAGGTTTACAAAACCCTGTGGTGGTGGGTCGGCATGCTAATCTGCTCACCCACACTTTCCTGGCCTAGTAGAGTTTAAGGATCCCATAGATAGCTCCAAAGTGCCACAGACCATTACCCCAGAGGGAGCCCTCACTGCTTGGAGAGTGATAACTAAGGACAGTAAAGACCCGGGGGGGAATCAGCCCCCACCACTATCTGAAACTTTTGAGGAGAAATTTGCTGAATGGTTGCTGGGAGAGGGGAAAACTGTGGAGGACTTGAAGAAACTATTCTTGCCACCTGGGGGTGTTCCTCCCCCAACACCCTCTCCTGCTCCAGTGCCCGTAATGGTGGCTGAACCAATGCAGACTCCTATTTCTGCACCTGCCATTAGTCACGACTCTTACCGAAGGTTGAGGATCTTCTCTGGCACCCTCCCCACCCCCCAAGGGGAGGATGACTGGGAGACCTGGATAGACTATGTTGCCCCCCAAGTGCTAGAATGGCAATGCTCGGAAGGTGAAAAGCGAAAGAGGGTTAGTGAGAGCCTCTGAGGTCCTGCCCTGGCTACCATCCGTGCTAAACGGGCCAGTAACCCTGAAGCGACTGCACAGGCCTATCTTGAGGCCTTGGGAGAATGTATGGGAGCCCAGATTCTGATGAGGACCTATGGTGGAGAGTAAGAGATGCACAACAGTACCAAGGGGAGTTGTTGTCTGTGTATGTATCTCGCTGGAAAAATTGTTGCAAGAATGCCTCAGAAAGGTAGTTTGCCAGCGATTGAACTGGACCGAACCAGGCTGGACAGGATCCTTAGTCTGCCCCCCTTCTCAGAACTGCTGTTGCTTCAGTTACACCTGGCAGATCGGCTGGAATCCCCACCCTCCTATGATGAGTTAATGAGAGAAATTCGAGGAGTTGAGAAAAGACGAATCCCCGGGAGGGACCTGCACCAATAGCTGCGGCCACGACCCGAGTGACTGAGGGTCACCCATCAAGTGAAGTTCAGGGGCAGAGGTTGGCAGTCAATGAGTGCTCTGACAAGAGGAAAAGATATGTCACAATGGGGCGTAACTGTTGAGAGATCCGGAATTCAAAAACAGTCCCTTTATGAAGGCCACGCCTGCAAATGCAGGCCCTGACCTATATCCGAGCTGCATCTGCTATGGGGTGGGGTACCCACCATGTATCTCCTGCTGATAACAGCTCCGAACTCGATTCCTTGACCATGGAGTGGAGAAACTGCGAGATGTCTCCAAATGCTTATCACGCCGCAGAGTGCTTCAAGGTTTCCAGTTAGTAATACCCGCCCTGGCTCCCAGTGTGGCCTCGGCCAGCTCAAACTCAGAAAGTATGTTTTGCTATAATTGTAGGAAAGATGGGCACATGAAAAGGAATGCCAGTCCCCAAAAGACACTGACAAAGTTGCATATAGGCTACAAGAGAGCTTGGAGAAGAAATCAGTGGTTAAGAGGTGCCGACATGATCCAGTGAGGGCACCAAAAATGCTAATTCACGTCCTTTGTGGCAAGGTCAGTTGCTCAGGCCCCCACTACCGCCTCTCAGACTGGTCCAGAATAGTGGGTCCCTCTCCATGGGACCACTGTAAAAGGAACGGAGTGTCATACAAGAGCTATATTAGATAAGTGGCTCCCAAGTGACAATTATGTTCCAAGATTGGTATCAGAAGCATTTGTCAGACATACCCTTACAACCATTAGAAGGACTGCATGTATGGGGTTAAGTGAGAAGGCCTACCCTATTCCAGGTATATCCAATTTGGCTGTCTTTCCCCACCTCCGTGGCTGGAGTGGCCGAACAAGTAGAGACCCTAGCCTTAGTGTGTCCCCCCACTGGACTGTATGATGGTGTCCTTTGTTGATTGGAACAAATGCTCATATGTTCGGAAGGCTGGCACAGTTGTGTTATGAAAAACAGGGTCAAAGACTAGTAGAGCTTTAAGAGTTCGGCTTTAATGTAAGAAGGCCTATGAGGCACAGAGAGATGCTGAAAAAACAGAACCAGAGGAACCGTTCGGAATTGTATGGAAGAAGGATCCTGAGTCTCTGATCCTGGCGCCAAATGCCCAGTGTACCTTACAGGGAGAGGTCCGTGATCAGAAAGGATGTTAAGAATAAAATATTAATGTTGATGCACCAGGCGATGGAAAATTGCCAGAGGACTGCTGGTCAAGCCTAGTATTTTGCCTGCTAGAGGCCCATGCTTATGCCAGAAGGGTAAGGTCCAAGTTCATAATGTGTCTGAAGAGACATTCGAGTAAACAGAGGTTGCATCCTGGCTAATGTGCATTGTGCAGACACTGCAGTGCTACCAAGCAGCAAGAGTTCAGGAAGAATGACAGAGTAACGCTACTGCTTGTCGATTTGGGCGACCCCCGCTGCCAGCTGGAATGGAAAGTGAAGATCAGTGAAAGCTTGCCCAGAGACCAGGTGTTTCTTTAAAGGAATGGGATGTAGGATGCGTGCAAGGAGCTGAGCACAATATCCGGCTGCATGACCCAAGACCATTTAGTGAGAGGTCTCGACGCCTGGCACCTGCTGACATAGATGATGTGAGACGGCATCTGCAAGAGATGTTAGCTGCTGGTGTAATACAAGAATCCAGAAGCCTGTAAGCACCCCATTGTGGTAGTGAGGAAAAGAATGGAACAGTAAGGATGTGTGGATTATCGCACCTTAAACCCGGCGGACTATCCTGATCAGTACCACAATGCCCGCATTCCAGGATGCTTTGGACTGCCTAGCAGAACAAGTGGTTCTCTGTGCTGGATCTCCGCAGTGGAGCCCTATCAGATCCCGATGGCCCCAGAGGACAGAGTAGAAAAGACAGCCTTTATCTGTCCGCTGGCTTATGAATTCATGAGGGGATGCCTCAAGATTTCAGGTGCCCCAGCCACTTTTCAGCGATTGATGGAGCGTGCAGTGGGGGACATGAACTTACTGAGTGCCTGGTATACCCTAGATGATGTTATTGTTGTGTTTGGCAGCTCACTGGAGGAACATGAGCAGATTATTTAAGGTATTGGACCGACTGGAGGACTTTTGTGTAAACTGTCCATTGATAAGTGTCAATTTTTTCAAACATCAGTAAAGTATGTGGGACACAATAGTATCCACCGAGGGAATAGAGACCGACCCAAGTAAAAGTTGAGGCCTTGACCACCTGGCCAGGCCAAAAATCTAAAGAACTGCAAAGATTCCTGGGATTCTGTGGTTATTATCGAGCGCTTCATCAAGGACTATTCAAGAGTGATCAGCCTACTTAACCTTACTCAAGGTATCCCCCAACCCACAAAAAATACCAAAGTCAGCATCCCTCAAGACTGAAAGAGTGTATTTTCATCCGAGGAAGTATTTGGGGCCTGCTGGACTCCTGATTGTGAGACTGCTTTCATGAGATCATATATCAACACCCATGCTCCAGTGCTGGCCTATGCCGATCCAAGAAAACCTTACGCCCTGCACACTGATGCTAGCTTGCACAGGGTTGGGGAGCTGTGTTGTATGAAAAAACGAGAATGGCCTGAGACCAGTGGCCTTTGCCAGTAGAAGCCTGACCCCATCCCAAAAGAACTATCCTGTACATAAGTTAGAGTTCCTAGCTTTGAAGTGGGCCATTGATGACCAATTCCATGAGTACTTATATGGGGCTAAAATACTAGTAAAACTGACAATAATCCTTTGACCTATGTGCAGACCTCAGCTAAGTTGGATGCCACTGGCCATAAGTAGGTGGCTTTCTGCATTATCTACATATGACTATACTCTCATACACCGAGCAGGTCTGAACCACATAGATGCTGATGCTCTCTTCCGAGGCCTGTTCCCCAGAATGATTGGGTCCGACTGGCAGAACCTGACATTCGGGCACTCTGCGGAAGTTTGACAGGGAGGAACAAATGTCCACGGACGCATGATGGACTGCATGGTGGATTGGCATGGGAGCCTCCTGAAAATTGCATACCTGCTGCTTATTGCCACTTTTCTGCAATAGACATTGGTGCACTGCCTCAGCTGGACAATGACAGTATTCACGCGGGCTCAATCCAGCGATCCCATGATCAAAGCAACTTTAGAAGCCCTCTATGCAGGAAAAAGATGTGTCCAAATTACGCTCACTGATTTGAGAACTGCACTGTTATACAAAGAAGGTCCTAAGTTGAAACTGATCAATAAACTGTTATACAGAGAAACAGTAGACAGAGGGGACAAGTAGACAAACAACAACTAGTGCTGCCCACTCGCCTTCGAGACTCAGTATTGAGGTCCTTGCACAACCACATGGAGGCACCTTGGTATAGACAGAACACTTGACCCAGGTGAGATCCAGATTCTATTGGACAAGATGGGGGGCTGATGTGGAGCAACACATTCGAACTTGTAGAACGCTGCTCACAGAGGAAAGCTTTGCCCCAGAGGGCTGCCCCCTTGTTAACATAACCACCAGTGCACCCATGGAGCTGGTCTGTATTGATTTTCTAGTTTGGAGTCAGATCAAAGAAATATCAGTAAGTGCTAGTGGTCACTGACCATTCTCACGAGATATGCCCAAGCTTTCCCACAAAAGACCAAGCATCACTGTGGCAAAGTACTTGTGAAAACTTTTTTGTTCACTGCTGGGGCTCCACAAAGAATCCATTCTGATCAGGAGACTTTGAGTCGTCTGATCAAAGAGATGCTTTCTCTGTGGGGAGTCGCGAAGTCCAGAACCACTCCTTACCACCCCAGGGGACCCACAGCCTGAGCGTTTCAACCGGACTTTGCTAGATATGCTAGGCTTCCTGCACCCCAAAGGACAAGCCTAGATGGAGCCAACAAATTAGCTTTACCCTGGTACATGCTTATAACTGCACCAAAAGTGATGCCACTGGATTCTCCCCTACCGCCTGATGTTTTGGAAGAAGCTCGACTACCAGTAGATGTGTGTTTTGGGGTCTCTCCTGATGGGGTTCAAAGCTGACAACTATTTACAGTATGTGCAAAAGTTAAAGGCCCAGCTAACTCATGCGTACCAACTGGCTCAAACCATGGCTGTCAAAAGAAATCTGGCCAAAAAGAAAGGTATGATAAAAGGTGAAAGCACAGAACTCCAGGAGGAGATCGGTATTGCTAAGAAATCTGGGACTGCATGGCAAGCACAAGATCTGGACAGATGGCACCATCTCCCTCACATTGTGAGTAGACAAACTAGATGATCTGCTGCCAGTGTACAAAGTAAGGCCTGAGAATAATTCAAAAGATGTAAAAACAATGCATAGAAATCATTTACACCTTCCATTGGACAAATCTTAATTGAGTCTGAGCCTAAAGATGCCCCTCTGGACCAGTGACTAGAGCTGCTGCTAAGAAAAAGATCAAGAAAGTCTGCACCTACAGAAGCAAAGTTAAAGTGTTCCCTCCACAAGTCCCAGTTGAGCATGACTGTCAGTCCATATCGGAAGAAAGTGAGAGTGACTTTGAATACTCATCCCTCTACGAACTGAGTCAATTGTTTCAGGCAATCCCCTTAGTCAATACTGGAGACAAAGCTGGGCCTTCTGGACTGTCTAAGCCCCCAGCTTCATCCCTGGAGCCAATACTCCCAGAAAGTGAAGTGCAAAGCATCAGATCAGATGAAATGGAATCATTGTGCATGGTTGAACTGTTTGAGCTTAGAGAGAAAATGATAGATTGGGGCAGACTGGTGATACAATCTCGAACAAGAAGAGTATTTTGAGTGCCCTGACAGTCCACTACAGTGTCCTAAAAGCTTCCATGAAAGCCAAATGTTGGGGACTCAGAACTGTAACTCCTGGAGCTGAAAGTGCCCCAGGTTCTAGCTCTCTACCCCTATGGAGACTCCTGACAAGTGAGGACAATACTGAAAATGAGGCTCAGAGTGCAGAGACTATAACAGTTCCCCTAGAAAGACTGGTCGAGCTGTAAGCCTGTGTGTGCACCTTCAGTTATGATTCACTCTGGGAGGCCTGTGGACTTGCCTCTCAATGTTGTCCATAAAGGAGTGTATGTGTCCCCAGCTCATTGCCCAAACTGAGCATCAGTGCTAACTCAAGTTATTGTGTTGCCCTCTAGGTATGGTGCCCTTGCCCCATCCAGCCCCAGGCAAAAATCAGGGATAGGGAACCTCTCTTCAGGTTTCATGTACAGAGAGGTAATAAATTTGAGTTATGGTACAATGTGTATGTATTACTGTGTAAAGAGTGGTTTCACTGCAAATGTTTCAGAAATGTGTTCTTGGTAAAATGATATATTGACTGATGATTACATATAAGTAGCCTAATGCAAAATGTATATGGTTGCAGCTGAAACTATGGGGTACTTGCTTGACGGCGACGCCAAGCTTTCCCAAGCCAGGGGTGTAACCCCTGCAAATGGGGGTTCCCAAAGACTTCCAGGAGCTTTGCTTTGAATGCTCCAAGCCTGAATGGTGTTTGGCATTTGCCATTTATCAGTGAGTGTTTTAGAGCCCTGGTACTGTCTCTTTTTAAGAGCTGTCTGTTTGCAGACATAATTAGTTTGTATGGGGACTGTGTGCTTCTCTGAGTACCACTCTGAGCTGCTGCCAATTCACTTCATTTTTGCAGTCACTAGAGTGCAAAGGAACCTATCTGAAAGATGTAACTGTTTCACAGAAATTATTTAGAGTAATAATGAATTACAGTTTGTCTAACCTGCTTTCTTTGCAGTCAGAACTGTGTCTGCTAGTTCCCCATTCTAGTTTTGAACTTGCTGAACTGGACCAATCAGTGTGGGGTAAGCTAGCCTCTAAAATGATGCCCTTGACCTAATCAGAACTTGACTCATAATCTGAGCCAGCCACAAGAGGATTGTATGGGCAGTGACTCTGGGAGGATGTAGTTTAGACTTCAGTGCCTTTTTGGACCAACAGCAGCAGTCTATTGTAGTGACAGCCAATCCAGTCAAGAACTGGAGAACTCAAAGGAAGTGCCCAAGCCTCGTCAGTTGGAGTTCAGTTGAGCTTTAGCAGTGAAGAAGGAAGGAGCCCTGTGCTTTTCAGTGTGCAGTTTTAGTCAAAAACGTGTAAGGCCCAGAGTTCCGGTCTGCAGCATGTAACAGCTTGTTAGGACTGAATCATCCTGTGAAAAGAATCAAAGGATCTCTGAGTAGAAACCAGGCTAACCTGTAGAAGACTGGAAGAATTGCAAGAAAATTGCACTGGTCTGTCAGGAACTGAATCTGCTGTGTGTTCTCCGGGTATTGTGGCAGTAATTCGCATCGGATACAGATGCAGCCTGCCCTGGTATAGTACTTTCTTTTATATGGATGTGTGAAGAGGTTTGTGTACCTCAAGTGAGCCCTGCTGACATTGAAGGACCCTATCTTATTTGGAGGTCGTAGTACTAATTCAGGGTTGCTCCGGTTGAATTGCCACATTAAATCCAAATGGAATTACTGTACTGCTGACTGTTTAATTCTCCTTTTCTGTGTGAAAGGGCCCCTACCAGCTGCGCCACGGTTTGGACTAGCCACACAGGGCTTGGGTACCCAGGGACAGTAACTGATAGGGATAGGGCCTGTGCACAGAGCCATAGGTAATTATTAGAGTGATAAGCTAATTAACCTGATTTCCCCCTGTCCTTGTTATATCCCTAAATAAATCAGAGCTGCTTGTTTCAGCAAAGTTATACTGCCTGAGGTATTTGTCTATGTTAAAGTACTGGGTACTGTGATTCTTGCACTGTATCTCATTTCACAGGAGGTCCCAGTGTCGAACCAGACCTGGGGGCAAGTGTATACTGTGAAGGTAATTCTGATATATTGTGGGGCCACTAGTGGAAGAAAGGGGCTGCAGTGTCCCAGAGGGCTGTGACCAAGTTAGTTTAACTATTGCAAACCCTGACCTCTGGGTGGAGGCACCCGCCATTGGATCCAGGCCCCTCAACCTGTTAGTGGCAAATCAGGCAGGGGTAGTAGCCCCTGGGATAGCGCCATCTAGGGGTTACATACCCTTTTGGAACCCCTGCTTAAAACAAGATATTGAACTGGTGGAAAGGGTTCAGCGCAGAACCACAAAAATCATTCTAAATCTTAAACATCTTAGTTACCCAGATAGACGTCACACTGCAGATCTACTTGGTCTAGAGAACTGGAGAAATAGGAGAGACTTACTACAGTTGTACAAGATCCTGCAGTGTGCATATTTAAAATCACAGTGTGACTTCCATTTCAGTAATCGCATACCTGTTTTAAGAAGTCATAATAGGCAACTGATAGTCTCGCAGGTTAATTCACGTAAAAGAGACAGCTACTTCGCCATCGGGGTTGCCAAGGCCAGGAACAAGCTGCCTCAACATGTAGTCAAGGCAGCTAACTTCAGTATGTTTAAATCAAGGCTTGACAAATTTCTCAACTGGACTACAGATGAGAACTTATCTTACCTACCAAGTTGTGGAAGATATTCCAGATGGGCATATGCCTGCTTATGTTTGAACCCAACAGAGAAACCCTACTTAGGCTAAAAGGAGTAGCCTTGTTATACTGGCCCACATTATAAAGGACATTTTTTATTTAACACCTCCAAAGCCTTCTGCCCCCACTGGAGATAGTGCTGCCTCGCATTATTCACTGATACTTCAATGTAGATATTCATACTAATCTGTATTGTCCAAGCAGCAGGACATGGATCAAGTCAAAGGCACCTGTTTAGACAGAGTCCCGATTTCCTGTCTTCACTATAGTGTGATGTGTTCTACAGTTTGCCTCTCTTTCCCACATACCAGCCACATTTCTGTAATGAAATGTTGAGAGGTATGCTGCCTTTAACATTGCTGGCTGGGCATAGGCCTTTAAACACTACCAGGCATTGTAAAGAATGATAGACCCAGAAAAAACTGTTGCAACATCATGAGAGACTGAAGAGTGACTTGGTTAAAGTATTGGTACCGGTAGTGTCAATGTTGCAGTAATATACTAAATAATACTTGAATCACGTTATAAAGGTACATAGATGGCCCTACGTTTGAGCTTGTGGTTTGCATAACTAAAGGCTCGGGGGTCCTTGGGGATATAGTTTGGCAGTACGCTAGACAGGGGTTTGCAGGATCATCCAGATAAAAAAGACTAAAATAAAACTAAGTGAGGAAAGAAATTATATTGGGTACAGACTTCTTAGGGCCTGATCCTCAGTTCATTCTGCAGCTGCAGAGGGGTACCTGAGAAGCTTGTGGAGTGCAGAGGTCCTGCTGCTTATTTGTAGGGACTTCCAAGATTCCACAGCCACAGGGTGTGGGCCCCTACCACACCCGCTCCCCTGCTGCCAACGTTCCTACATGTTTGCCTGGGACATGGGTGTACAAAGAGGTGGGGGTCGGCATGTGCTTCATTTAGGGTGCAGTATCTGTGTTTTGGGGGCCAACAGAGGGGGCTGAGGCTACACTGTCCTGTGAACTGCAGTAGTGGGTACCTGCCCGCCTCTGCATGGCCACAGGGCAATCATTACTGTCTGATTGGTGCCTGGAGCAGTTGCTTCAAGCCCTTAACTCCTTCAGAAGGGTCCAGAGGGCCATACTACCACTGGCCAGTGACAGTTGAAAATGTTATGAATTGCCAGCAGAGATTCATCAGTCCTTGAACGACTGGTGTATACCACCAACGTCTGCTTCATACAGAGTCAAGGATCCACCAGCAAGCTTACCCAGGCATGCAATCATATACCCAGTGTCTAGTAATTTTTTGCTCCTTGCTCCATATGAGCGACTGCACTAGCATTTCACAATATGCAGGGGCTGTAGTTGCCATCTGGTGTGGGCAAGCATCAGGGTGCAGAGCACCATGGCTGGGATATGTATGAATTGAGCTTATCCCAGGCTGCTTTCTGGATCAGGCCCTAAATGAGGACCTCTAGGTCCCTGCACATTACTTTAGGGGACATGAGCGTTCCCCTTTGACACTGTGATTTACTGTATCAGGAGTTTGGTATGTGCATGGCCTTTTTCTGGTGTACAGCGATCAAAATTTTAGATCCATTTGACTTGCAAAGTCGGATTGTAATTTTTTTTTATGCTTCCAACCTTTTGGATGTTGTGCCTGCAGTGAATAATTAGACCAACCGTAATTTTCAGTTTATTCCCACTGAAGCTGTACCGCAGAGTGACTAGAGATTATCCTACAGTAATTTATCCAGTTACACATTATATGTATTGGTGCTCAATTTGTTCTGTTGAAAGCTGTAAAACTAAAGTAGAAAAGAAAAACCATGAAGTTGGGGAAAGGCAAACTGTGGTATGATAAGAATTTACTGCGTTACATACCTCTCACTTGTAGGCAGTTGAATCCAAGTTAGAACTACAATGTGTATTTGGAAATGTTGCATCAAAAAAGAATGCTAGTAAGAAAAAATAAAGTGACCACCTAATCTTAATAAATAAAATGCTAAATTTGATCAGAAAAGGAAGGAAGGAGATCCAGGTATTCCAAAAACTGAGTGGATCCTCTTCATGCTGCTGTCACATGCCCTAGGAAAGACCAAATCATGTTTACGTAGGCAAATACAGAAACGTTTTACACAACCATAAACCTTGAAGGTTTTTTTTTTGTTTACCTAGTAACATAGTAATTCAAGGTCAGAAAGGGCTGTAGATCCATCATGTCCACCCTGGTTTCATAAGTGGGGATTAAATAAGTATATTGTGCAAATGTACTAATTTATAGGTATTCCTAACCCAGTCTACTACCCAGGGTACCAAGTAGGAGAGTCACAATATTGTTTTTTTCTTATTGTGACTATTTTTCTTAAATTATTGCGATAATATGATTATCACAGTAGTTTTCACCATATTTTTAAATACTGTTTTTTGTACATAAAAAGTACTTATAGGCTAAGAGGTGTACATTTATTAATTAGAAAATACCCAAGAATGCAGTGGAGTATATGTACTTCAAGTTTACTTTCAATTTTTGATTTTTTTAACATAAGACTCCCCAATCACATCAGCTGAGCCTGACAGCAGCACTGCCCCCCTAAAACAGACGAGTGTGCCCGCCCACCACACCTTCCAGTGCCTCCACTCTCACATTCTATCCAGTTCCAGCTCCTCCAAAATGATCAGCATTGCACTGACTACACCCCATAAAACACTGTGAGACTACAGCCCCTCCACGGACACTCGAGCATTGGGACACCCCCTCCTTTATATACATATTTCAAGCCAAAAGACCAAACTGTTTATTTATAGTGTAATGTAACTGGTATGTGTTGGGAGCTCAGGCCCTTCGGGCATTCTACCCTTCCCCCCCCCCAGCAGTAGTACTACTGCATAAGTGCACCCCCTAAAACAATGTCAAACTCTAGCACCTCCCACTCTAGTCTTCACTACCAAATCCTACATTCTCACACGGTTCCATGATTCACCCCCCCAAGTCCCCACATCAGCAGCAGTGCACCCCTAAAACAGTGTCAGATTCGACTGGAGTGGACCCCTCCATCCACCCCTCACAGCTCCACTACATTATCAGCAGTGCAGTTCCCAGTCCCTCCCCATCCACCCCCCACACCATCATCACATCAGCAGCAGTGCACATGCACACTGTAAAATAGTCAGTTTCTTCAGCAGGGTCTAGTCCAGTCTCGACCAAGTCCCTCCCCCTCAACTCCCAAATCCCATTCTGTTATACCCAACCCCCCTTCAGCCAGCACCACCACATTAGATTCAGAAGCAGCGTAAGACATGCAGTGCGAGCACCCCCTTAAACATGCAGTGCACCCCCTAAAACAATTAGACACTCCTCCAGTCCAGTCTCTCCTCCACTCGAGTCACATCACATGATTTACATCATAGGCACATCACACACATCACTCAGTCTCCCATGATTCTTATCCCCCCCCACACACACACACACTGTTAATCACTATCATGAGGGACTGGGAGAGGCATAGCTTGGGGTTGCTAACAATCAGCTCAGCTACCCATATTATCCACAAGCCCCCCCTGCCCGCCTCAGAGGTCAAGGGTATCACGATTCCCAATCAAGTTTTGCATCATAAGATCATGCAATTGTTGCAAAAATGGAAACAAACTTATTTAGGCAAAAAGTCTAAATGAAGCAGCAGAACACAATAGTGTTTATTTCTTACAGTTACACAGGCAGGCTGCGGCAAGTCATCCATGCACTCATCATCACAGGCAGCGGACTCTGAGCCGCCTGACTCGCCATGATCATCCATGATCAAGTTCCCAACTAGAGGTACAGTGAAATTAAATTCCGCTGGCAAAGTGAACGCAAAGTGCCCACTTCACGTTGTCACTCCATTTCACAGAGTGGCCAAAGCAAAAGGCTCACTTTGCCTTGTAATTATTACTTTGCATTGTCATTCTGCCATAACGCAAAATAAGTCGGAGTGACAACAAAGGGAAATTATAGCACAACAAGAAATGCAAAGTCTCCCAGAATTAACTGTGTACTGCAAAGTGCAAACGCACAGACAGATTAAGATTGCGCTGAGCACTCAAGAATAAGGGGTGCTAGCTGCACATTCGAGTAGACTTGATAGACCTCTAGGCCTTTATCTGCTGGCAAATTTTGCATGTTCGTACGTAAGAGATGCAGACGCAAAGGCACACCACCTAACCAGTGCTCACAAGTCACAAATCCAAATCTGGAAAAGAATACCTTTTGCCGGTTGGGGGGTTGGGGTTAGTGCACGGCAGTAACATTCCACTACCAGTAAAGATACCACAAAGCAGTATAAAAAATTCATGTAGGTGCGGTGGATAGCAGGTTCACACTGCTGCAATTACTCTGTGGCACAATAAAAGGTGTCTGATTTAATGGCATGCATCGCATACACACGCACACACACACTACAAGTAATGCGTAGCAAATTGAAAATCTTTAGTAATATAACCAAATGTTTTAAACAAACTGAAATTATACACTGCTGCACCACAGCAACCAGCAAAAAAAGTCAAGAATTACTGAAAATATTACTGTGTGTACATTAACACAGTTATACAAGAAAAATATAACCAAAACAGAAAGACTGTCTTTTTCTCCCAGTTAATCTACCTACACCACAGACGCCCCTCCCCCGAAGCACACTTCATAGTACATAGACTGACTGTTCTAAATTAACACTCAAAATCCACACACAGACAATAAATACTCGATGATATGAGCACAGGAGGGTTTCATACAATCGATGTACTAAATTTTGAGCAAAAAAATGGCTCAAAAAAGCTTTTTTTTACAGCTTTTAGAGGATTTGAATTGCAGAGCTGAGAGGAAACTGTCTCCATGTTCTACTACACACACACTACACAGAACTGAGGCTGTGCAGAACAATCTAGAGCCCATGTGACCTGCAATCCCATGAAGCACAGCAAAATTCGCCTTGGAGCTCAATTACAAGGCGAAGTGATTTCAATGTACTTCACCTTAAAATTGGTGGAGAAGTGGTTTGGAGAAGACGGAATAACGCAAAGTCATTGGTTTCAATGGACTTTGCATTCCTCATTATAATGCAAAGTACTCCACTTCGTGTTTTGGGCATTTCTCAGATTCCACGTTACTCCACAAATCACTCCACGGAGCGAATTTCGGCCACTTCACCCACCACTATTTCCAACTCGAAGAGGCCACGAGGCAAGGTCTTAGTCAGAAGCGAGCAGTCCATCACCCCACGCCCCCACACACAGTTTTATTCAGTGTTGGTTGCCTCGATCTCAAAGTTGCCAAGTGTACAACTCAGTCACTCAAGTCCTCACCAGTCACAGACTCAGTAGCCAAAACTCGCCATGAGGGGGCAAGGCCTGATGCCACCCAAATTGACCTCCATCTACACCAGGATCCCACATGACTCAAGTGAGTTGTGCTTCATTCTCTTTCTCGCCAGCATTGACCATACCATCATCATCCAACAATTAAGTACCCCAGCAGCCCGAGGCCCAAAGCCATGATGGATGGAACCCACCACCACCCCACAAGCCACAACTCAATCCATACTAGATCAGTAAGCCATGGGTGGCAAGCAGCTTTAGTTCTCCCCGATTTCCCCAAGTTACAGTTTCCAACGGCAATGAAGTGGCACTGCTGGAGTGGGGCAGACAACAACGCTCTGGACTGGGCCTTTGGAGTGTATTCTTCATCTCTGTCAAGCAGTCCCTCTCGACCCTGTCCCAATCCCTCCTCCCTCCTGTCTAGTCTCTCCGACTACATGAATCCTCCTGGGGCCAGAACAATGTAGCATTCATCATTACAACAAAATTCAGTCAGGTAGGACAAAAAAAAAAAGACTAACTTCAGGGGTCAAAGCGTGGCATCATTCAAGTCTGAGACTCTGCTTAGTACCCAGACATACTGCAGCCACAGATAGAGTTGATGACGTTGAGGAGGAGGAGGCACCATTTACAGAATAATATCTCTTTCTTACTTTTTAATGAATTTCTTTATTTTCGGTGGTGGTGGTGGTGGTATATGAAGAATTAACTGAAGACCCGACCAACACATTCTTCAAACACTCACCCCACCACCAACAACAACACAGAAAAGCAATTGCTCTGAATTTTTGTTACAAGATAAAACAATTTTAGATTCCTACCTCAGGAGAAAAAAATTAATAATCAGATGTAACTTCTGTCTATCCTACTCACCATGCTTGGTGACAGGTTCATCAAGTCGGGTCACTAATTTGGATCAGATTCAGGATCACGATGATGGCCAACATGACGGACTAGTGAGCAGGGGTCAGACTTTTTTAATAAAAATGGGACACTTTACGGAACACACGTTCCTCTGTTCGAAGCGGGTCTCTCACACACTCAAACTCGTGGAAGTCTGGGTGGCAAGAAAATTATCCTGCTCAGTCTCTTAATGTATGCCACATACAAGCACTTGTGATTGGACATCATTTCTACTCTGATTGGGCAGAATGGGTGATGATCACGGAAAGTGAGCCTAGTGAGTTATTGTGTCAGCGGATTGGTCTGTCAGAAAGGTGTGAAATGAGAGTGCAGTCAAGAAAATGAAGTTTTATTCTTTTCTAACCATGGTATATTGTTGTTCATGGTTACCGCGGTTACAGAAAATGCGACGGTTACAACACTGTTCCACTTCTGCACCGCACTATACCTGCATACCGGTTTACCGTGACATCCCTAGTACCAAGTGATTCCTGTAGTAAGTGGGGATTTGTCCAATCGTACATTTAATGCCTGTACAATCATCATATCCACTGTCTTAGCTGGTAGACTGTTGCCAGAGGTTCACCACCTTTTGGGGAAAAAAGTAACCACTAATATTGTTCCTATAGTTACCACCTCTGGGCTTCAGAGCCTTTTTGTGGCCCAGCACTGCACCCTCTGGATGGCTCAGTGCCTCTTTTTGTATTGTTTTCCAACTTCATTTCTCTTCTTGTGGCCCGCCAGCTGGGCTCTCCTTTGGCTACCACCACTGCCCCCCTAATAAAGAGGCTCTAAAACCTTGAAGTACTGGGGCTCGTCTGTTCATCCATGGGCCACCTTTTATTCAGAAACATTGATGCTTTGAAAATAAAATAACCAAGGAACTACTGGCGTGATTGCCTCTTTGTGTGCTGGCTACCACCAATGCTACGTACCCATTATCTGAGCTCATCCATGGTAGCTCTGCCATAGGACCTTGGGGCACCTGTAATACACTGTAGCATAGCCCTTTCGGTTTGCCTCCGAAAGTGGGGCCTTACCTTCAGATGGCGGAGGAGAGCGTCCTCTGGGTTACTCAGTCTTTAATCGCCCACCACCATCCACTGGGCCTCCTCCAGCCTGTGCAGGGTTTTATTTAACTCTAAAAATTGATTAGCGTTTTGCTCATAAAAGTGCTAAAACATTGTGAAAATGCATAACACCTGCCTCACTGTGTTTAACAAACATAACACTTCTAGAAAACCTATATAAATACTTTCTGAACAGTTAGTACTGTCCCAAGAAAAAAATTGCTAATCAATTATTTAAAACCCTGCTGTGTTCAGGGTGTGAATCTGGGTTACCATAATAAGTGGCCGCCTGGCTTCTGTGCTGACAGGATGGCTGACCCCTTTTTTTTATTGAGGAGACCCCAGCTGTATGTAGTACTCCAGGTGGGGCCTGACGATGGTCTCTGAAAGTGGCCGGATTGCTCTACTGGTTACCCCAATTTTTGCACCCAACTGGGGATCGAAATAACCACCTGTCTGCCTGTCCCAGACACCCAGTTTTCCCAAGGGACAGCTGATTTCCTTTTTCTGCCTGTCCCTTGGACAGGCACCAAATGTGAACACATTAGCTGGCACTAGGATACAGGAGATGCTGCTGCCTGTAAGGTTGGGCTGTGGACATTCCAACATCATGGTGTCACATGTTGGAAGATGTCCCATTCAATTTATTGTCTCGTGATGACGTCTTCTGTGTGGTGGCAGTTTTTTATCAAGCAACAGGCTGCGCTAGGTATGTGTTCCCTGTCATCGTGCATGTGTAGTTGGCCATATTCCTTTTGCTTTCTACATTGCATTTCTCTGTGTGCTGTACTTGCAATAGCAGCCCAAGAATGGCTTTTTTTCATTGTCAGCAGAGTTTTGGGGTGTAAAATAAAACCCTTTCCAGGGCTGTCAACTAGTAAAGAGGAGCCTGGGTAAGGCTACTTGAAAGCCATCGTAAGGGCTAGAAAATTGTATTTGAAGGCCCTTTTCATGACGACAGTCAAGGCAGAAAGAAGGGGAGACTCAATATTTGGAGATCAGGAGAGAAACTCGATGGCCTGAAACAACCATTTAAAGCCCCAGTCAGGGCAGGTAGGGCTCCAGAGAGAGGAAATGGGGAGGCTGGTTAAAAGCCCTTGTCAAGGTTGCTGACTAGGGGGAAACTTTGTGTCTGTGCTATATGCAGGAGCAGAGGAAGCTAATCGACTTATCCGGGCAGAGCGGGAGGGAGTTAACAGCCCTGACAAGGGCCCTTGCTTATTGAGCAGAAGAGGGCACTGAACTGAGGGCACACTTGTTATGCCCTTTTCAGGGCCATGTACCAGCCAATGGTTAATATTTAGTAGCCCCTTTTACAGCATCTTTGAATGGGCATCATCAGGCACTGCACCAGCCATGGGACACACTAGTTATTAGCTCATTTCTGGAAACACAAATGTAAAATTAGTAAACAATTGGCAGGACTAGTACAAATACTGTGGGACAGTCAAAATGAATATTGCACCTGTCCCTTGGACAGTCATCCACAAAAAAATTATTTCTAGCCTTGCACCCAACATTTTTTTTTTTTTTTTTTAATTAAGGTGTTTATGCTTCCGGGCCATGGCAGTTGGGCTCCCTTCAGCTGGCTCTACCACCACCTCTGTCACCCACTATCTCTGTGGCTTACCTGATGGCAGTTTACCCCCACAGATCTCCCCCCCCCACATGGCAGAGTCAGGAGAGGGAGGGCCGTCCTATCCTCCCCCCTGAAGCACAATCCAGCATTTGCCACAGGCACCAGTGATGGGGTGGATGAAGACGAGATGAATGGGCGGTATATGCCTGTGCCATACTGCTATTTTCCACCTGCTTTTCTCCCTGGCCTGAGATTGCAGCTATGGAGGGCGCATGTGTTTGGAGGCCCACATGCACTCCGACTCATTTCCTCTTCCCCCCACTCCCTGACATAATGTTAGCGTCCTGCCATCGGTATTCTAACACCTAGCCTCCACTGGGTGTCAGCCAAGACGAGGAGGACTTGGAACCCTCCCCAGGAGAGCTGCCATATGGCTTGCTCTGTCCTGCTCCCGCCCTCCCCCCTGACCAGCCCCTAGCAATCCAGGCTCATTTGAACATAGATCACCAGCATGGCGTGCGTTAAGGCGCTGTGACAACACCTCAGTGCCACCGGGCTGGCTACACTCAGCATTCTGATGGACCTCTTGACAGCAATTGTGCATAGCAAGTCTTACATCAGCCCCTAGTCTTTTAGGATCCCCTTTGGTTCTTCTCCTCCTTGACTGTAGCAAGAGGAGCACCACACTGTGTTTTAGATCCTACTTCTTCCTCCCGAAGTGTAGTACCTTGCATTTAGTTACAGTGAATCTGGGGCTTCAGGGGTCTGACCATCACCCGGCTTGTTCAGGTTCTCCCGAAATTTGTCTGCATCCTCTAAAGAGTTTACCCTAGCTAGCATAGTGTCGTCTGCGAACTGATGCAGCCTGCTACATACCTCAACTTCCAGATCATTGATGATGAAGGAGAGGGGGGAGGGGGAGGGGGGAGGAGACAGATTTCTGAGGGATGCTGCTGAATACTCTTCTGCACTTGTAGTACCCATCCACCACCACCCTCTTGCTTCTTGCCCCAATCCAGTTGGCAGTCCACCTTATCTATGTCTGGTGTATACTGCACCAGTGTACTTAACCAAGAAGCTTGTTATGTGCCACGGTATCAAAGGCCTTGCTGAACTCCAGATAGTCTATGTCCGTGGCTCAGCCCCTGTCCACCTCCTTGGTAACTCCCTTAAAGGTGATCAGATTGGTTTGGCATGATCTGCCCCTCATAAAGCATTGCCCATGAATCTTTTTTTTTCCTTCTAGCTTGTATTTATTTTCACAAATAGAGCCTTTTTTATTTCCTTAGATCTACTGTGGTGTACATGGCTGCAGCAAAAATAATGCATAATGTTCATACTATACTGTTGAATGGTTTAGTACCTCTTAGAAAGCATTATATAAGTAGTATCAGTGCCGTAAGTTAGCATAACAAGCCCAGTATCTTGAAATCTGCCTTCCCCCCAGTGTGATGGAAATTAGGAAATTGGCATAAATTAAGATTCCAGCCTCACCAACAATGCTAAAGCTTGCGATAACTGGGTGCAGAGGACCCTTTCATAATTGTACTGAGACACCAGATCTGCGAAATTTAGACACCTGACCTTTAAATATGTAGCAGAAGGTACTAGCCTGTCAGTATCTGTATTGTAATTCCACCGCTGAAGTGTTTGCATTCATAGTAGTTTGTGACTAAAGCACTTTGGGAACCGGACAGCTAGTTTTATTTAAAAAATGTGCTTGGGTGTATTATATTAGTTGTTTTTCCTGCCAAGTTGACAAGGACAAATGCTGAATGTTTTCATAAGTAGGGGCTACTTTTATAAAGATTACCTAATGCATGCATGTCCTAGAAGTCTTTCAGTGAAAATCAGTGTATTGAGATCGCCACGAGGGAAATCCCTAATTAAATGGTGGTATAAATTAAATGGGATGGTAACTGGCAGGCCTCTTCCCTCAGCTGTCGTGTTTGCTAAAACATAAGGGGTTATAGTGATAACACCATTGTTAGAATTTTAATTTTGCAGACAATTTACGGATTAGTAACTGGAAAATTCAGATTGCTTAGTTAACATTTTATGTCAGAATGACAAGTGGCCACTTAATTTCTAAGCTGATGTTTTAAGAACTTTGTATAGACAAAGAGAGAACCTTTTTTGCTGCTGCTTGCTATGAAAGTTGAAGCTTGTCCTTTTAGGTAAATATGTGCTGGAAACCCTGCTGTTGCCAGAGTTTGCTTACTTGACAGAAGGCAGCAGACGAGCAGCACTGGAGCAGCAGGTAGTTGGTAGCTTTCTAGTGACTTGAATCAAAGAGCAACATGGTGACAGACTGTCTCTAAGCAACAAGAGGACAGAACAAGATAACTGAAATGGTAACACCATAGGCCCACTTTTCATAATCCCAGAATGTCCTGCATGGATTTGTAGTTTTTTTTTTTTTGTTTTTTTTTAAAAACACATGCAGGCAGTTTATTAGAATCATCAAAAATGACGATTCTCTTTGGTTGGCTTCGCCTGCCTGTTGCAGTCTTTGATGCTCATGTTCATCTCTCTTTAATGTTACAGCATCATTATTCTGTATGCCTCCAACCACAGGCACCATCTCAGATGCAGAGTGCTGAGGGGGGAGTTCCTGGAGGGTATTTTCCTGGGGGGACACAATGATTTGTTTTCTATTTCCAATGGCAGATCTCTGAATTATATCATATAATGTAAAGGGGGTGAACAACCCCATGAAAAGGTCCCAGATCATAAGGGATTTGAAAAGCATGGTTACAGGGGTTGCGTTCCTTTAGGAGACACATTTAACTCATGGGGAAAATATAAAGCTACGCTGTTCGTGGGTGGGAAAAGTTTATACCTCAACTTTGGAGACGTACCCCCACCACAAGGACACTGCAGTCCTCATTCAGAAAAACATACTACTGCAATTGCTGAGTGTGGACATGGACCCACAAGGACAGTATGCCAATTTCCACTGCAAGTATAGGGATGTTCAGTGCACCTTGTTGAATGTTCATGCACCGAATGTTGCGGGGACAGGATTTGTTATATTTTAACACAAAGCTTTTTCTCCAGGGTCACTGGTGAGCTCTTCAGCCCTGTCCACCACCTCCTGTTGCCCAGTGCTCACCTCCCCTGAACCACGGAGCCAAGTATCCCCCATGTATTGCTCCCAAGGGCCGGGAAGGGGAAGGACACCTTCCTCCCCACCCAGTGAGTCTCATCCAGACTGGGCCAGGTGGCAGCATGGGATGGAAGTAGATGGTAAGGGTTTCATATATCCTGCACCAACCAATTTTCTCTTCTCTCCCCCAATGCCCTGGGGTTATGGCAAACACGGTTTGTGCATATGCATGGAGGTGCGCATGCGCACTGGAACCTCCAGCCTCGCTCCATTCACATGGCATAACGCCAGCTCCCCTGCGCATCAGCGATACCACCAGTCCTCTGCCTGGTGGCAGCCAAGAGTTGAGGAGGCTTGCCTCCCCAATCTGGGAGAGGAGAGCTGCCTGACAGCATACTCGACACTCTCTCAGCCCCACTACCACCACCACAGCGACCCTTGCAGCTTAAGTTCGTTCCTGAACTCGGGTCTCCGGCATGAGAGAGGTAAGGTGTATTACAGCACCTCAGCCCTCTATGTCACTGGGACGACTAGGGTTCCTTTCTTAAAATCCTCATGGACACAGTCGCTGACCATGAACTATTATACATAGCAGGTGGATATTCCAATATTGCCTTCCCAGGTGCATGAGCAATGACGGGTCCTGCTGCGGGGGAGGATTCCAGGTCAGGAAATCTTTTAATCCTACTTATGAAGGAGCTAGGCCTCACCGATGCATGGTGTCCCCCCCCCCCCCAATCCATAATTGTACAGCCTTAGACCACGCTCCATGTTCTTGGACTTGGAGGCTGTTGCAGCTGGAGCGCAACACTTTGTGAACACTTTATGTGGGTCTCCTCAATGATGCTTAGTCTGTACAACAGTTTGAAGAGGTCATTAGGGATTTATACAACTTAAATCCCCACAGGATACATTGTTAGCAATTAGATGGGATGGTCTTATGGCCTTCGTTAAGGGGCTCATCAATCAGCGTGCCTCTAAACTTAAACAAGGAGGCAACAGGTAAAACAGTTAGAGCAACAGATTGCTGACTTGGAACATAAGCACCAAATGACGCTCAGCGCTGAGGTGAAGAAAGACTTAGACTAGAAAGAAAAAAAAAATATCTGACTTCTTGAAGATATTATTAAGGGTAACTTCTGCTTTGTAAAGCAGAGATACTATGAGGGGGCAACAGAACAGGGCATATCCTTGCATGGCAGCTCTGGAAAGCAGCAATTGAGCAGCTCAGTTCAGCCATTACCTGAGTATGTGAGATGGAGCTTGGTTGGCAGTAATAATGTGTGCAATATACCCAGTTGGTTCAGGTTGTTATGAACCAAGTCAAAGGATTTCCATCTCTGATACATTGCGGAAAAAGAAAAATCCTGGTGCAATCCCCGAGAGTCAATTGCCCCTTCTATTTAGCTTTTAATAAGATATTTTCTTTAACATGGGAGCCCCCCATTACAATCAAAAGGGTCTTTGGAGCATCAGAGTCTCTCGCTTATCACTGTGAGGTGATTTTGTATTATTTTAAAATGAGCCTCTTCAATTCTAGGCCTAAGACAGTGTGGAACAGCCCCAACACAACCTACAAAGGATCATCACCTTCATGGCCCTCAGAAACTCCTAGAAGGCACATGTTTGCTTTTGCCAGGCACCATTTTCTGTCTGCTTGAGCCTCTTGCAAAGTATTTTTATTTTCCTGGATAACTCCTGAGTGGGTGGCCACAGACTTTTCTGCTATCCTCTTAGCCTGCTGAGCGTCAACCAGAACTCTCTCCAGTCTGCTCTTAACAAGAGATCTTACTTCGAGAGGGCTTTTGCAGTAGGTGATTACATATAGGACTGAAGTCGGCAGGCATTAGGCCCCCTTGGAAAAATTTCTAGCTAGCAGTCTCTGGCGGGGGACCCACCCCCACATCAGGTGACCGACGTCAGTATAAAGGGGCGGTCCCCCGTGCCCGCCTTCCAGTTCTGTCCCGCCATTAGCTCATGTCAGCGCCTCACGGTAAAGTTCAACGTTCGTCAGCCTGTTGTCGGTAGTTCTACCGTCGTTTTTTTCTCGATTTATTCGATAAATAGTTTACTTTTTTGGTGGTGTATGTCGGCCCCTACACCCTTCGAGCACAAGAATAAGTGCAACTCGTGCGGCGCCCAACTCCCGCACAATGACGGCCATTCCCAGTGTCTCTTCTCTCTGGGCTCGGATCATCAGGTGGAGAAGTGCCAACATTGCCTGAAATTCAGTGCCGCCACCCGCAGACAGAGGCAGAAGTCCCTGGAGGCCCACATCCTAAAAAAGAAAATGACGTCCATGGAGGAGTTGAAAAAGCTCTGTCAGGCTTCTACTTCACCTGAAGGTCATTGTAAGACGAAGGACAAGGGGAAGTATCGGGACTGGGGCTCCTCTTCCACCGCGACTTCGGCTGGAGTCACCGTGTTGCAGGTAGCGTCCCCCCCCGGGGGACCGCTCTGCGGCTGCCATCTTGGAGGCTTCCAAGATGGCGTCAGACCACCTGTCTGGCTCACGTTCGGGCACCTCCGGGCTTTTGGAGGTCCCCACTCCCAGTAAGGTGGCCTCTGACACCCGCTCAGAATCAGCTGCTAAGTCGCCTGACCCTTTGGGTTGGCGCACGGCCCCAGTTCCGCCCAACCAGACTGCCCCTCCTTCACAGCCTGCTTCGGGTGAAGGGTCCACTAAGTTGGACGTTGGCTCCTCCAATGTCCGCCTGGACTCCACCGATAAGATGGATGTTGGGCTGCCTGCACGGCAGCCAAGCCGTCGACGGACCTTACTTCGTCCACTGTTCTTGGCTGTCCACGGCCTTCGCTGCCCTCCGGGGACCCTGGGTCTCCTCAGCCTGACCCCGGGGATTTTTCCTCTCCTTCCCCGGGCAATGCTGAGGAATTTTCTGCACCCCCGTCAGGTCTCTTTCCCGCTGGGCCGGACAACTTGACGTCGGTTCCCCGAACGCTGGTCCTGCCTACACCAGGTGACATCCCCCTCCCGGATGCTGCCCCCACGCCGGGCCTGCCGCCTGCTGGGCCTCCGATTCCAGGCCCACCTGCTGGGCGCCCCACCGGGCCATCTGCCCGGCAGACCCCACGGTTCCTGGGTATCTGACCCCAGCCCATCCGGCCTTGACATACCGGGTCCGCGGTATCTGGTGCCCCAGTACCCGGCCCGACCTATCCGGCCTGCGCAGTACTCGGTGCCTCATTACCCAAAGCAGGTTACCCACCGGCCGGTTATGGATACGCTCCTTACGGATACACTCAGTATCTGTATCCCCCTCCTCCTCCACCACCACCCGCTCAGCCGCCAGTGGATTTGAAGGAGACTCTGGCTTCCTGGTGGGCTGATGCCAAGGCTCAGCTTACTAGGGCGGTGGAGAGTCATCTTCCAACGCCGATCCCGGTTCCGGACCCCCTACATCGGAGACAAGAGACTCTCTCCCCTACTCTGGATACCAGAGGTGAGCCCTCCAGTTCCAAAGCAGGGTTGGATACGCTTCCCCAAGGGCTTCCCAAGGGGTCCGTTCTTTGCCCGCGTCAGGAGGTGGTGTCTTCCTCTTCTTCTTCTTCCTCCTCCTCAGAGCCTTCAGATGACTCCGGTGGGCGCTCTGACTTGGACGATGAGCCCCGCTCTCCGGATAAGCCCAGGCCGAGGACTCCTCCGGAGGATCCTTCCCTTACGGAGTTGCTGTGCAAAATCCAAGCTATCCATCAGTGGCACTCTTTGGAGCCAGATCCACAGCAGCAGAGGCTAGCCGCCCATTTGGACCTGCCCAAGGTCGCTCCTACCTTGGTTCCACCCTGGAACGAGCCTCATGTGGGCCTTGTTTCCACTATCTGGAAGCAATCCTCCACCATAGCCCCCCTTCCGAGGAAGGCGGGCAGGCTATATCAGGCTTCTGAGGATGCTGAGTTTCTTACCTTTCACCCTAAGGCTGACTCGGTCGTAATCAGCACTGCCCATGGCCAGACAGTCCAAAGCATTTGAGCTCGTCACCCCCCGATAAGGAATCTCACCTTCTGGACCAGTATGGGAAGAAGGTCTTCACTTCTTCCACTCTAGGTATTAGGGCCTTGAACTACATCCCCCATATGGGGGATTACCAGAAGGCTGTCCTTAGCGAGGTGGAAGCTAAACTGGACTCCGTTTCTGAGTCACAGACCAAACAGGAAGTGGCAGACCTGGTCTGATCTGCTCGTTCGGCCAGTAGGCACATGCTTCATGCTTCATACGATGCAGTGGATGCTGCTGGTAGGAGCTCGGCATTTGCCATAGGTTTGTGGTGACACACCTGGCTCCGAGTTTCGGATTTGGTCCCTGAAGTGCAGTCTGCCATCCAGGACGAGCCCTTCAGGGGTTCAGTGCTGTTCAGTGGTGATGTCAAAGATATCAACACCGGACTGCGAGAGAAGGGCACTGCTCTCAAGGAGGTCGACAACTTGTACAGAGACCCTCAACAGCAACACCGTCCCTTTCGCAGGTGAGCACGGGCCATGGCAAAACCACAAGGGAAGCGGGCCAATAAACGCCGGGCCCCTCAGGCTGTGAAGCCCCCGCCCAAATGGGCAGCGGAAACTGCAGCCACAGCGCTGCCTCATACCACCTAACTCCTTTCCCACAGCCTCTGGCCCTTCCAGAGGAACTGGTAGGAGGGAGGTTCTCCCTGCATCTACTGGGTTGGGAGAGGATCACATCAGACATTTGGGTGCTCCAACTGATAGCGGAAGGACACTCAATAGAGTTTCTTAAACTTCCCAGATAACCCCCTCCAAGGCTGTCTTACTCCCTGGAACACCTTCTTCTGGTTCGGGAAGAAATATCCACCCTTCTCCAGAAGGCGGTGATAGAGCCCGTCCCCCTCCATCTCAGGGGGACGGGTTACTATTCTCATTTCTTCCTGGATCCGAAGAAGTCAGGTGACATGAGGCCCATCCTGGACCTCAGTTCCCTGAACCTGTTCATGGAGTACAAGAGGTTCTGAATGTGCTCTCTGCAGAGCCTTCTGCCCCTCTTTCAGCCGGGACAGTGGCTGTGCGCCCTGGACATCCAGGATGCCTACCTGCATATCCCTATCCACCCGTCCCACCACAAATACCCCCAGTTTTCTTTTCAGGGGGACCACTACCAGTTCAGGGCCCTCTCATTTATCTTTCTTTGGCCCCCCCGAGTGTTTAACAAATGCCTTGCTGTGGTGCCAGCCCACCTGTGTACCCAGGGTGGTTTAGGTTTTCCCCTTACCTGAACAGTTGGCTACTGGCGGCCCCGTCCAGAGAGGCTCTCCTGCGCTCCCTTTCCCTTACCCTGCAGATTTTCACCAGCTTGGGTATTACCATCAACCAGACCAAGTCCCATTTGATCCCATATCAAAGATTCCAGTTTATTGGGGCTATCCTGGATACAACTTCAGGTATGGCCTTCCTGCCTCTGGACAGGGTGACCACCCTTCAGGTTCAGGCAAGCCTGTTGTCCAGCCACAGACGGATTATTGCCAGGTTGGTCCTTCGCCTCCTTGGGCTCATGGCGGCTGCCATCCCGACGGTGCTTCGTGCTCGGCTTCACACATGAGAATCTCTCAGTGGACGCTTCGGTCTCAGTGGGATCAATTGGTAGACTACTTGAATCGCAAGATCCTGGTCTCCTCTCCGATGGTTCGGGACTTGCAGTGGTGGATGGTTCAGGAGAACCTTTGCCGGGGAGTTCCCTTCTGTCTTTCTCCCCCCTCCCAAATCCTAACAACAGATGCTTCAGGCGAGGGTTGGGGAGCCCACCTGGGATCTCAACGGACCCAGGGCTCTTGGTCCAGGCTCAAACAGACTCTTCACATCAATGTACTCAAGCTGAGGGCCGTCCTGTATGCCTTACAAGCTCTACATCTGTATCTGCTTCCCGGTGTGTGTAGTGTGGTACATCAACAAACAGGGAGGAACCCGTTCCTACCCTCTTTGCAGGGAAGTGATGCGGGTTTGGGATTGGGCGATACTTCACAACTTTCACCTTATGGCAGTTCATGTTCTGGGGGTCGAGAACACTTTGGCAGACCACTGCAACTGATTGTCTGCCCAAGTGCATGAATAGGAACTGGATCAGGGGATAGTAGAAGACGTCTTCCTATGCTGGGGAATCCCTCAGGTAGACCTGTATGCCTCTCCTCTCAACGCAAAAATTCCTGTCTTCTGCTTGCTCACTCACTGCAGGGCGCAGAGTTTTTTTTGAGAGACGCTCTGTCTTTAAACTGGATGGGGAGATTCTGCTATGCTTTCTCCCTGATCCCGCTGATTCTAAGGGTCCTACACAAATCCTTTTCAGAAGGAGCACGTATGATTCTCATCGCTCCATTCTGGCCCAGGCAAGTTTGGTTCTGTCTTCTGCAACAGTACTGAGGAACTTCCTCATCCTCTTCGTCTGTCCCAATGCTTGCTGACCCAGGATCAGGGAACCCTGGTCCATCCAGGACTCAAATCCCTTCGGCTGCATGTGTGGCTCCTGCAGATATGATTCAAACCCGGTTTGGGGTTTCGTTGCAGGTGGCGGAGATTCTAGTGGAGGCCAGAAAGCCCTCCACTTGTTCTACTTACGCCATGAAATGGAAAAGGTTCTCTATTTGGGCCTCTTCCAGAGCTTTCGAGTCATTCTCCTACTCTGTTGGGAGGCTCCTGGATTACATGCATCACCTCTTCGACCTGGGTCTCAGTCACTCCTCCTTGATGGTTCACATGGCGGCTATTTCCGCTTACCATGTTCCCTTTGGGGATAGGTCTTTTGTGCCGCTGGAAGTCGCTAAGACTTTCCTTAGAGGGTTCCTCCACTTGAGACCCCCCATTCATGCACCTGGCCCTCCTTGGGACTTGAATTTCATTCTCAAGAAGCTTACCCTGCCTCCCTTTGAGCCGGCAGCATCTGTAGACCTTAGGTTCCTTTCCTGAAAGGCTCTCTTCCTGGTGGCCATTACCTCTGCTCAACGAATTTCCGAGCTTCAGGCCTTAATGTGCAAAATCCTGCACTTTATTTTCCACAAGGAACGTGTGGCTCTGCGTGCCAACCCTAAGTTTCTCCCTAAGGTGGTAGCAGAATCTATGCTGAATCAGTCCATGGAACTGCCCGCGTTCTTTATGCAACATTCCAATCAAGGGGAATATCTCTTGCATACTCTGGATGTTCACTGGATTCTGAGATACTACACCAACAGGACAAAGGATCTCAGAAAGACTGATCAACTGTTTGTCTCTTTTGCTCGCAAAAGAGAGGGCAGTGGCTGTCTCCAAGCAATGCCTTTCTAAATGGTTGGCTTATTGTATCACTTTTTGTTATGACAAGTATCACAAGACATTGCCAGGTCAGGTCAGAGGTCACTCCACTAGAGGTGTAGCTGCCTTTGCTGCTTGCTTTAAGAATGTGTCCGCGGCTGACATTTGTGCAGCCGAAACTTGGACTTCTGTCCATACCTTCACGAAACATTACAGTTTGGACATTGCCTCTCGCCATAGAGCTGGTGGCTTCGGGTTGGCTGTTCTGAAAGGTCTCTTTTCCTAAGACCTTCACAGCCAGAGGATCTGTGTATGAGTAGTTTCCTCCTCCCGTGAGCTTCTCTTTGTTCCATACTGCTTGGGACTCAGTCCTACATGTAATTACCTACTGCAAGAGCCCTCTCGAAGTAAGATAGTACAGTTACGTAAGAACTTACCATAACAGTAGATCTTCGAGAGAGGCTCTTGCAGTAGGTAATACCTTCCTGCCCTCCATCCCCCTCAGCTTTTTCAGCTCCTTTTCCAGGATGGGAATTATCCGCTTCTCGTTTCACCTTTTTGGCCTTTGTCGGGAAAGAACTGGAAGGCGGGCTTGGAGGACCACCCCTTTATACTGACGTCGGTCACCTGACGTGGGGGCGGTCCCCTGCCAGAGACTGCTAGCTAGAAATTTTTCCGTGGGGTCCTGACGCCTGCCGGCTTCAGTCCTGTATGTAATAACCTACTGCAAGAGCCTCTCTCGAAGATTTTTATTTATTTATTTAGTTTTTGTTGACCGGGTAAGTGCACTAGACAAATCCTGCCTGCCTATTTTCAGGCACGACCCCGGGGAGGGGGATACAGATCAATGCCAACTGACCTTGAACCAGATTAAGCTGTTGGTGGTATTTTTAGTGAATGAGGGAAATTTGGCCAGGATACCGGGGGAAATTCCGCTACTCTTTTGATAAGAGCCATGGGATCTTTAACATCCACCTGAACTACCACCAATCCAGGCAGATGGGACCTCGGTTTAACATCTCATCCGAAAGGCAGCACCTCAAAAGTGCAGCACCCCTCTCATGTTGCACTACAGTGTCAGTACTGGGATATTAACGCAAGTGCCAGATGTGGGAACTGAACCCACAGCCCTCTGATCTCCTGGCCTCAGAGGTGAGCGTGCTACCTACTGAGCCACTGACACTGTTACATCTCGTTACGTAAGATGTACTGTTACGGTAAGTTCTTACATAACTGTACTTTAGGTGGGTGTTGGAAGAATCAACTTTTTTTCAGAAATACTTTATTGACTTTAAAACCACATATCAGACATTGCATTAACAGTTGTAACATTTGTGTATACAACCATTGGAAGAACACTAATAATTAAAAAAACATACTTTGCAAGTATCAATGCAGCAGTTACCTATTTAAAAACTAGACTAATTATTAAGTACTCAGCTATGGAGTAAAAATTACTTCACTTGCCGTGCACTGAACTAAGTGTAAACTGATAATTGTGTTAAACACTCAGTATCTCCAACTGGGAGAGTATTTTGTAGACTCTAGAACAGTAATGAAATTAAGCTTGTATAATTGATCACTTTCTATATACAGAATTAGGAGTTTCATGTCATGTAACTCCCTCCCCCTTTTTTTTGTTTACTCTACATCTGACTTAACCCTATTTCTTGGGGTCTGTGTCCTGTTATTGTGGAATTCTTCAAAGGCCAACCATCTTTTGACATAGGTGGCTAGGTTACTCTAGCGCTATAAACCATTTTTCCATTACTGCACGTTCACTCAATTGTTTCACCCACCTTTGGTAGTGCTAAAGGTCTTCGTTTCTCCAAAATGTTAAAATCACTACTGTAGTTTGGCACACATAATAACAATGTATAGGAATTTCTATGCCCCTTTATTGCTGCCCTACAGGTTATCTAAATCCCCCAGCAGAATCAAGCAGGGTTCAAGTTTTATGATGGTTGACAGTACCTGAGTGAGCATCCCCTCTGTATCTTGCCAGAAATCAGTTAACCTCGGACAAGATACCATCATGTGCATCAGATACCCTTTCTCTTGTCTGCACCAGGGGCACAAACCATTGTTTTGTGGTGAAAATTTCAACAGCCTAGCTGAAGTACAATAGGCTTGATGTATCATCATGTATTGAATGAGCTTGAATTTACATAGAATATGTCTACCGAGACTGCTTTATCAGTTTCTGTGCCGAGGGTTAGCTGCCGTTTTTGTCAGGTATCCACTCGTTTACCAGGGACCTTAACAAAATATGTCTGTGGAGATTAGATATCAATTTTTTTTGTATCATGTACACAGTTCGAAATGTCTATTCCTGATGGCTCTTGCAGTGCTAAGAAAAGCCCCAGGACAAAGGCAAGGTAGTACCTCAATTAAACGTATCTAAAAAATTGAGTTTGAGACATGCCAAATGTTTGTATTATTTTTGGAAAGGCCATTAATTGCACCTCCTCATATAAGTGCCGGAGCAGAACTATCTTCTTCTGCTCCCACTGCTTTTAGCCTATGTCCTTTAGGAACTCTGGGCCCACTGGGTTGTCTCATAGCGGGGGCAAGGTTGTATAAATGGAATCGGCACCCATTAGTTTATGAATTTTGTGCCAAAGTCTTAATAGGTGTCTGACAACCAGATTCTCTTTGACTATTTTACAGTTATTGCTCCTAGAAGACTAAAGCAGGTCAGATAACCTTATTTTCCCAGTGATCTTTTTCAGCAATACCCCTTTTTTATATTTCATTTTTATTTGGCAATTGCAGACATATATCATTAAAGGGATACTGTCAATCCCCTTAGGCCTCCAAGTGTCCCTTGTTTAAAAAACATGTTATGATTGTTCATATTCTGTAGGGACTGCTAATGTAGCTCGTTGTGTGATTGATTCGTTTGTCTTTTTAAAAAGTGAAAAACAGACTGCCCACTATGCTGGTGTTACCACACAAATACATGTTTCTTTATATTCCTTGATCAACTGCCACTGCATCTTTCCTGGACTCAGGAATGGCTACAACACAAGCCTAACTGTGCATTATGCAGTGGGAGTTTAGGAGGTTATTGTATCATTAGTCGCTGCACTGTTTGGGGGTGTTTCTAATGTTCAGGAAGTATTCTGTAAGAACAGATGCAGGATTTGAAACAAAACAAGGTTTATAACTATACACTAGCATACATTTTGGTTCTACTAAGGAAGGAGGCAGACATAACAACCAGCAATATCAGTGAGTTTTAGAGAAGGTAAGCAGTCATAGAATGTGGGTTTTTAACTGCAAACAGTACGATGCAAAAGAGGTTGACAATGTCCCTTTAAATAGGCAATGCTGTAAGAATGAAACTCTGGATGACATCAAGTATGGTGGATTTACAAGCGTCAAGGTACATTATTCACTGCTACAAAAATGCCATAACAAGCAGTACAGTTTCATGAGTTAACCCTGATTCTCTCTAGACTTGGGTGATTCCCGAGTGACATAAAACTGTTACATATTCATTCAACAAAAGGAGGCGTCACTCATTAATAAACACTCAGGGAATTACATAGAAACACAGAAGCTGACAGCAGATAAGCACCGCAAAGCCCATCCAGTCTGCCCATTTTTTCTACCGTATGAATGTGCCACAGGCCTTTACTCTGTCAATGGCCTGTCTATGAATTACTCATCTGTATTGCTCCCTTATAGCTATCTCATACCTGTTTGAAGCCCTGCACTGTATCCATATCCACCACTTCCTGAGGTGGGCCGTTCCATGCATACACCACCCTTTCTGTGAAAAAGTACTTCCTCACATTACCCCTTAATCAGCTTCTCTCTAATCTCATGCTGTGTCCTCTTGTCCTGCTATTTTTCTTATATTGAAACATGTTAGACTCTTTCACCTTGTTAATGCCCTTAAGATGTTTGAATGATTCGATCATATCACCTCTCTCCCTCCTTTGCCCTAGGGTATACATACTGAACTCCTTTAATCTGTCCTCATATGTTTTCTGATGCAGTCCCTGCACCATTTTGGGTGCCCTTCTCTGGACTGCCTCCATTTTGTTAATGTCCTTGTGCAGGTGTGGCCTCCAGTACTGCATGCAGTACTCCAGATGGGGCTTAACCAGTGTCTTGTACAGGGGGATTATTACCTCCCTCTTACGACTTGTGATATCCCTACTAATACACCCCAATATCCCTCTAGCCTTACCTACTGCTTTAGTGATCTGCTTGGATGATTTCAGGTCATCTGTGATGATGACGCCCAAGTCTCTTTCTTCCCTTATGATTGCCAGCAACTCCCCTCCCAACCTATAGGTAGCTTCAGGGTTTCTTTTCCCTATGTGCATGATCTTGCACTTCTTTGCATTAAACCCCAGTTGTCACTCTTCAGACCATTTTGCCAGTTTATCCAGATCTCTTCTCATTCTGCCCACCCCATCTGGATCATCTGCTCTGTTGCAGATCTTTGTGTCATCGGCAAACAGACAAACCTTATGTAACCCCCCTGCAAATGGGGGTTCCCAAAAGACTTCCAGGAGCTTGCTTGAATGCTCCAAGCCTGAATGGTGTTTGGCATTTAAGCCATTTATCAGTGAGTGTTTTTAGAACCTCTGGTACTGTCTCTTTAAGAGCTGTCTGCTTGCAGACATAATTAGTTTGTATGGGGGACTGTGTGTTTCTTTGATTGAGTACCACTCAAGCTGCTGCCAATTCACCCCATTTTTGCAGTCACTAGGAGTGCAAAGGAACCTGTCTGAAAGATGTAACTGATTGCCAGAAATCATTTACAGTAATAATAAAATTACAGTTTGTCTAACCTGCTTTGCAGTCAGAACTGTCTGCCTAGTTCCCCATTCTGGTTTTGAACTGCTGAACTGGACCAATCAGTGTGGGGTAAACTAGCTCTAAAATGATGCCTTGGACGAATCAGAACTTGGGACTCATAATCTGAGCCAGCCACAAGAGGATTGTATGGGCAGTGACTCTGGGAGATGTAGTTTAGACTTGATTGCCTTTTGGACCAACAGCAGCAGTCTATTGTGAGTGACAGCCAATCCAGTCAAGAACTGGGAGGAACTCAAAGAAGTGCCCGGTTTTTGTCTGTTGGGAGTTTCAGTTTGAGATCTGAAAGGAAGGGAAAGAAACCCTGTGCTCCTTCAGTGCACAGTTTCCAGTCAAAAAACGTGTGCAAGGCCCAGAGTTCCGGTCTACAACTTGTGTAACTGCTTGTTAGGACTGAACTGTCCTGTGAAAAGAATCAAAGGATCTCTGAAGAGTAGAAACCAGGCTCACCCTGTAGAAGACTGAAGAAATTGTTGAATTACTCGGTCTGTCAGTGAACTGAATCTGCTGTGTGTTCTCCTGGTTATTGTGCAGTAATTGCGATTGGGATACAGATGCAGCCTGCCTGGTATGGTGCTTTCTTTTTTTTTACCATATAAATGTGTGAGGAGTCTCTTGAGATCAAAAGTAGCCCTGCTGACATTGAAGGACCATATCTTCTTTGGAGGTCGTGAGTACTAATTGGGTCGCCTCCTGTTGAATTGCCACATTAAATCCAAATGGAATTACTGTACTGCTGACTGTTTGGTTTTCCTTTTCTCTGTGTGAAGGGCCCCTACCAGCTGCCACGGTTTGGACTAGCCACTAGGGCCTGGGTACCCAGGGACAGTAACTGGTGGGATAGGCCTGTACAGCAGAGCCATAGATGAATAATAAAGTGATAAGCTAATTAACCTGATTTCCCCTGTCCTTGTTATATCCCCTAAATAAATCAGAGCTGTTTGTTTTAACAAAGTTATACTGCCTGAGGTATTTGTCTATGTTAAAGTACTGTACTGTGATTGTTGCACTGTATCTTATTTTACAGGATGTCCCGGTGCCTGAACCAGCCTTGGGGGTAAGTGTATACTGTGAAGGTAATTCTGCTATATTGTGGGCCACTAGTGGGAAGAAAGGGGTTGCAGTGTCCCAGAGGGCTGTGACCAAGTAAGTTTAACTATTGCAAACCCTGACCTCTGGGTGGAGGCACCCGCCATTGGATCCAGGCCCCTCAACCTGTTAGTGGCAAATCAGGCAGGGTAGTAGCCCCTGGGACAGCGCCATCTAGGGGTTACATTTTGGAGGCTCACCGCTGGGATTGTGTGTCCTCTAGTGGCCATATTTACAAACCACTGTTAAGGGAAAATAAATAAATAAATAAATAAATGGGTACCCCGACAGAAGTGGCTGTGCACCGGCTGGTGGAGTGGTGTACTGGGGAGGAGATCGACCCCCAAAATGCTATGCTTATCCTGGACATCCCCCTGGGTATCAATACGGACACTGTGCAGGGAGTACTTTCCAAGGTGGAAGGTTTACAAAATCCTGTGGTGGTGGGTCGGCACGCTAATCTGCTCACCCACACTTTCCTGGCCCTAGTAGAGTTTAAGGATCCCATAGATAGCTCAAGTACCACAGACCATTACTCCCAGAGGAGCCCTCACTGCTTGAGAGTGATAACTAGGACAGAAGACCTGTGGGGAATGAGCCCCCACCACTATCTGAAACTTTTGAGGAGAATTTGCTAAATGGTTTGCTGGGAAAGGAAAACTGTAGGACTTGAAGAAACTATTTTCCACCTGGGGTGTTCCTCCCCAACACCCTCTCCTGCTCCAGTACCCGTAATGGTGGCTGAACCAATGCAGACTCCTATTTCTGCACCTGCCATTAGTCACGACTCTTACCGAAGGTTGAGGATCTTCTCTGGCACCCTCCCACCCCAGGGAGGATGACTGGGAGACCTGGATAGACTATGTTGCCCCCAAGTGCTAGAATGGCAATGCTCGGGGCGGCGAAAGAGGGTTAGTGAGCCTCCGAGGTCCTGCCCTGGCTACCATCCGTGCTAAGCAGACCAGTAACCCTACTGCGACTGCACAGGCCTATCTTGAGGCCTTGGAGAATGTGTATGGGAGCCCAGATTCTGATGAGGACCTATGGTGGAGAGTAAGAAATGCACAACAGTACCAAGGGAGTTGTTGTCTGTGTATGTCTCTCGGCTGGAAAAATTGTTGCAAAGAATGCCTCAGAAAGGGTAGTTTGCCAGCGATTGAACTAGACCGAACCAGACTGGACAGAATCCTAAGTCTGCCCTTCTCAGAACTGCTGTTGCTTCAATTCGCCTGGCAAATCGACTGGAATCCCACCCTCCTATGATGAGTTAATGAGAGAATTTCGAGGAGTTGAGAAAAGGCGACCTCGGGAGGGACCTGCACCAATAGCTGTGGCTATGACCCGAGTGACTGAGGGTGGCCCATCAAGGAAGTTCAGGGGCAGAGGTTGGCAGTCAATGAGTGCTCTGATAAGGAAAAGATATGCCACAATGGGGTGAACTGTTAGAGAGATCCGGGAATTCAAAAACAGTCCCTTTATGAAGGCCACGCCTGCAAAGTACAGGGCCCCGACTCTATCCGACTGCATCTGCTATGGGGTGGGGATACCCACCCATGCATCTCCTGCTGATAACAGCTCGAACTTCGATTCCTTGACCATGAAGTGGAGAAACTGACGAGATGTCTCCAAATGCTATCACGCCCGAGACAGAGATGGCACCAAGGTTTCCAGTTAGAATACCCCGCCCTGGCTCCCAGTGTGGCACCGGCAGCTCAAACTCCAAAAAGTATGTTTTGCTATAATTGTGGGAAGGATGGGCACATGAAAAGGAATGCCAATCCCCAAAGACACTGACAAAGTTGCATATAGGCTGCAAGGGAGAGCTTAGGAGAACAAATCAGTGGTTAAGAGGTGCACGAAATGATCCCAGTGAGGGCACCAAAATGCTAATTCACGTCCTTTTGTGGCAAGGTCAGTTGCCCAGGCCCCACTACCGCCTCTCCAGACTGGTCCAGAATAGTGGGTCCCTCCATGGAGACCACTGTAAAGGTAAATGGAGTGTCTACAAGAGCTGTATTAGACAGTGGCTCCCAAGTGACAATTATGTTTCAAGATTGGTATCAGAAGCATTTGTCAGACGTACCCTTACAACCATTAGAAGGACTGCATGTATGGGGGTTAAGTGAGAAGGCCTACCCCTATTCTGGGTATATCCGAATTTGGCTGTCTTTCCCCACCTCCGTGGCTGGAGTGGCCGAACAAGTAGAGACCCTAGCCTTAGTGTGTCCCCCCACTGGACTGTATGATGGTGTCCCTTTGTTGATTGGAACAAATGCTCATATGTTCGGAAGGCTGGCACATTTGTGTTATGAAAAACAGGGGTCAAAGACTAGTAGAGCTTTAAGAGTTCCGGCTTTAATTAAGAAGGCCTATGAGGCACAGAGAGATGCTGAAAATATAGAACCAGAGGAACCGGTTGGAATTGTATGGAAGAAGGATCCTGAGTCTCTGATCCTGGCACCAAATCCCATGTGTACCTTACAGGGAGAGGTCCGTATCAGAAAGGATGTTAAGAATAAAATATTAATGTTGGATGCAGGCGATGGAAAATTGCCAGAGGACTGCTGGTCAAGCCTAGTATTTTGCCAGCTAGAGCCATGCTTATGCCAGAAGGGTAATGGTCCAAGTTCATAATGTGTCTGAAAGAGACATTCGAGTAAATAGAGGTTGCATCCTGGCTAATGTGCATTGTGCAGACACTGCAGTGCTACCCAGCAGCAGAGTTCAAGGAAGAATGACGGAAGTAACGCCTGACTTGTTTGATTTCAGCAACTCCCGCTGCCAGCTGAATGGAAAGTGAGGATCAGTGAGAAGCTTGCCCAGAGAGACCAGGTGTTTTCTTTAAAGGATGGGACGAGGATGCGTGCAAGGAGCTGAGCACATATCCGCTGCATGATGAAAGACCATTTCGGTGAGAGGTCTCGACGCCTGGCACCTGCTGACATAGATGATGTGAGGACGGCATCTGCAAGAGATGTTAGCTGCTGGTGTAATACAAGAACCAGAAGCCCTTATGCTTCCCCATTGTGGTAGTGAGGAAAAAGATGGAACAGTAAGGATGTGTGTGGATTATCGCACCTTAAACCGCGGACTATCCTGATCAGTACACATGCCCGCATTCAGGATGCTTGACTGCCTAAGCGGGAGCAAGTGGTTCTCTGTGCTGGATCTCCAGCGAGTGGGTACTACTAGATCCCGATGGCCCCAGAGGACCGTGGTGAAGAGCGGCCTTTATCTGTCCGCTTGGCTTCTATGAATTCATGAGGGATGCTCAAGGGGATTTCAGGTGCCCCAGCCACTTTTCAGCGATTGATGGAGCGTGCAGTGGGGACATGAACTTACTAGAGTGCCTGGTATACCTAGATGATGTTATTGTGTTTGGCAGCTCACTGGAGGAACATGAGAGCAGATTATTTAGGTATTGGACCGACTGGAGGACTTTGGCCTTAAACTGTCCATTGATAAGTGTCAATTCTTCAAACATCAGTAAAGTATGTGGGACACATAGTATCCACAGGGAATAGAGACCGACCCCAAGTAAAGTGTGAGGCCTTGACCACCTGGCCAGCCCAAAAATCTAAAAGAACTGCAAAGATTCCTGGGATTCTGTGGTTATTATCGGCGCTTCATCAAGGACTATTCAAGAGTGATCCGCCCTTTACTTAACCTTACTCAAGGTATCCCCAACCACAAAAAATACCAAAAGTCAGCGATCCTCAAGACTGAAAGAGTGTATTTTCATCGAGTGAAGTATTCAGGGCCAGCTGGACTCTGATTGTGAGACTGCTTTTGAGATCATATATCAACTTACCCATGCTCCAGTGCTGGCCTATGCCGATCCAAGAAACCTTACGTCCTGCACACTGATGCTAGCTTGCAAGGGTTGGGGGCTGTGTTGTACCAAGAGTACCGAGAATGGCCTGAGACCAGTGGCCTTTGCCAGTAGAAGCCTGACCCCATCCGAAAAGAACTATCCTGTACATAAGTTAGAGTTCCTAGCTTTGAAGTGGGCTATTGTTGACCAATTCCATGAGTACTTGTATGGGGCTAAAATACTAGTAAAACTGACAATAATCCTTTGACCTATGTGCAGACCTCAGCTAAGTTGGATGCCACTGTATAGGTGGCTTTCTGCATTATCTACATATGACTATGCTCTCGAATCGAAAGCAGGTTCAAACTATTATATAGATGTTGATGCCTTCCGGAGGCCTGTTCCCCAGAATGATTGGGTCCGACATAGAACCTGACATTCGGCACTCTGCCGGGAAGTTTGACAGGGAGGAACAATGTCCACGGACGCAGTGGACTGCATGGTGATTGCTTGGGACCCTCTGAGAATTGCATACCTGCTGCTTATTGCCACTTTTCTGCAATAGACATTGGTGCACTGCCTCAGCTGGACAATGACAGTATTCTGCGGCTCAATCCCGCGATCCGCCGGATCAAAGCAGCTTTAGAAGCCTCTATGCAGGAAAAGATGTGTCCAAATTACGGCCCACTGATTTGAGAACTGCACTGTTATACAAAGAAGGTCCTAAGTTGAAACTGATCAATAAACTGTTATATAGAGAAACAGTAGACAGAGGGGACAAGTAGACAAACAACAACCAGTGCTGCCACTGCCTTTCGAGACTCAGTACTGAGGTCCTTGCACAACCACATGGGGCACCTTGGTATAGACAGAACACTTGACTTGGTGAGATCCAGATTCTATTGGCCTAAGATGGGGCTGATGTGGGGCAACACATTCGAACTTGTGGTCGCTATTACAGAGAAAGCTTGGCCCCAGAGGGCTGCCCCTGTTAACATCACCACCAGTGCACCCATGGAGCTGGTCTGTATTGATTTTCTGAGTTTGGAGTCAGATCAAAGAAATATCAGTAATGTGCTGGTGGTCACTGACCATTTCACGAGATATGCCCAAGCTTTCCCCACCAAAGACCAGAAAGCATCCACTGTGGCCAAAGTACTTGTAGAAAACTTTTTGTTCACTATGGGCTCACAAAGAATCCATTCTGATCAAGGAGAGACTTTGAGAGTCGCCTGATCAAAGAGATGCTTTCTCTGTGGGGATGCGAAAGTCCAGAACCACTCCTTACCACCCCAGGGGACCCACAGCCTGAACGTTTCAACCGCACTTTGTTAGATATGCTAGGCACCCTGAACCCAAAGGACAAGCCTAGATGGAGCCAACAAATTAGCACCCTGGTACATGCTTATAACTGCACCAAAGTGATGCCACTGATTCTCCCTCACCGCCTGATGTTTGGAAGAGAAGCTCCGACTACCAGTAGATGTGTGTTTTGGGTCTCTCTGATGGGGTTCAAGCTGACAACTATTTACAGTATGTGCAAAGTTAAAGGCCCAGCTAACTCATGCGTACTCAACTGGCTCAAACCATGGCTGCCAAAAAGAAATCTGGCCAACAAAGAAAGGCATGATAAAAAGGTGAAAGCACAGGAACTCCAGGAGGGAGATCGGGTATTGCTAAGAAATCTGGGACTGCATGGCAAGCACAAGATTGCTGACCGATAGCACCATCTCCCTCACATTGTAGTGGGAAACTAGATGATCTGCCAGTGTACAAAGTAAGGCCTGAGAATAATTCAAAGATGTAAAAACAATACATAGAAATCATTTACTGCCCATTGGACAAATCTTAATTGAGTCTGAGCCTCTAGAAGATGCCCCTCTGGACCAGTGACTAGAGCTGGCTAGAAAAGATCAAGAAAGTCTGCACCTACAGAAGCAAAGTTAAAGTGTTCCCTCCACAAGTCCCAGTTGGAGCATGACTGTCAGTCCATATCGGAAGAAAGTGAGAGTGACTTTGAATACTATCCTTCTTACGAACTGAGTCAATTGTTTCGGGGCAATCCCCTAGTCAATACTGGAGACAAAGCTGGGCCTTCTGGACTGTCTAAGCCCCCAGTTTCGTCCCTGGAGCCAATGCTCCCAGAAAGTGAAGTGCAAAGCATCAGATCAGATGAAATGGAATCATTGTGCATGGTTGAACTGTTTGAGCTTTCAGGGGAGGAAAATGATGGATTGGGGCAGACTGGTGATACAGTCCAACAAGAAGAGTATTTTGAGTGCCCGACAGTCCACTGCCAGTGTCCGAAAGCTCTCCATGCGAGCCAAATGTTGTGGACTCAGAAACTGTAACTCCTGGAGCTGAAAGTGCCCCCAAGTTCTAGCTCTCTACCCCATGGAGACTCCCTGACAAGTGAGGACAATGCTGAAAATGAGGCTCAGAGTGCAGAGACTATAACAGTTCCCTAGAAAGACTGGTCGAGCTGTAAAGCCTGTGGTGCACCTCAGTTATGATTCACTTGGGGGCCTGTGGACTTGCCTCTCAATGTTGTCCATAAAAGTGTATGTGTGTCCCAGCTCACTGCCCAAACTGAGCATCAGTGCTAACTCCAAGTTACTTGTGTTGCCCTCTAAGTATGGTGCCTTGCCCCATCAGCCCCAAGGTAACTGATAGGAAGGGCCCCTCTCTTCAGGTTTCATGTACAAGAGGTAATAACTTGAGTTATTGTACAATGTATGTAATACTGTGTAAAAGTGACGTACTGCAATGTTTCAGAAATGTGTTCTTGGTAAAATGATATATTGACTGATGATTACAGCTAAGAGCCTAATGCAAATGTGTATATGGTTGCAGTTGAAACTTATGGGGTACTTGCTTGGCCTTGAGACGTCAAGCTTTCCCAAACCAGGAAGGTGTAACCCCTGCAAATGGGGTTCCCAAAAGACTTCCAGGAGCTTGCTTCAAGCTCCAAACCTGAATGGTGTTTGGCATTTAAGCCATTTATCAGTGAGTGTTTTTAGAACCTCTGGTACTGTCTCTTTAAGAGCTGTCTGTTTGCAGACATAATTAGTTTGTATGGGGACTGTGTGTTTCTTTGATTGAGTACCACTCAAGCTGCCGCCAATTCACCCCATTTTGCAGTCACTAGAGTGCAAAGGGAACCTGTCTGAAAGATGTAACTGATTGCAGAAATCATTTACAGTAATAATAAAATTACAGTTTGTCTAACCTGCTTTCTTTGCAGTCAGAACTGTCTGCCTAGTTCCCCATTCTGGTTTTGAACTGCTGAACTGGACCAATCAGTGTGGGTAAACTAGTCTCTAAAATGATGCCTTGGACGAATCAGAACTTGGGACTCATAATCTGAGCCAGCCACAAGAGGATTGTATGGGCAGTGACTCTGGGAGATGTAGTTTAACTTCTGTGCCTTTTGGACCAACAGCAGCAGTCTATTGTGGTGACAGCCAATCCAGTCAAGAACTGGGAGGAACTCAAAGGAAGTGCCCGTTTTGTCTGTTTGGGAGTTTCAGTTTGAGATCTGAAAGTGAAGGGGAAAGAAACCTGTGCTCCTTCAGTGCACAGTTTCAGTCAAAAACGTGTGCAAGGGCCCAGAGTTCGGTCTACAACTTGTGTAAATCGCTTATTAGGACTGAATCCGTCCTGTGAAAGAATCAAAGGATCTCTGAAGATAGAAACCAGGCTCACCCTGTAGAAGACTGAAGAAATTGTTGAATTACACTCGGTCTGTCAGGAACTGAATCTGCTGTGTGTTCTCCTGATATTGCAGTAATTGCGATTGGGATACAGATGCAGCCTGCCTGGTATGGTGCTTTCTTTTTTTACCATATAAATGTGTGAGGAGTCTCTTGGAGATCAAAAGTAGCCCTGCTGACATTGAAGGACCATATCTTCTTTGGAGGTCGTAGTACTAATTGGGTCGCTCCCTGTTGAATTGCCACATTAAATCCAAATGGAATTACTGTACTGCTGACTGTTTAATTTTCCTTTCTCTGTGTGAAAGGGCCCCTACCAGCTGCCACGGTTTGGACTAGCCACTAGGGCCTGGGTACCCAGGGACAGTAACTGGTAGGGATAGGCCTGTGCACAGAGCCATAGTGTAGATAGTAAAGTGATAAGCTAATTAACCTGATTTCCCCTCGTCTTGTTAGTATCCCCCTAAATAAATCAGAGCTGTTTGTTTCAACAAAGTTATACTGCCTGAGGTATTTGTCTATGTTAAAGTACTGTACTGTGATTGTTGCACTGTATCTTATTTTAGGATGTCCAGTGCCTGAACCAGCCTTGGAGGTAAGTGTATACTGTGAGGTAATTCTGCTATATTGTGGGCCACTAGTGGGAAGAAAGTGGTTGCAGTGTCCCAGAGGGCTGTGACCAAGTAAGTTTAACTATTGCAACCCTGACCTCTGGGTGAGGCACCCGTCATTGGATCCAGGCCCCTCAACCTGTTAGTGGCAAATCAGGCAGGGTAGTAGCCCCTGGGACAGCGCCATCTAGGGGTTACACTTACCCTCCAGTCCATCTGCAATGTCACTGATAAAGATATTGAAGAGGACTGGCCCCAGGACTGATCCCTGAGGTGCCCCACTTGTGACTTGCATCTCTTCTGACTGCATACCATTTACCACCACTCTCTGTTTTCTGCCTGCCAACCAGTTTGCCACCCAGTTGACCAACCTCTGACCCATCCCGAACCTACCTAGCTTATTAATCAGTCTTCTATGTGAACAGTATTGAAAACCTTGCTGAACTCAAGGTAGGCGACATCAGCTGCACCCCCTTGGTTCACCACTCTGGTTACCCAGTCAAAGAAATCTATGAGATTAGTTTGACAGGACCTTCCTGTTGTAAACCCATGCTGTCTTGGATCCTGTGCTCGTATGGATTCCAAGTGTTACTCTGTCCTTTCCTTAAGGAGTGCCTCCATAATCTTGCCCACTACTGAGGTAAGACTGACTGGACTGTAGTTCCCTGCCTCCTCTCTGCTGCCACTCTTGTGGAGCGGGATCACATGAGCCCCTTCTTCAGTTTCCTGAAACCTCTCCTGTGCTCAGAGACTCACTAAATAGCTCTGGTAGTTCCACCCTTAGCTCCTTTAGTACCATGGAATGTATGCCATCGGGTTCTATTGCTTTGTCCACCCTGAGCATAGCGAGCTGTTGTAGCACCCTTTCTGTTGTGAAGGGACTTGTGCACACCTCCCTCACCCCTGTGTCCATGGTGCTGAGCTGTGGACCCTGCCCTACCTTCTCCTCAGTAAATACTGAGCAGAATTATCTATTTAGGATAGATGCTTTTCCTTGGGCCTCCTCCGCATACCCCTTATCCCTTTGATTTAGTAATACCTTCTGGACTCTTCTTCACTAATGTATATATAAAAGTCTTGTCCCCTTCTTTTACTGTTCATGCTAGTGCTTCCTCGGTTCAGGCATTTGCCTGCCTGCCTTCCTCCTTCCCTTAGGAAAGTTTGGTATGCCTCCCTATCTTCATCCCACTGTGTTCCCTTATATTTCCTGATGGCCAACCTTTTGGCTTTGATCTTTTCTGCTACTGTTTTTGAGAACCAAAGTGGTTTCCTCCTCCTTTTGCTCTTGCTTTTCTTCCTAACACAATGGGATGTTGCTTCAAGTGTTGCATCCTTAATACTTGCCCACTTTGCCTGTACCCTCTCATGTGCATTTCTTCTTGTCAGGGCTAGCTTAACTCTGTTGGCCATCTTATCAAAGTCACCCCCTCTGAAGTCCCATATTTCTGCCTTGGAATGGGATGATTTAGTTCTAGTGGCCAAATTGAACCATACCATGTGATGGTCACTGGCCCCCAGGTGACCTTCTACCTGGAGATCTGTGATCCCTTCCCTGTTAGTCAGTACTAGATCCAGGATAGCCCTGTTTCTTGTGGGTTGTTGTAGCAGTTGTTTGATGCCCTCCCCCCGCAGGGAATCCACTATGTGTCTAGTTCTGGCGCATGTTCCTGCTGGTATTGACCAAAGTGTATCTGGCATGTTGAAGTCTCCCATTATTAGAACCTCCCCTTTATCTGTCATGTTTTGTCTATCTTCTAACATTAGTGTGTGTATGTCCTCCCCCTGGTCTGGAGGCCTGCAGACAACCCCAGTTCGTATTGCTGTCCCATTCAGTGTTTCCAGGGTGACCGGCAGTTCTTCTGGCTCCTTACGTGTATTCTGAATTTCTGTAGTTTTGATATTTTCATTGACATAATGGGCCACTCCACAACCCCCCCCCCCCCCTTTTTTGCACCTCGGTCTCTTCTGAACAGTACATAGCCAGGTACTGAAGTCTCCTAACTGTGGTTACTAGTAAACCATGTCTCACTAATGGCTTCTATGTCCAGTTTAGCCTCTGTCATTGTTGGCTCCAGGTCTGGGATCTTGTTTCCCAGACTGCAGGCATTTGTGTGCATGATTTTCCATTGGCCAGATTTTGATGTGTTAGTTGCTGGGCAAGGTCCAGTATTTCCCCTGTGTGTCGTATGGGGAGCCGGACCTTTTTCCTTATCTGGTGGTGCAAATGAACTACAAAAATGCAGAACTCCTGTTTGATCACTAGTTGAGGGGGGAAGGGTGTTCTTTCTGTGCAATGTATCGGGTGCTGCACCCCTCTCTCCATTTGCTAGTTTAAATATTCTGCAAAGACATAAAACTGTTGCCCCAATGCACTGACTCCCTCCTTAGTCAGATGCAGTCCATCGAATTTAAAGAACTTTCACTCCCAAAACTGTTGCCAGTTACCTACAAATTTGTGTCCTTTTTCCTGGCTTCAGCCCTTGAGCCACATGTTTAGCTCCCCTATCTCCCCTTCTCTGACCTTCTGTCCATCTGCTTCCCCCAGACCATCAGGATCTCGGAGAAGGAGGTGGTGGATGAAATAGATGACAGTTTGTCTCCCAGCCTGGTCAGGTGTTTGGTCTCCACAACTGACCGGCTGGTGAGATCGCTAGTCCCTATGTGTACCCGGATGTTGACATTTTCTCTTGCATCCTGCACGATTTTAGCAATGCGGTCAGTGTCTCTCCATGCTGATGTAGCTGGGAGACATCTGACCTTACCCCCAGCTGAGGTAGGCATCAACTCCTCAAATCATGGAGTCTCCTGTGATTAGAAGTGTTTTGGATTTCCTTTTTTTTTTTTTTGTTTTATTCCGTGTTTTTGGTGAGTTTTGTAGTGCTAGCTGCTGTACTGCAGTGTCCTGCTCTGTAGTGTCCTCTGCCCCTTTTTTTGATTTTGGAGATAGGGACAGATACCTGTTTGTAATTTTTATATGGTTTGTGGAGGTGATACATTGGTAAGCATTGAGTGATGGGCACCCTATTTGCCCCTCCTAACCACCTGCCAACCTCCCGGACCAACTACCCTCTGCGGTTGAGGTGCTTCAGTTGGATGTTGGGGAAACGGCAGGCGGTTCTTGTAATATATTTCCTCCTGAATATGCGATTTGAGGCACGCAGTCTGTGCCCATGCTGCCCGGAGCTGAGCCCTTAGATCTCTGATGGTCCAGCATGTAGGACAGTGTCCTAAATCCTGTGTAACTGCCCTTTTGAAAAGTGTCCCACAGTACCTGCAGTTAATAATATCCATTCCAGTTGAGTTGCCGAGTTTATAACCTGGTCTGAGGAATAAGAAGGAAAATGAAAGCAAAATATTTTTATTTATTTTTTATTATATATATATTTTTTTGTTTGTTTTTGTATAACTTTTTATAACAAGTTAAATTAATTGTGCCCCTGTAAGTGAAGTCAGTGTGTGGATGCCACTCTGATCCTCCCCTTCTTGCTTTGCTACAGGAAATGTCACGACTGTGCTGCTCTATAAAAATAGTGTAGCATGGGGTGGTTGGGGATGGGTTGGTGTTGGGCCCTTTTTCTGCCGAAAAAGAAGAACCACGGATGAAAGAAACAAGGAGGTAAGAGCAGAAACAATCAACCAACAGCAAATACAGTAGACCTGAAAGCTTAGCCTAATGATAGATAAAACTGTAAAACATGTAAAGCACCACCTGTAACAATATCACAGAAGATATACCCTGCAAAAACACTTTGCTACAGAGAAAAATAAAGCTGTAACAGAAGATCTTACTTTGAGAAGTAGCTCTTGCAGCAGGTAACACATATAGGACAGTAGCCAGCCAGTGACAGGACCCCCCCCACCGACGTCCCAAGTGGTATTAGAGGTGGCAGTCCCCACCGTCGACGCATGCTCATCAGCTCCACGGCCTGATTTGTGCCAGTTCGACTGCTTTTTTTCACCTTTTTCAAAAATATTCAGTCGCTGTCTTCGCTTTTTTCCTCCATTGTTCCTGCATGTCTTCTCCCTCATCAAGGCACACGAACAAGTGCACCTGTGGGAAACAGATCCCCGCCAAGGATGGCCACACAGCCTGCTTGTTTTGTCTAGGCCTTATCTATGACCCCTAGTCCTGCTCCCACTGCTTGGCCTTCAATGGCCGGACTCTGATCCATCAGCAGAAGTCCCTCCAGGCCTTTCTCACAGAGCAGCAGTTGGCAGCCATGCAGAGGGGCTCCTTCTCTGAAAGGGAATCTTCCCACTGTCCTCACAAGAGCTCCAAGAAACATCGCTCCTCAAAGTCGAAGGAAGGGGAGAGATCCCATTCAAGATCGTGATTCTCTGGATCTCTTAATGCCTCTAGGTCCGAGTCATCAGGCCATGACTCCTGGCTGACAGTGGTCAAAGCCCCGGCTACCTCTGGGGGTTCCGGCACAAAAGAAAAGACACGGGGGTCCTCTGGTGCAGCGTTTCAACCGATTAAAATTCGGCCTCCAACCCAGACTTCAGGCCAGTCGTTGAACCCAGGTAAGGTCCATTCTTCCCCCTGGTTGGCCTCTATATGTGGTGCTGACTCCCAGGAGAAGGCTAAGTCCTCAGGCCAGGCAGCAGGGAGGTCCTCTTCTTTGCTGCCTAAACAGGCCTCAGTATCAGTGGAGAAACACCATCTTCTGCTGTCGGACAGGCACCACCATGAGAAACCTTCCAAGCCCACATCTGACTCCCACTGATGTCGGTCCGCAGAGGGCACTCTTAAAGTTTTTAAAATGCTGCTTCCTCTGGCTAAACCTCTGTTGCCTCCTGTGTCCCCACCCCAATCGAACGTCAGAGTGGACGACATACCGGCGCAAGAGGACCTGACGCCGGCTCATGGAGTTGCTTCTGGACCCAGTGACAGTCACAATACCCCGTTGTCGCCACCTGTATGCCCACTAATGCTGGGCAAGACTGATGTCGGTGTCGGTGCCCTTGGCCCATCATTGGAACCAGCTACGGGTTCCTTGAAATTGAACCTGAGCCAAGTGAAAGACCTTTTCTCCCACTGGTGGGAGACTATCAAGTCTGACATCCTCCTACAGAAACCTATACCGGTTATGCCAGTGGAACCGGATTTGGCTCCGAACCTGGATGGGGTGATTCCCCACACACACACGCATGGTCGGAAGACTTAGGCTTCTCAGAATTCCCCACTCTGACGAGGATCGGGGTAAACAGCCTACCTCTTCTGAGAGGCCACACAAGAGATCATAGCCAAAAGCCGGCCCGGTGGCTCTGAGGGTTGAGGCGCTGGACGCAACACCTCACGCCACGCCAGTGACCTGGGTTCGGGAGCGAACTCGGGCCACTGGGGGACGCCAGGGACGGGTGAGGGTTGAGTGCCTCTTGGGCTGCTCTCCTCCCCAGGAGGGAGGTTAGGGATCACCCGGCGTGCCAGCGGCTCCTGGTGGAGACTGTGGGCACTGCAGCATGCTCGTCTGCACGTAATCAGCGTGCCCTGATGCAGGCAGGGGTTGCTGTGCGCCTAGCGTCGGGGATGTGCACACGCATGGGAGGAGGGAGAGATCTCCAGTACAAGGAAAAGCTCAATCTGTAGGGTAGGCAATGGCATCTGCCCCCATGCCCACGGACGGGTCCATCCTGCCTGGCCTTCCACGTTCCTCCACTCGGGTCCTCTCCCACGTTGGAGTTTCATAGTTTCATAGTGTGTTACAAGCTCAGGAGGTATTACCTTTATGTGAGCTTGCCACCTGAAGGTGGAATTATTTTTATAAATAGTCAAATTTTGCATTTCCCATGTGTTGGTCAAGCTGATATTTAAATGTATCCATAGCTTTGCTTTCTATAATTGATCCTGGAAGCATATTCCAATTGTTAACTATTCGTTGTGTGTACCACTGACTTCTCTTTCTTGTTTTACAGTGTGCCCCTCTCAATTTAAAATTGAGATCTAGTCTGAGTATTGTTTAGATTGGTTTGTAGACCAAGTGTCTTCAAGAGAACAGGGTCTTTAATAGCTTTGTATGTTAAACAAAGGTCTCCTCTAAGTTGACAGTAGTTCATAGAGTGTAAATCTAAGTCATGTAATCTTTCCCTGTAGGTCTTATTTGGCATACCTGTAATTCTTTTTGTCATTTTTCTTTGAACTCCCTCTACTAGTTTCTTATTTCTAATTGCATAGGGAGCACAAAAAGGTGCACAGTAATCCAAATTTGATCGAACTAGGCTTGCGTATAACGATATAATAACTTTGGGGTGTCTGCTCTTTATATGCTTAAAAATGCATCCCAAGGTATGGTGAGACTTTTAACCTTTGATAGTGTATTGTTATCAAATTTAATTTTGTTATCCACTATTACTCCTTAGTCAGTTTCATAACTAGTTTCTTGTACGACTACTTGATTTAATGTATAGTTACTGTATATTTTAGGTTATTCTGACCCAGGTTCATTACTTTACATTTTTGTATGTTAAACATCATTTTATTCTTTTTTGCCCATAGTTCCATCGAGTCTATCGCTTTCTGGAAGTTAGCAGCTGCCTTGAAGGAATTAACTATACATCCAGTCTTACAGTCATCTGCGAATTTAGCCATCCAGGAGTTATTTGATGACTGCATTGTAGAAATTAGGATGTTAAACAAAGCAGGGCCCAGGACTGAGCCTTGGGGGACCCCACTTGTAACCTCTGCCCATGCAGATGAGTACCCTTTAATAGATGTACATTGTCTACGTTTATCTAGCCAGGATTCTAGCCAATTGATTAAATATTGAGGAAAAGTTAAGATTTTTCATTTGCTGTAATAAAATTGCATGGGAAACCCTATCAAATGCCTTGGCGAAATCCAAAAAAAAACAATATCCATTGGTAGGCCTACATCTAAAGATGAACTGATGTTTTCAAAGAAGTATAGGTGATTTGTTAAGCATGATCTACCTCTGGTGAACCCATGCTGTGTGATATCTTGAAGGTTGTTAAGTTTTATATGTTCTTCTATTTGGATGAGACGTTAAACCGAGGTCCCGTCTGCCTGGATTGGTGGTAGTTCAGGTGGATGTTAAAGATCCCATGGCACTTATTGAAAATAGTAGGGGAATTTCCCTGGTGTCCTGGCCAAATTCCCCTCATTCACTAAAAAAAAATACCACCAACAGCTTAATCTGATTCAAGGTCAGTTGGCATTCATCTGTATCCTCCTCCCTCGGGTCGTGCCTGAAAATAAGCAGGATTTGTCTAGTGCACTTACCCGGTCAACAAAAACTAAATAAAATAAAATTCTTTGTAAAATTAGCCTTTCAGAAGTTTTCCCTATAACAGAGGTCAGACTTATTGGTCTGTAGTTTGTAACATCTGTCTTATTTCCTGATTTAAATATAGGGGGTAACTGGTGCATCTTTCCATGCCAAGATACATTCACCTTTTTTTAAAGATAGATTAAATAATTTACTTATTGGCTCAGAAATTTGAGTAGCAGTTTCTCTGAGAAACCTAGGGTGTATTCCATCGGGACCCGCTGAGGAATTGATATTTAGGCTTTGTAGTGCTCTCATAGTTTCTTCTCCAGTAATTTTAATATGTTTTGAATTATAAGAAGTAGATATATTATTTCCATCATTATTATTGTTTTTATCCTTTGGAGTAAAGATGGTAATGAAATAGTTAAGTTCAGTGTCCATTTCAGTCTCATTGCTAATAAGCCCAGGTTTAGTTTTGATAGGTCCTATTGTGGATTTAGTGTCTCTAAGGGAGCCTATGTAATTGTAAAAAAAATGTTTTATTGTCAACAGTATTAATGACTAGTCTATTTTCTATTTCATTCTTTGCTTTCTTAATATGATGTTTAACTATATTAGACAGCTTTTTGTATATATTCCAATTGGTTACTGATTTTTTTTTTTTATATTTTCTATGTTTGTTGTTAACTAATCTCTTAATTTTGTTGTTCCACCAAACTGGAGTTCTGTATCCCTTTATATATATTTTTTTCTTTGGAGCCCATGTATGAAGACACTGGTTCATTTTGGACAAAATAAGCAACCAGTCCTGTTAGACATTAAGGCTTGTAAATTCTGTCTCCCAATCCCATGAATTAAGATAAATTTTAATTTCGTGATAATTAGCTTTGGAATGCCCCGAATCCCTGACCAATGTATTACCTTTTGTAGCTTTTAATTTAGTCTGAATTTGGAATATGATTTATTTATTTATGACTTTGATAACCGGGTGAGTGCACTGATCCCAGGGACCATTTTCAGACACGACCCGGGCCATAACACATGGCGCAGGGTGACAGTGGAGTACAAGGTTACAGTAATACACATGAAACAGATTTGATATAAGCAACAATAGTAGACGCAATATACAGGTTTGATGCATAGGTCCATTTGAGAACAGTGAATACAAGGCTTCAATATCAGACATGAGAAGACTTGGTACAAACAAACAAATCATAGGCACAGTGTACAATGTGAGACTGCATCATCCAGTGAGCAAGTAATACACAGAATACTCAGTAAAAAATATATATACAATATGTACAGGCAAGGAAGTCAAATATTACTGTGAAAAATGCAATATAATAGTTGTAGGCAAGAGAGTTGACTAGTGTGGGTAGGTGGGTAACCCCTGGGCTGGGGATATGGCTAGTGTGGGTTGGTGTGAGTTCCCTGGGAGCATCGGCAGGATGAGTTTTCCAGGAACCAGACTTTAAGGTGGGACTTGAAACTGGATTGTGTGTCAATGGAATGGAGTTCAGCTGGTAGTTTGTTCCACTGCAAGGGGGCAGCTACAGACCAAGCTCTGCTACCCATGTTGGTGGATACCCTAGGAAAAGCTAGAGGGGGAGTACCATTTGAGCGGAGGTTGTGGAGGAGTGTTCAGGTTTTCAGAAGGGCACTTAGGGGGGATTCTGGAGTCGTGCAGATGACATTGTCCACCATGCAGCAGAGGGCTAGGTCAAAGCAACCTTGCAGTGGTAGCCATCCAAGGGTATCATAGAGGGTACAGTGGTGGGTCGAGAATGGGGCCAGTAAAGCAAAGCGGCAGGCGCTGTTTTAGGCAGCGGAGAGTTTAGCCATAGCAGTAGCTGAGATCATGGCATAAATAGGGGAGTAGTAGTCAAGAATAGGGAGAAGATTACCCTGGACAGTAGCTAGTCTAGCTTCAGGGGTAAGATATTGCCTGAATCTATAGGCGGCACCTAACTTTTGATGGAACCTTCTGACAAGGGAATTTGCATGCTCAGTGAAGGTGAGGGAAGGGTCGAGCAGTACTCCTAAGTATTTGTAGGTGTTGATGTCCTCCAGGGCTGTACAATCTGGGGTGAGAATGCGTAAGGGGACGTGGTTTTTAGTTTTGGCCAGGAAGGGCTTAGATCCAAACAGCATGGATTTAGTTTTTTGGGCATTTACTAAGAGGAAGTTTTTTGGGAACCAGCTGTGGGCTGCAGCATAGTTGTGTGAGAGAACTGAGGAAATTGCGGCCGTGGATTTGTCACTGTGGAAGACGACAAGGTCATCGGCATACAGGAGAGAGTTACTGTTGAGGCAGTCGAAGGAAAGTGCATTAACGAATAAGGAGAAAAGGAGAGGACCCAGGATTGAGCCTTGAGGGACCCCCACAGAGACAGGCAGGGTGGGGGAGCAGGTTTGACCATTACACACGAAGTGTGAGCGATCAGTAAGGTAGCTAGTGAACCAGCTTGTGACTTTCTGAGAACAACCAAGGAGGCTAAGCTTGGAGGTAAGGAGAGCATGGTTGACCATGTCGAAAGCCTTTGAGAGGTTGATGAAGACAGCCCCGGTGGCTTTACCATTATCCATGTTAGAGAGGATGTGGTCGGTCAGTAGAGCGAGGGCAGTGGCGGTGGAATGATTCTTGTGAAAGTCATGCTGTTGGTTGCATAAGACGGTATATTTGCTTATGTATTCAGTGAGCTGATTGTGGACTGCTCTCTCGAGTAGTTTACTGAGATAAGGGAGGATGGATATTGGACGGTAATTTTTGGAGGATTTGGAGTCACCGGATTTAAGAATGGGGATAACCTTAGCTATCTTCCATGGGTCAGGCATGGAGGAGGTGGAATGGGCAAGGTTAAAGATGAAGGTGAGTGGCTTGGCAATCGCCGAAGAGATCAGCTTAAGAAAGACTGGAGATAGGCCATCAGATCCGGAGGATCCGTGGTTAGGTAGATGTTTGAATAGCTTCACCGAATCATGTATGGAGAGGGCTTTAAAATAGAATGGGGGTATTTGCAGGTGAGTGGCAGAGCTGGAGGAGGATGGCAGTGTGTCAGATATTAGGGCCGGGCTTTGAGGTTGGGCAGTTGGCAGCTTATTTAGGTACATGGATAAGTTGGTGAACTTACAGTTGAAGACACTGGCCACATTGTGAGGGTCAGTCAGCAGCCCATCCTGGGAGTTGAGATGTGGTGCAGTGTAGCTGGACCGGGGATTTAGGAGGGAGCTGATTGAGTCCCAGAATTTTCTAGGGTCTCCAAGGTTTGCCTTTTGCAGGTTGCGGAAGTGGGTCTGTTTCAAACATTTGGCCTGTTGTTTACATTTGTTCCTCATGTGCCTGTAAGCATCCCAGAGGGCAGGAGAGGGGGTTGCTTTGAAAGTGGACCAGGCGTGGTCTCTGAACTTCATAAGGGTTAGGAGGTCTTTAGAGACCCAGCACGAGCACCCGCCTTTGACCTGTCTGGTAGTGACGGGGGAAAAAGCGGTCCTGGAGTGTTAGTAGAGTCTGAGTAAATGTGGAAACTGCCATGGCTACATTGGAAAGGGAAAAAAAGCACGGACCAGTCCAAGGACTGGGCCTCCTCGAGGAGATTTGTGGAGACTGGGCAGCTGAAATTTCTTAGAGATAGGTATTTGGAAGGGGGGCCCTTTAGTTTGGAAGACCAGAGGAGATAGGTTGGTGAATGATCACTTACAGAGTCAGCGATGATGCCAGCGTGTAATGCTTGGTCCTCCCTGTTTATGAGGATCCAGTCTAGTAGAGTCTGGGTGGCTGAGCGTGGATTAAGTCTGGTGGGAAGGGTGATCACCTGCACCAGGTTGTGCTGCTTTAACAGGGATACATGGTCAGGCCGGTGGCAGCTCAGCCAGTTTAGATTAAAGTCGCCGAGAAGGATAAATTCCCTATGGGGAGTTAGAGAGCTCAGGCCTTGGAGGAGGCTGGTGAGTCCAATGGTTCCGTTCATGGGGGGGTTGTAGCAGCAGCCAATACAGAGTTTCTTGCAGGATCCCAGGGTCAATTCGGAGAGTAGCCATTCACTAGGTGAGGAAGGGTTGGAGTGTAGGACAGTGCTAGCTGAGAGGGGTTCCCTTAGGAGCAGGGCCACACCGCCACCTTTTTTCCTGCCTGGCCTGTCGAGGCGTAGGTAAAAGTAGCCAGGTATTTTGAAGGTGTTTTTGGTGTGGTGTGGCTTTAGTCATGTTTCAGTGAGTCCTAGAATATGGGGCTTGTGTAGCTCAATCCAAGCCTCAAGGTCAGTGAATTTAGATGGAAGGCTGCAGACATTGATATGTGCGATTTTAAGACCAGGGGCATTTGTCCAGGTGCTGGAGGTGGGGGTGATATGGGAGTTTGTTGGGCCAGGGTTGCATTCAATGTCCCCAGCAAGGGAGAGTAGTGATAGTAGGAGAATGTATGGGCAGGAGGGAATAGAAGGAGACCAGGAGAGGTTAACCAGGTAGAGGCCAAGGAGGCGACGTTCTCCTTTAGTGAGTAGAATGAGAGAGATGTACCCCAGGGTGGACTTATCCCTAGTGGTGAGTGAAGAGGGTTGAGACAGGGCAGAGGGGAGAATGAGAGGAAGGAGAGGCGCTGTTGATCGCAGGCCAGCACTGTCGCACAGAAGTCAGTCAATACCAGTGCAGTAGGTAGGGAGATGGCACATAATATAAGTAGTGCCAGCTTCATCTTTCCGAGGGAGAGTAGGGACAGTGGAAAGTAGTAGGAGGGAATTAGCTTGGTTTGCCTTATGAAGGGGAGAGGAGGGAGTGGTGAGGCAACGGGCAGTTAGAGATGTAGGTCTCTAGGGGCAGGAACACACTCTAGAAGGTGTTCTGTAGCTTTAAATTTGTGTATGGCAAGATGGCCAATGGGAGAAAGGTGCACAGAAGGGGGAGTGGTTTAGTGGTATTTAACAAATTGTTGGGGGGGGGTGAAAAAAAAAAAAAAATCTTCCACTGGTACCAAAATCCAAAAGTCAGGGCTAGTACCTTGCAGTATAGAGGATTTCTGAAAAACTGTTTAGGTTCCACAAATTGAGGGGTCCATGGCCTGGTTAAGGCACGCTGGATCCCTGAAATAAAGTAGAAAAACATATTTTTTAAAGGCTGGAAGAGGAGGCTTGTTACATCAGAACAATGAGAATAATAGAAGTGGTCAGGGAGCACAGCACACTGTTTGGGGGCTGGGGAGGAGACAGAGTGCAGGCCTGACAGCAGAAGGATTTACACAGTCAAGGCTCACAATTCACTTCTAATATCAACTTAGAACTTAAAATGACTATAAGGATTAAACAAATTATTAAACCCTGGCACACAAATTCAACTAGAGAGAGACAGAGGGAGATACAGTAGTTAGAGATGTGTTCAGCAAAAATCATCTTCCACTGGTACCAAAATCCAAAAGTCAGGGCTAGTACCTTGCAGTATAGAGGATTTCGGAAAAACTGTTTAGGTTCCAGAAATTGAGAGGTCCGTGGCCTGGTCACGGCATGCTGGATCTCTTGCAGTATAGAGAATTTTTGGAAAACTGTTTAGGTTCCAGAAATTGGGGGGCCCGTGGCTTGGTCAAGGCACGCTGTATCCCATATTATGATCACTGTTACCTTGTGGTGCATGTATACTAGGATGTAAATTCCCCCCAACCCCATATTAGTTAATATAATATCAAGGATATTATTATTTCTGGTTCCAGCTGGAATAATTTGTTCCAAATGATGATTTACTGTAATAATGACTATAAAAGTGAGGCGATGAGGAGGGGCGGTCCCACCCTGGAGGGGTTAAGCCAGTGGTGCTGATCGTGGACAGAGGAGGAGGGAGAGAGGAGGCACAGGCAGGAGCAGGCAGGATGACTGAGAGAGGCATCCCAAACCATGACCAGAGGGAAAAAGATTGGTTAAAAAAAAAAAAAAAAAAAAAGAGGTTGGCCAAAAGAAAGGACCACAGATCCAGGTCGAGGAGCCCCAGCTCTTCCAGCTCCTTGGACAGACATCGCCACAAACACAGGAGGTGCAGTTCCTCTTAAGTCTCCTCCTACGATTCATATCACCCGTTGGACTCCTCCATCTCATCCTTCGAGGAGCCACCTTCTGGGGAGCCTGAGGATACACCCAAGTCACCTCCAGATGACCTGTCTTTCATGGAGGTCATGCAACACATTCAGACTAACATGGGCTGGGACACAGAGGATCTGGACCCTGAGCGTATGAGGCTTGCCATATACCTCAGACAGAAGGATCGTAAGCCGGTAGTCATTCCCACCCATGGTCGACACCTTTGTGGATGTCATGCAGGCCACCTGGAGATGCCCTCACTCTTCCAAGGCCATACATGAGAAGGCGGACAGTTTATACAGGGCACCCAAGGAGCAACCCTTTTTAGCTGAGCACCCCACTGCTGATTCAGTGGTCATCTTAGCAGCTCATGACCATTGCAGAGGCCCAAACATGTAAGCATCCAGCCTCCGGACAGGGATTCGAAACTGCCTGATTCTACGGGCTGAAAGATGTACTCATCTGCCACCTGCAGCATTAGGAGCTTAAACTTCTTGACTCTTATGGTCCAATTCCAGAACGCCCTTTGGGAACAAGGAATGAACATCTTGCAGGGTGTGTCTGACTGCCCCCAACAGGCAGAACTCACCAAGTTATTACAGACTGGGTCAGACTTAGGCACGCATGCGCTACGGTCTGCATATGACTCTACGAACATGGCAGCAAGGGCAGCTGCCACAGGCGTTTGTTTATGGTGCCATTCCTGGTTCCATGTGTTTGGGTTTGCTCAGGATATCCAGTCTAACATCCCAGATGCACCCTTCAAAGCCTCCGTCCTCTTTGGCGGGGATACAGAGAGGATTATCAGCAAATTACAGGACTCCGGCAACGCGGTCCACACCGTGCAGTCCATGTACTGTCCGAAACAGAGACAATTTTGAGCGTCTCGTTTTCATGGCCGAGGGGGTCAGCAGCCTCAGCAACCCCATTTCCAGCAGCCTCAAGCTCAGTGGGGAGGCTTCGGTCGGAGAGGCCGCTCCAGGGGATCCTCGGGCCCCACCTCTCGCCAGACTAAACCCGCCCATGCCGCCTTCCCTCCCCCTCCAACAACATGACTCTCAGAGCAGCTCACCTCTCCATGATGTCATGTCAGGAGAGGAGATAGCAGGTCACTTTTCTCTTTATGCAGAGGCCTGGAGAAAGGTGACCTCCGACTAGTGGGTAGTCAAACTCATAGAGCATGGGCACTCTATAGAGTTCATAGACATTCCACTGGACAGGCCCCTACCCCATCCCCGCCAGTCCATGGGACATGCAGGCCTCATTCATCAGGAGATACAGGCCCTGCTTTCCAAGAAGGCCATATAACCTGTTCCCCCAAGCGAGAGAGGGACAGGGTTCTATTCTTACTTCTTCCTGGTCCCAAAGAAGTCGGGAGACTTGAGTCCCATCCTCGACCTCAGCGACCTAAATCGGTCGGTCGAGTACAAAAGGTTCAGGATGGTTACTCTTCAGAACCTGCTCCCCATGGTCCATCAAGGAGATTGTCTAGCATCTTTGGATATGCAGGACGCCTATGTCCACATCCTGATAGCCAAATGTCACAGGAAATACCTCCGGTTCGCTTTCCAGGGCAGGCATTTCCAGTTCAGGGTGTTGCCCTTCAGCCTCTCATCAGCTCCGAGGATGTTCATGAAGTGCCTGGCAGTGATGCCTGCTGCGCTTCGGAGGAAGGGACACTGTGCGTTTCCATACCTGGCAACTGGTTCATCTTGGCCCAGTCCAGGGAATTCCTTCAGAGTGCCATTCAGGGTACTTGAACTCTTTTTCAGAGCCTGGAGATCACCATCAACTCGGCAAAGTCTTCCCTGATCCCCTCACAGCTCCTCCCATTCATAGGGGCCCCTTCTAGACATGGTCAGTGGAAGGGCTTTTCTGCCACAGGACAGGGCAGTGCGCATTAGGGCTCTAGCTAGGCAGATCTAGTCAACCTCCACCATACCAGCCAGACTTCTCCAGTCGTTTGGTCACATGGCAGCATCCATCATCACAATCCCTTTTGCGAGACTTCAGATGAGGACAATCCAGTGGACCCTTTTGGGTCTAATGGGACCAGAGATGGGACAACCTGGACCTGTCAGTCTCTGTCACAAGACCAGTTAGCTTGGAACTGCTGTGGTGGATGGTATCACCCGCCTGCTGGAAGGGATTCCCTTTTAGAGGGAAGTTTACCACCAGGTCCTTACCACGGACACTTCAAATTCGGGATGGGGTGCTCACCTAGGCATACACAAGACCCAGAGATCCTGGTCCTCAACCAGGGAGTCCTTTCATATCAACGTCCTAGAGATGAGAGCTGTTCTCTACGTTCTCCAAGCCTTGGACACAGTGCTCAAGCCAAGACTCCTCCTTGTTCAGACGGACAATATGTCAGTGTTTTTTTTTTTACCTGAGCAAGCAAGGAGGCACACACTCGTATGCCCTGTGTAGGGAAGCTATGAGGGTGTGGGATTGGGCCATTGTACATAAGATAACAATCTCAGTGGTCCATGTCCCCAATGTTCAAAACACGCTAGCAGACACCCTCAGCAGAACAAGGTTGAGGGTGCATGAATGGTCGATTCTCCAGTCAGTGGTCGACAACCTATTCACAACGTGGAGGACACTAGAACTGGACCTTTTTGCTTCTGCCACCAATGCAAAACTGCCCAGTTTTTGCTCGCTAGATCCCGAGCCTGGTGCTTTTTGGCAAGACACATTGTCCCTCAGCTGGAAGGGGAGGTTCCTGTACACCTTTCCCCCTGTCTACTCCTTCAGAGAGTTCTCCTCAAGGCACAGATGGAAGGGACAACAATGATCCTGATAGCCCTGCTGTGGCCCCATCAAATTTGGTTTCCACTGTCGCAGCAATTGGCTGTGGAACTACCAGTATCATTTCCACTGAGCACTCACTTACTGTCTCACGACAATGGGACCTTGGTTCATCCGAACTTGTGATCCCTGCATCTTCATGCATGGCACTTGAAGACCTAGTCAAACTTCGCTTCCGAGTTTCGGACAAGGTCGCTGAAGTCCTGGTGGAGGTTAGAAAACCTGCACCAGAGCTACATATGCCATGAAGTGGAAGATGTTCTGTCTTTGGGCCATGGCACGCCATCTGGACCCCCTGGCCTGTCCTGTTAACATCATGCTGAAATACTTGTTATCCCTGTCAGAGTTAGGGTTGAGTTACTCCTCCATAAAGGTACACCTGGCTGCCCTTTCTGCCTATCATGCCCCTGTTCAGGGCAGAACGGTGGCTCAACTGGAGGTGACCCACAGAGGTATACGCCACATAAAGCCCCCTATTTGGGATCATGTTCCCCCTTGGGATCTTCTGTTTGTTTTGGAGAAGCTAACCCTCCCCCCCCCACTCCCACCCATTAATCCACCACAGATTGTGAGCTACATTTCCTTTCCTGGAAAACGTTGTTTTTAGTTGTTGTTACTGCTGCTCGAAGAATTTCCGAGCTCCAGGCCCTGATGTGTAGGAGCCTTATTTAGTGTTCCACAAAGACAGGGTAGCTTTGCATACTAATCCTAAGTTTCTTCCAAAAGTTGTTTAAGAAATGACATTGAACCAAGATGTCCAACTACCCGTCTACTACTATAACCACTCCAGCCATGGAGAGACGCTTCTCCATACCTTAGATATTCATCGCACAATGCGATATTATTTATCAAGAACTAGGATGATCAGAAAATCTGACCAGTTGTTTGTATCCTTTGCTTCACAGTCTTTGGGTCACCTTGTATCAAAGCACACTCTCTCCAGGTGGCTGGTGCATTGCATCACTTTCTGTTACCAGAAGCATGACAAACCTTTATCGGGCCTGGTAAGGGGTCACTCCATGAGAGGTGTTGTTGCCTCTTTCACAGCCCTCAAAAAGGTTTCTGCTTCAGATATTTGTGCAGCAGCCACATGGCACACGGTCCACACCTTCATCAGACACTACAGTCTGGACGTTGCCTGTAGACGCAGAGCCGGCTTCAGTCTGACGGTCCAGCAGGATCTGATCTCATCTCTTAAGGGCCCTCTTATCTTCCCCTCTTCCTCTCTTACCACCCAAGGAGTTGTCTTCGGCTTATACCGCTTGGGAATCAGTCCTATATGTGTTACCTGCTGCAAGAACTACCTCTTGAAGTAAGATAGTACAGTTACGTAAGAACTTACCGGAACAGTAGATCTTCAAGAGAAGCTCTTGCAGCAGATATACTTCCCACCCTCCTTCCCCTGGAGGTCTCCCACTGCATGTGTCTAGCACCATACTGCCTATCTGCTGGACGAGAAATTGCCCTTCTTTTTCCTGGATGGTCTTCAGGTGGTTCAGCTGCCGGTGTCTCCGGCTGTGCAAGAACTGGGGCATGCTGGGGACCGCCACCTCTTATATCATGTGGGATGTCGAGGGTGGGCCGACATTGGAGGGCAGTCCCTGCTTGGTACTGCTGGAAAGAAGTTTGCTGTGGGGTCCCATCGCCGGCCAGCTACAGTCCTATATGTGTTACCTGCTACAAGAGCTTCTCTCAAAGATCTACTGTTATGGTAAGTTCTTACATAACTGTAATATATGCCTTGCAAAAAACTATTTGAATCAGAGAAGATTACAGCAGTAATCTGTACGCACAAAACAGTAACAAACCTGTAGGCACACCCTGTAATAATGCAGCAGAAAGTGTACCCTGCAACAACAGGCTGAATCAGAGAACAATAAAGCAGTAAAATGTAAGCAAAAAACTAACAAAACGTGTGAACACAAAAGAAAATAGTAACGCACAGTAAATCTGCCTAACCAAAAGAAGCCTCTATCTTCTTCCTTGCTCTGATAATGTTGTTCCTTGCTCTGTCCTTACAAGCAAACCTAGAAGAAAAGAGCTCAGGTGAAGCTAGGTGCCTTTGCCAGCAAACCTAGTCTTCCAGATTGTCTCTCTTACTCATCATGTAAATAATCCAGCTATTGCACCTATTGTTAAATAATTACATCTGAGTGCGAATCCTGTGTATCAGCTTCATCAACATAAGGTCCCGCCATTGGTCAACACTGGGGGATTCTGGCCGGAGCCACTTTTTCATGATGGCTTTCTCGGTCACTGTTAATGCAGTATTTAGCAAATACTTCTGATGTTTATGAAAACATTTAGCTGGATAATCCAGAAATAATGCCGTTTGGTATGGTGAAGTGTGGAGATGGGGAAAAAACTCCAGTAAGTCTGTTTCTACTGCTGCCCAATATTGTTGGAGATAGGAACACCCCCAGAATGTGAATGTGGTGGGCTGTATTTTGACTGTATGTTTTCCATGGAGGAACTTAACTGTAATTTGGGGTGTCCGAAAATAACCAATTACCGACTTCCAGGCAGATTCCTTCCAGGAACAGGAAGATGATACCTTTTGCTGACAGGAATAAATAACATGCCATCTAGACAGTGGAATGGGAATATCTAACTCTTCTCACCATTGCTGGACATCCTTCAAGATCACCACAGGGGGTGTCAACAAAGTTTTATATGCCTGCGATAACGTAGTGGGAAGGCATACTTAGTGTCTGCATGTCCTGAAGCAGCAAAATCGGTGGATGTGGCTGCGCCAGGTCAGCAAGGTTACCCAATTTAGTTGGTAGGAAATGTTGGACTTATAGGAACCTATAGTGATCCACCATCATTAAGGCATGACACTGCTGTATTTGTAGAAAGGTGTGTGGGATACCCTGTTCATATAATTAGTGAAGATATACTACTCCCTGTCGCTTCCAGTGTTTGAATCTGTGGTCTATCTTTGCAGGGGCAAATGAATCTCATGGAATTGCTGTCAGTGTGAGCAAGTGTTGTTGCAGCTGCTTATCTACCAAAATTGCATTCCAAATTCCCAAGACATTTTTTTTTTTATTTTGTTTATTGTGTCAACAAAGAACATACAGACTTCCGGTTCCACCTTCGTGCCACATAGCCACTAGCAAGTGGAGCTCCAACTCCCGGAACAATAAAAACATTGCTTTAGCCACGCCCAGCGCCCAAGCCTCAGTTAAAAGTCATCTGAAGGATAGTAGAAATCACCTGCTTTGCGATGCCTCCAAAATCAAAGGCGAAGGATACATTGATGGAATTCCTTAAACTGACCGCAATAACAGACCCGCATGATCCCAAGGCCCAAAACAAAAGCAGGACCACTGCCGCTCCACTGTCAACACCAGATAGCGCCGGGGGGCCTCCAAAGGAGGAATTCACCATAATCTCACAGAGGCTTTTCCTCAAACTAACGAAATTAAATGACACATTGGGAAAAATTGAGCAATCGGCAGTTGAAAATAAAAAAAAACATTGCCAAGGTTTAAAAACGCACAGCAAACCTCGAGGCGAGCCTGAATGAAACAGACAGCATGGTAGATCACCATGAGGATGTGCTGCGACACCTCTTGCAATGAGAGAAAGAACTAACTGAGAAGCTGGATGAACTAGAGCTTCGCTCCTGGAGAGACAACCTACGTATTTAAGAGGTGCCTGAAGACACAGAGCAGGGTAAGATGGAGGAGTTCCTCAACTCCTTTCTCAAGGAACTGTTAGACTTACCAGCAGACCTCCTCCTGAAGATTGTTCGAGCACACAGGGCTCTGGCCAAGAAACCCACGGGACCCAATGCCACCTCTCAGTCCATCATGCTTAAATTCCTTGACTACAGGATTAAGAACAGAGTAATGCATGCTGCCTAGGCTAAAAAAGAAGTTGCGTTTGGGGACAAGCGCCTTTACTTTGATAATGATTACATCCTGATCATTCAGCAGAAATGGCGGGTGCGCCTAGAAATAAAGACATGCTTAGCTACTAAAAACATTCGCATGCACCTCATAGCACCTGCCCGACTAAAGATCTTCCTCCACGACAGTCCACAATTCTTTTGCTTGCTAGGGGAGGCTAAACCTACACTCTGGAAGCTGAGAGTCCCCCAGGCATTGCTGTCTAGACCTATAGCAACAGATCAGAAATACCTGAGTCGTGGAGACAAGTGGTCCAGGGTTTTGGGCTCAAGGAAACATGGCCGATCATCCTCCAGGGGCACTTCAGGTCGCTCAGAAGGCAGGGCCCACATGGATCCAGCAGTGGCTGTTCCCCAGGAGTCAGCTGAAGAACCCAATCATTGATCACTGGACTATATTTGGTGGTTAGAAGTTACAGTCTGGACTTGGTTGCAGGGCCTTCTGAATGGCCCAGATCTGAGACACTAAATGGTCCTTCACGGACCTAGTTGGGACTTCTCTGTGGTCCCTCACTGCAGCCAAACTGCTAGGCTGCAGAACTTTTATCTAATAATTAAAGTGACTTATGATAAATGCACTACATGGGGCAAGAGGGGAGGCAGAGGGTGCTGGGAGGCGGGTTATACAGTAAAAGTTGGAGGGGGGGCTTGGGATGTTACTGGCAGGTTGTTTATGTGACTGTTCTCTCCTCTGTCTGAAACAGAAGTCTTCTTCCTGCTTTCCCTCCTTGCAGGTTTCATGGCACCCCAGTACATACATTGGAGGTCCCTCCGGTTGAGATGCCCAGAGAAGCACAGACCTGCAACAAGTGGAACACTCCTTGTGGGAAGTTCTTTTGGGAGGGCTCTCTCTCCTCTCTACTGGCAGGTCCAGAGGTCCCCTTGGGATGGGTCTCCTGGGGCCCATCTGGACTCATTGCTGACCTCGGGATGGTCCATGGTGCCTGCAGCCTAAGGTAAAGGCCTCGCTCGGGCCCCTCAATTCTGAAAGATAGGGTCTAGAGGGGTTTCACCAGGGGACCATGGGCAGGCTGGGGTGGAGGGAGGGAGGAAGACCTAGGGAATTGTTCATAGCTGAGGGGGAAGGGGAGTGTAACCAGAAGGAATCGGGGCCCCTCCCGGTCCACAGGGGTCTATGAATAATGTCTGCTGTGGGTCTTGGGTCTCTTCCTGCTCACACAATATTTCCTGGGGGAAGGTACAGACACTGTAGTAAGGGTAATTTAAGTTTAAGTGAGCCCTACAGCGAGTCACACCGAATCGTTTGACATTAGAAGGTGTTTTGTACAGTGGGTTAGACTATAGCAGACGACAAGCCTCATCACCCAAAAGCGCAAGTTTAGCACAGGTCCCCCAAATAGGGAGGCCCATCCAGTTTGCCCAGAGCCATCCAGAAGACTGACTGGATGTTTTTCCTTTACCCTGGAAGTTACCAAACTGTTGGTTTTACAGTGTTCCATTGTTCTGATGTTACCCATTTTATGTTTGTTGTTGGGATATGGGAGACCACGTTACACAACTTTTCAAATAGGGTAGGGGAACTATTGGATCTATGGCCAAAGGAGCTATAGCATCACACAACGTTGGGGGCTGGGAAGTCTGATTAAGAGAAAAAGAATTGTAGCTGGCTCGGTGGCACAGAGGGTTGAGGCACTGGACGCCACACCTCGAACCATGCTGGCGACCTGGGTTCAGGAACAGACTCTGGACACCGGGGGCTGGCAGGGGAAGGAGAGGATCAAGTGTCCAGATGACTGTTCTCCTCTTGGGGTGGGCTGGTGGGAAACCTTGTTCAGTAGTGGCCCTGGTGGAGACTGGGAGCACTACAGGTAGCGCGAGGAGGGACAACAAGGAAAAATGAGAAAAAACACTTCGGATTGGCCGGATGATGGCATCTGGTCCAGGGCACGCCAGAAGACTTCCTCCGGGGTCATCCCCATCTCAGCAGCGCCTGAGGCCAAGAGAAAGAAGTGTGTGCTGGGCTATCCCTCCACCGGTGCCTTCCCTCTCGGAGGAGAGGGACCCACTCGGCGAAAGGGTAACGCCGAGCTACCTCAAGGTAGGCTGCAGATATGAGGTGGAAGGGCACCCGGGGATGTTGGAGGGGTGGGGAGGTTGGGGGGTTGTGGGGGACATAGGATGCCTGAAGGAGTGACGAATCCAGAGCCTGGAGAGGAGAAAATAGATAACACAAAAAAAAAAAAAAAGAGAGAAAAATAATTTTAAATAAACTGCACAGGGCCAAATTTGAGATTGCACTCTTACAAGAGACACATCTAGATCAAAAAGACAGCGCAAAACTTAAGCGGGTTTGGGTGGGTCAGATTTACTACACCCCATACAAGGCCCATTCACACAGGAGGAGGGGTGGTGACTCTAACTCACAAAAACTGCCCTTTTCAGTTAATTGATACTCAAGAGGACCAGGAGGGGAGATTTCTGATACGTAGGGGCCTCTATAGAGAAGTACCGTGCACAGTACTTAAGATATACGCATCCAATCAGGATGCAGAAATCAGTGGTTTCCTTAAGGAGGTGCTCCTTAAGGCCCCCCCACCAGGGGAGCTGTTCATAGTGGGAGGGGACTTCAGTACCACCCTTAATCTCACGCTGGACAGGTTGGGCACCTCTCCAGGCCCCCAGTGCAAGCCTCCCAGGCACTGGGTCAGCTAGGTAGGGACCTGGGACTGGTTGAACTCTGGAGGCACCAACACCCAAAAATGCATGACTACATCTGTTGGTCGGCACCACACAAAGTCTATTCTAGGCTGGACATGTTATGGTTGTTGGCCGACTGGCTCCACCAGGTTGAGGAGTCCAAAATCCACTCCAGGACATCTCAGACCACGGGATCGTGTCTATCCGAATTTGGCCACAACCCAAGGTTAGAAACTCCACCTGGAGATTAAATGTCTCCCATCTCAACAGGGAGGATTATAAAGAGCTACAGAGGGACACCTTGAGGCAGTACAGGGCTGATAATCCCACACAGGATTCCACAGTGGCAGTCTGTTGGTACGGCCTAAAGACCGTGATTACAGGTACCACTATTGGGTATGCCTCTAACCTCAAAAGGGCACAACAGAAAGACATATTGGAGCTGGAAAACAATCTCTTTGACCTAGAAGCAGAGCATAAAATTATTCTGAATGAGAGGGTCAAAGAGAAGTTGGAATAAACTAGGGGGAAACTTAACAAAATCTTAGATGAGAAGATCGAAGTGCAGTTAAGGTACTCCCATCAGAGGTTTTACGAAGCAGGCAGTAGAGTGGGCAGACTCCTGGCCTGGCAACTCAGGAAGGAGGCAGCTGTAAGAAACATGCTGCGACTGAAGACCTTGGCTGGTCCCGGTCACTGCATGGCTGACCCAGCGGAGATAGCAAAGCAATTCCAGCAGTTTTATAAACAACTATATAGCCAAGAACAGGTGGGAGATTATCTGGAGAAGCTTGAAGCTTTTTTTCAAAGGGCTGAACTCCATAAAATCTCCCAAGAGGGTATTGATAAACTGGATGCTCCCATAACAGAGGAGGAGCTTCGAGCGAGTATTAGGGTATTAGTATTAAGTAGCTCTGGAACCAATTATATAACATTAGTTACGAAGGAACCTATACCCCTGAGTTATGTGGTAATGGAATAACATAGATCTTTAAGTCACGACATCCTCAACATGCTTTCATAGAGCCATGGTGTCACACCAGTTATAAAATTGTGGAGGAGCAATGGAAATGTTTGGGGCAGGTAGGGAGTGCATAAGTAGCAATAATGTCAAGGATTTTGAAGGATACTTACAACCTGCATGCCTTGCTTGACATGTTTAACTGCACATGTGACACTACGTAACTCCAGTGCTATGGCATAATAATAAAGATGAGATTAAAAAAAAAAACTAGGACCATAACAGTGAATAGTCTGGATGCAGTACATAAGGACTGAAATGCCTTCATCCACTGAAGGCGCCACCCCTCTTAATATATGCAGTGTAAAAGAACGTACTCTTATCAATAAGACACATCATTGGAGGGAAATCCAAAAGGTTAACCCCCTCTAAATGCTGTTATACAGAGTCCGTGAGCTGCAGGAATACATAAAAACCATATGAAGGCCATGAAGTTTATTAGTCTCTGCTTCCTAAAAGAAGGATACGAGTTAACTCGTGTGTATCCCTAAAGTTATTACCATGAAGGTATCTCCTAGAAAGGACAAACACTCTGCATTTATGTATTTACATGAAGGAAATGCAAGGAGACCTGCACCTGCTGAAGGTGATAGGAGTGCAAAATTAGCACAGTCCATGTGTAACAACACAAAAGACTCACCCAGTGCTTGTTCTGGTATCACAAAAGTGCTCTTATTTTATTCCAAAAGTGAAAAACAAACATTTAAAATCCAATACAAAGGTGGTCTGTATTCCTTCCCCGCTCCTCTGAACATCTGCATAAGTCACTACATTGTCACCTGACGTGTTTTGCACTAGCGTGCTTTCTCAAAGGTTGTCATAGTGACTTAACGTCCCCTCTTAAATGCTAAGCAGTCTTAAAGTGCCAGTGTCATTTACAGATGCCATATAATGAGTTTATCTGTGCTAAGGTTGAACATTTAAAAAGTGTTATCAGAACTAACGCTACGTTACTTTAGCAGTGATACTGACTCAATTCTGGTGTTATTTAATACAGTTTTGAAATTGCTGCCACCTTGTAGTTTATACAGATATTCTCCATATTTTCAACTGGCAGTCTATAAACTGTTATGAAGAGTCGTAAACACGGTAAGTAACATGGTTAAAAAGATTAGTGCTCTTAAGGGTCCTGGGTGGCAACGCAGTACCATCACATGAAGCCAAGGCACCTAAATCCAATAATATCTATAAAATTCATGCTTGCATTTCCTTACGGTGTCTTTTTGACCATGGCACTGCTGGTCCTAGGTGCGGTTGTACCCCTTCACTTTACACTCAGTGTATTTACATAAGCAAATATTCCAGCACAAAATGTACCAAATAAAAACAAAAGATACTAAAAGTGGACATTAAAAGCCTTAAAACAACGTCCCAGACCCGCACCCACAAACTGCTTAACAAGGAATAAAATGCAGACTTGCTGAAGTAAAAAATCAGAAAGTCTACCCCCAGCTGGGGGTATAACTAATAGGCGATTATGCAGCCCATAAAAGAAAGTATGTGATGCTAGAGTCAGTTTAAAATATGCTGCTGAACACTAGGCCACACAGGTAATGGGTAATAGGCAAACCTGAATGCACTGTCCCATTAAGCAAGTCAGGTACCTTTGTCTGCTTCTCCCTCCTCATCAGACTGAGACAGGTCGTATCTCCTTTGTTGAGGTGGGACATGGCATTGGGCTCATTTCAGGGCTTCAGCAGGATCAGGTTTAAAAACAAAAACATCTTCCCTTGCTGGAATATACGAAGGCAGGCTGGATAAAGCATGTCACGTGAGACCCGAGCTTCCCTCAAAAGGGCCCTGAGTCCGTCAAACTTTTTTTTTTCTGATGTGTGACGTAGCTGAGGGCAGTGTAAAAACAAACTTATTGGTCATCCTGTAAAAGTCTTTTTTTTTGTCTGGCCTGTGCCAGAATAAAGTCCCTGGTCCAAATGCAATCCAAAATCACTACAATGGCCCTAGGAGCCTCTGGATTATCCAGTCATCCTCTCCAAGCCACTCTGTAGGCTTTCTGCACAACAATATGGTGTGTTTTTTTAAGGACTGTCCCAATTGTTGCTCCAGCCACTCAATAAGGAACAACCCCAAATGATCACCCTTACTCCTCTCTGGCATGCCCACAATTTGAAGACTGGCTGCCCTGACTTGATTTTCCAGTCTCTAGACGAGACTTAAGTGCATGTTTTCTTTGAACAAATTAGTTGTCACACCAAAGGCCACTTCTGAACGTTTGCGAGTCTCCTCCAATTCTGTTTTAATAAAAGTCATATCTGTTTTCAGTGTAGTAACTCTGTTCGAAAGAGAATCAAATTTTTCTGATAATCCTGCCATCATAGAAATAAGTCGAGTAATATTCTGACCGAGGCTCTGTAGCGTTTCTTCCCCATTCCCTGCATCAGAGGCCTCAGGGAGAATGTGGCCTGGAGCAGACCGCTTGACTGGGGGTCCAGGAGCATTGTTGCTTTTAGCTCCCTCCTGCTGAGTTTTGCGCTTTTTAGGATTCCCCATACTGATCCAGCAAGTCTTCCAATAGCTAAAAATTGCTGTTGCTTTTGCCAAAACAGTCAAAATTTAAGGTTTAAAGTTTTGTTTTGGACAAGTAGTGCAAAGCGTTAAATCCAGATGTCTGTCGTGCTTGGGCTCCACAGCACCCCCCTTTCCAAGACATTTCTGACAAATGTATTATCTGTTTGGCGGACTAAAGATATTGGAAGATCGGTAAATAATGTCCTGATTAAAGAAAAGTTCATATCAGCAATCTCTAACATTTTCCAGCGTGTAGTATAAGTAGGGTCTGACCTAACTATGCTGCTATGTGTCGAAGTTGTACTGCCCTCTAATAATGTATAAGATTTGGAGGTGCTATGCCCTCTTGCACCTTTGGCAATCGCAGCTTGCGGAAAGCAGCCCGTGGTCCCAAAGCATCCCAGACGAACCTTGATATGCGTTTATTTCATTCATGGAATTCCCCCGTCTGATGGAGTTACTGGTAAAGTTTGAAATAAATAAAGTAGGCATGGGAGAATATTCATCCGTATGACAGCTATTCATTAATAGAACTGCAGGGACAGCATGAGCCACCTATTTAGGTCCTCATAAATTTTATTCAGTAGGAGAGGATAATTATGGTGGAATAACAGTTTTAAGTAAGCAGGTATATAAACTCTAGATATTTAATCTTGGGCTGGTCCCACTGGAATCAGTATTGAGTTCTGATCTTGAAGGGCAGATCATAATTTAAGTGAAGGGCATTGGTCTTAGCTATATTAGTCTTATACCCCTACAACTGGCTGTAATGATGTAAAGCTGTCCATAAACGAAGTAGAGACTGGGTAGGTTTAGTCAAATATATCGGTAAATCATCGGCATAAAAAGCAAGCTTGTGTTTTCCCCCCTACATTTGAATATGGGAGATGTACTGCTGCTGCCAAATATATTGTGCTAAAGGCCCTACTGTCAGTGCAAATAAAAGTGTGGATAATGGACATCCTTGCTGTGTCCCATGGAATAACTGAAATCTGTTAGAAAGAGAACCATTCGCCCTGACCATGGCTTGTGTTTTTTTTATAAAGCCATTATCCACCAGCAGTACCCTTTATTTTCATAGCTTTTATCATACCGTCCCCTCAGCCCTGCCAGTTGTACCTACCAATAATATCTTTGGAAGTGGGCCCCCCCCCCACAAGGTGGTAATGTTGCTTGAAACTTACTCAAGGGGTTTTATTGGCCCATAACCAGTCTTTGCAATACTCATTAAGCTGCTTGAGAAATTTGGATTGCACGTAAACAAACAGAACCTCAAATAAATATAAGAACCTGAGTAGAATTGTCGTTTTTAACATATTCACTCTACCAGTCACAGAGAGCGATAACATCTTCAATTTGAGTAACAATTCCTTGGTATAGTTCAGTAGGGGAGGAATGTTTGCTTCACATAGGCTCTGTAGCCTTTTAGTGATGTTTATGCCTAAGTATCTGAACCCTTCTGTGGTCCACTTAAATGGTAGGGTATTTTGTAGCACATGATTATCTCAGTTGCAGAGTGGCATTACTGTTGACTTGGACAAGTTTATTTTATAACCTGGTTTAATACCAAGTGCCTCTACTAACTCCATCAGAACCGGAAGTGATTTTCCTGGGAATATTACACTAACTAACAGATCATCAGCATATAGTGCGACTGGGGCTGTCACTGAATCAACCTTGATCCCTTTAATATCTGGATGGGATTGGATCGCTAATGAGAAGAGGCTCCAGGGCAATATCGAACAGGACGGGGGAGGCAGAGGGCACCCCTGACATGTCCCTCTGCTCAACTGCACCTGATTCACGATCCATTCATTTGTTTGAATTGCTGCTGTAGGGTTACAGTACATTGCCTTTGCCAGTTTCATGTATTTAGGTCTGAATCCCATACATTCCATAGTGTGCCATAGGTAGTCCCACTCAATCTGGTCAAAGTCTTTCTCTGCATCGAGCAAGACCATAAACGGACAGTTTGCTTTAACCTTCTGGCCCCTGTCCAGTATCTGTGTTAAGGTTTGAACATTCATGTGTGACCCTCTGCTTTTCACAAACCCATATTGATCTGCTCTTACGATCTTGGGAAGGACATTTTCCAGTCTAATGGCCAGCATCTTAGCATACATAGAAACATAGAATTTGACATGAGATAAGGACCACTTGGCCCACCTAGTCTGCCCGTTTTTCTATACCTGTTGCATCACTGCAGACCCTACTTGATCTCCTGCTTATCCCCTGCCTTGACTTATCACTAAGATTTCCTTATGCCTATCCCATGCTTTCTTGAACCCTGTTACAGTTTTTGCTCCCACTACCTTCACTGAGAGGTTGTTCCAGGCATCTACTACCCTCTGTGTGAGGAAGTACTTCCTCACATCTCCCCTGAGTCTACTTCCCCTCCAGCTTCATAACATGACCTCTTGTCCTTGAGCATCTTTTTTTCTGAAAAATGCTTCCCTCTTGAACCTTATTTATACCTGTGAGGTATTTGAATGTTTCTGTCATATCCCCGTCTCTCCCTCCTTTCCTCTAGGGTATACATATTGAGGTTCTTCAGTCTTTTCTCATAGGGTTTTTGATGCAGTCCCTGCACCATCTTGGGTGCCCTCCTCTGGACTGCCTCCACTCTTTCTGTGTCCTTCCAGAGATGAGGTCTCTAGATTTGGACACAGTACTTAAGATGAGGTCTCACTAGTGATCTATACAGGGGTAACACTACTTCCCTCTTCCTGCTGGTGATACCCCACCCTATGCACCACAGCATCCTGATAGCTTTCCTGACTGCTTAGCCACTTTTAGGTCATCAGATATGATAACCCCCAGGTGTCTTTCCTGTTTGGTGGTCAATACCTCTCCTCCCAATTTGTGCTCTGTCCCTGGGTTTCTGTTCCCCAAGTGCATGATTTTGCACTTTTTTGCATTGAAGCCCAGTTGCCGTGTACCCTTGACCACTCTTCTGACTTTTTCAGATCCCCTCTCATTTTTTCCACCCTCCTAGAGTGTCTACCTGTTGCAGATTTAAGTGACATCCATGAAAAGACAGACCTTTCCATCCAGTGAACAGGCAGACCTTTCCATCCAGCCCTTCTGCAGTGTCGCTAATAACGACATTAAAGAGGACCGGTCCCAGTACAGATTCCTGTGGTACCCCATTAGTCACGGGGTACCACAGATTTTGAAATTAGCATTTAGTAGAGAGATGTGTATATAGGAAGCCACTTGATCCCTGAGTTTCAGTGGCTTGGAGAGAACTGAAACCCTCACTTCTTTGAATGACTTTGGTAGCCTCCCATCCTTGGTTGCTACCTGTATGGTGTCATACAGTGGGTCCATAATATTATAATATTTGCTTGTAAAGTTCTATAGGGAGCCCATCTGGTCCAGGCACCTTTTCTGGGGTTAGGGCACCCATAACAGCCATGATCTCCTGCTTCGTGAACGGTCCCTTCAACTGTTCTTTGTCCTGTTCACCTGTCTGTGGTAGCCCTTCAGAGAAATTAAACTGGCTGGCATGTAACGATGTGGCTGGATTGCCCTCTCCTGCGGTGTATAGGTTGTTGTAATGTTGAACAAATTCTGCATTTATTTCTTGTTGCTTAGTTTTCCCCCTGGACTGGGCACTATGCAGTCTACATGCATGAGCACATCCTCTGTCTTACATTGATGGGCCAATAGTATGCCACATGTTTTGCTTGCTTCACAGTACTTCGTTTTCTAGTAGGAGAATATTCTTTCAGTCTGTTGAGGTGGCTCCATTATATCTCATCCTTAGCTTGGTGAGTAAATAATATTATTTCTGCATTATGCTCTGCTTTTAGCTCCTTTTCAGGTTCTGCTGTCTTCTGTTCAAGGTCTGAGATCTGGGCTGTGCTTTCTTTCTTAATGTTTGCTGAGTCTGCAGTGGCTCAGCCTCAGATAAATGCTTTCAGCATATCCCAGACAATTCCCATGTTGTCTGCATATCCCTTATTCAGTCCCCAAAACTCCTTTATCTCCCCTCTAAGCCAAGTCAGAAATTCTTCTTTGCTTAGCAGTAGAGGGTCAGGCCTCCAGATCTGAACTCCTTTTTCTCTTCTCCTAAATCTACTTCTATTTTTAATGGAATGTGATCTGATATAATAATGAGGAGGTACTCACACTGTTGAACTCCTCCTGTTAGTTGTTCGGGCAGTATGATATAGTCAATTCATGTGTGAGTTTGGTGGACTAGGATAAAAAAGGAAAAATCCTTTACTGTGGGATGGCGTGCTCTCCAGACTTCAGCCCGCGATCTCCTAGCTGCTGCTGGAGAGCTTTGGCTGCATTATGCAACTGGGATGGACATGTAGATCTGCCAAAACTATCATCTAGGATCATGTCAAAATATCCCCCCCAAAAAATGGGTCCTTTTGACTGGCTTAATAGTAGAATTAAGTCCTAGTGGAACATAGGGTCATCATAATTGGGTGCATAGATATTCAGAAAGGTTTTGGGTTTGCTTTGCAGGGTGCTTTGCACCAGGGTTCACCTCTATCGGTGCGACAGTCATTTGCTCGACTTACGAAATGAAGCGATGTAATCTGATTGCCTGGCTCTGCAGCACCAGGCATTGTGGCTCCATGGAGCTTGAGCACCAGCGCCTTAAAAACACATGTTTTCTGGGAGGCTCCCCAAAACAAAATATAACCAACTCTGGGGTGGGTATGCCCAAAAGAGAGAAAAACTGTTGGGCACAAAAGACGATTAGAGTACGGGAAAATCAAGATCGCCCCTGTCACTCTCGCCCTTGTTGAGGTGCCATAATAGCGGCTACAAAATTAAGTCGCTGCTCTAATGGTATACCTTACACCAGTACCCGTCTGCACACTGTATCTCTGTGAGACCTAACCACCTTAAAGAGGAGGCATTTGTGTGCTAGTATAGTGACTCCTCTGGCGTGATTTGTACAGGAATAAAATGTCTGCCCCACCCACCCTCTTGTCAACTTGTTATGCTCCTTGTCATTGAGGTTGGTTTCTTGCAGAAGTGCCTACTAAATCTTTTCTTTTTTGAGATACTTAATAACTTTTTTATGTTTGATAGGATGATTAAGGCCCTTCACATTCCACGTCGTTATGGTGTTTGTAATCTTATCTGTCATACCAAAGTGTATCTGCCTTGCAATATGTACATCCTTGCACCCTACCCTGCTGAAAAAATAGCTGCCATATTTAATTAGGGGAGTAGCAACTTGTGATCATCCTTGTCTTTTAACTTCTAGCAAGTGAAGTATAACAGAGTGCAGTAACTGAAAGCACATTCTTAGAACCACTAACAACAATAACCTGTAAAAAGGAAGCAGAATTTAAAAAATCAGGTCAAACAAATCTTGACCAGATAAGATTCTGGTGAAGACCCAGTAAAATGTGTTGGCAGTAATAAGTAGCAAGATTTCCCTCTGACAGTCCTCAGGGTACTAGGCAATCTGTAAGTGTAACCCTACTAAAACTGACAGTTGCAGATGAAGCACTTGAGATCAAGAATTAGCCTCTACACTTGGATGAGAGCTTATCAGTGGTAGAGAAGATAACCAAGTTCAGTAATATGTCACATTTAATCAGATTTGACCAGCTTTCTTGGCTCAGGGGAAGGCAGAGGAGTCCCCCCAACCTCGTACTGCAACCTGTGGCTTAAGCATGTATTCAATTGCCTGGATCTTTCTCCCTCACCCCCACATATAATTCAGGTTGGCTAGACTACTGTCTATGCAGCATACAGCGACCTGCATAATTTATTACTAAATCTGCTTGCATGTTATACCATCATGCCCCACCCCAAACTATCCAATTCTCAAGTATTTCAGTACTTAAGTGCAGGCTTATATTTTCCCAGTTTAAATACTAGCGATAATTACAGTAGATAACATTGGAGCCTGCAAATATCAATAGCCGACCAGCAGTCCTGGGTCCCGGGACTTGGAGTGACTATTGTCAGCTCTGAAGGGAGAGAGGCTTCACTCTGGACCTGGTTAGCAACTAAGTCCATTGATTAACTTGCCTTCTGTCCCCATTCCCTGGTCCAGTTTAATTCAGATATGCTTTTAACACTCCGTAGGTGCAGCCGTATACGCCTGCTAGGGACATGCATTCAAAAACCACCCAATCACACATTCGAGCTACTGACCTTGTCACACGGTCATACAGACATGCAGTGTACAATCAAGCAGGCAGACCCGCTGTCTTGATAAATGAGCATGCAAGCAGGAAAGTATCCGTTTCTCACCGTAAGTCATGATTTTAATGAAACTAAAAAAAAGAAAATGACCCCAATGTGCATGCAGATCTAATTGGCAAAGTACTCGCCTTAGTTGCACCTGTGGCCATCTTGCTGGGCAAATTGAAGAGGGGTTTAGGACCTCGAGGGCTGCGGGTTGAGCAGGTGCATGTTAAGGATATCGGCTGTAGGATGCAGGGAGCGGAGTTCTGATGGAGAAAGAAAAAGCATCCCAGATTATTTTTCCCTGTTAAGATGTTTATTCCCCATTGCCAGGTATGTGAATAGAATTACGAACATGCGAAATTTGCCAGCAGATAAAGGCCTAGTGGTTTATCAAGTCTGCTGGAATGTGCAGCTAGCACCCCTTATTCTGCAACTGCCCCTCCCTTGACCCCCCCCTTGTCCTGTCCCAGCCGCTTTTCAAGCAGCCCACTGTTCTACTGGATACCACTTCCACCGGTAGTGCATTCCACCCAGCTACTACCCTCTCTGTAAAAAAGTGTGTCCTCATCTCCCTCCTGAACCTTCCTCCCTCTGGTCTCATATCATGGCCCCGGGTGTTCCTCCCCTCCCTTATTTTGAACAGCCCCTCCATACCTGTCTTGGTTATTCCTTTCATGTACTTGAAGGTTTCAATCATATCCCCCTGTCCCTCCTCTCCTCCAGCGAGTACATGTTAGACTCCCTCAGCTTCCTCTCATATTGTAAGTCCCCCAGCCCCTTGATCATCTTTGTCGCCCTGCGCTGCACCCCCTCCAGTAAGTTAATGTCCCTCTTCAGATATGGGCATCAGTACTGCACGCAGTACTCTAGGTGTGGTCTAACTAATGATCTATACAGTGGCAGAATCACCTCCCCCACCTTGAGGATATACCCCTTGCAATGCAACCCAGCATTTTGTTGGCCTTAGCAGCTGCCTTCCTACATTGTGCCGAGTTGTTCATTGACCCCGTAATGGGCACCCCCAGATCCTTCTCCTTCTCCTCCTCTGTCTTGGCTAGCTGCACGCCCCCCAGCTGGTAACTCTTCCTTGTGTTTTTCACCCCAAAATGCAGCACCTTGCACTTTTTGGCATTGAACCCCAGTTGCCAGGTGTCAGACTAGGTTTCCAGCTTTGCCAGATCATCCTGTAACCCTTGCCATCCACCTAGGTCGTCCACCACCACTTCCATCTTCATGTCGTCAGCAAGCAGATTGGTTTTGCTCTTGATACCCAATGATATGTCTGCAGTAAATATCCCAAACAACAGTGGTCCCAGCACAGAGCCCTGTGGAATACTGCTCTTCACTACTCTTGGGGATGAGAGCTCCCCACCCCTCACCACCTTCTGTTGCCTTCCCTGAAACCAGTTTCCTACCCATCTCACTAGCTTTGGACCCACCCCTGTGCCTTCTGACTTACTTCCCAGCCTCCCATGCGGCACCGAGTCGAACGCCTTACTGAAGTCCAGATACAGGACATCTACTGCATGGCCCCCCCCCATCCAATTGCCTAGTTACCCAGTCATAGAACTCCACCAGGTTGGTTTGGCAGGATATGCCACTTACAAAGACATGCTGTCTGCTGTCCTGTAGCCCTTTGGCCTCCAGGAGAGCCACTAACCTCTCCTTCAGGATAGTCTCCACCAGCTTACCCACCATGGATGTGAGGCTCGCCGGTCTGTAGTTCCCCAGTTCATCCCTGAGGCTGCTGTTGTGGAGGGGCACCACATGAGCCATCCTCCAATCCTGAGGTGCACATCCTGAGTGTAGTGAGGCATTAAATAGGTCTGCAAAGGTCCCACCAGGACCTCTGCCAGCTCCTTCATTACACTGGGGTAGATGCCATCTGGGCCTAGTGCCTTGTCCACCCTTAGTGCCCTAAAACCCTCCAGAACCCTGCCCTCCATGATTTCCCCATCTGTCACCCCTCCCCATCCCCCTCTGTTTCTGTCCTCCCTCCCCCCTTGGGTACCACCCCCCTTCTCCTTAGTAAATACCGAGCAGAATTAATCATTTAGTGCTTCTGCCTTATCACCCCTGCTTCCACCACCCCCTTCTTCCTATTCCTTACTATATGGTTCTTACAGCTCCTTTTCTCCCTGATGTACCTGAAGAAGTCCTTCTCCCTCTTCTTAATGCCTTGCGTCAGCCTGAGCTCTGTAGACACCTTGGCTGCCCTTACTTCCCTTGTGGCCTCCTTTGATTCCTTCAGGTGCTCCTCCCCCTCCGTGTTTTTTTGTACCTCCTAAAGGCAGCTGTTTTCCTGCTCACCTTTTCCATGACCTTCTTGCTCACCCAGCTAGGTTTCTTTGCCCTAGCCTTCTTGCTCTGGGCCTTGCTGCAGGTTCTGGTTGCCTCCACTATCCCCAGCTTTATGAGCTCCCACCTCTGGTTAGTGCCAGGTACCCTTTTACCACTTCCTCCACCCTCCCAAAGTCCAACACCCTTGTGCCAGATTCCACTCCTTCCTTACCCATATCCAGCATGAACCATACTGAGTGGTGGTCACTCCCCGCCAGCGGTTCTTCCACCCTAAGTTCCCTCACAAACTCCCCATTTGCCAGAACGAGGTCAAGGGTATTCCCTAACCTGGTTGGTTCACTGACCATTTGCATCAGGACGCTGTCCTGGAAGACATCCAGCAGTACCTGCTCCCTTCTATTCCTGGTTGTTGGGGTACTCCAATCCACTCTTGGCATGTTGAAGTCCCCCACGATCACCACACTACCCTTCTTGCAGGTCCTCCTGATCTGTCCCGCTAGTTCCCTGTCTAACTCCTCCATCTGAGAGGGTGACCTGTACACCACTCCCATCCTGAGAGTCCTATTCTTGGAATCCTGGATTTGCATCCATAGTGATTCCATACTACCCTTCTCCCCTTCCTCCCATACACACTTCAGTCTTTCCCTCACATATAATGCCAATCGCTCTATCCCTATGAAATATCCTGAACCCTGGTATCGACCGGTCCCAGTCACTGTATTGGGTGGCCCATGTTTCGGTGATGACTGCCATGTCCACCTCTCCATCTGCCATGAGAGTCTGTAGCTCTGCAGTTTTCTTCCCAAGGCTCCTAGTATTCAGGGTGACCACCTTCCAACCCTTCCCCTTCCCCCCTTCCCTCCTTTTCTAGCATCGCCACTAATACTTGCCCTTTGTCCTTTGTCACTCTTATGGGGACTAAGCTCATATGGCTTCCCGACCTGTGGTCTATGCATGTCCCTTGCCCACTTGCCACCCCACTCCAAGTTTAAATTTCCTACTACCTCTATGTACTGCTCCATCCTCTGTTTCAACACTTTCTTTCCCTCCTTGATCAAGTGTAGTCTATCCTTGGCATAAAGACTACTGTCCCCCCAGGTCCCGTCCCACCCCCCACCAGCCCATACCCTTTAGCATGACACCAGGTTCTTAGCCATTCGTTAAAATCCTTACTTCTCAGCTTTCTTGCTGTGCTTATCCAGGGCACTGGAAGTATCTCTGAGAAAGTTACTGATCCTCCTGCCCCCCCTCACATAATTGTCCTAGTTCCTCAAACCTCCTCTGGACTTTATCTACCATCCTGTCAGCCCCTTCATTCCTTCAGTGAGTCATCATAGTCTTCAGCCTTCCTAGGGTTAGTGAAAAAGCTGTGCCTGCCTGCAGCATTGATGTGAGTTTAACTAGCATGGGAAGAGCAAAGGGGGTATTTATTCTGTTGAGTTTTTCTCTGACTCCTGCTAATTCTTTTCTTTTGGCAAAAAGGTTGACAATTATATCCAGGTACAGCTAAAGAATAGTAATTTTATATTTTACACCCCCCATTTTCCTCGTGTGTCTCATTATCCACTCTTTATCTGCATACTTGTAGAATTTTATTAGACTGAACTGGGGCTTATCTTCCGGCACTGGCTTTGCTCCTAGGGCTCAGTGAGCCCTACTCAATTTCCATGCAACTTGTGTATCCAGCAAGCTTAAAAGAATATTGGAACAGTTCATTAGAGAAGTCCTCTGGGCAGTCCCCCTCCACACCCTCTGGTAGCCTTACCTTGATATTTTCTTGTCAGATATGATTTTCAAGGCAATCCACCATGATTTGGAGAGCTGCTATGGTCCTCTCTTAGTGGGTGACTCGTACCTCCAAGGTTGCTAGGCTGTCCTCATTTCGGCTCACTCACTCTCTCTTCAACTTTGTCTGTATAGTGCATTAGCTCTCCAACTTTCTGTGTGAGCTGGGACATATTTTTTTAATATCTGCCAATTTTTTAATAATTGAAGAGAAGCTTTTTCTCAGCTGAGAATGGTGTCGCTGTGGCTTTCCATGTTTAGGGTCCTACTCTCTTCCGACTTAGTTGCTGGTGCTGTTTCAAGCAGCTGTCTGGAGTTTACAGCCTGAGCCAAGTTTGGTTTGGGAGGCATTGCAGCTATATTGGTGCAAAAAACAGCTGTGTTCTGTGTTTCCAGCTGTAGGTTTTTCCTTTTAGCTGTTCCTTTGTCTTTGGCATGTTTCTTGGTCTCCAGGGTGATTGCAGCCGTTTTGTAAGGTTGTTCTATTAGGAGCGCCAATCAAAATGTAGTCCCTATTCATCAGCCATTTTGAAATCCATTTCTCGAACTCTTTAACTGCTTTTGAAACCTCACTGTTTGAAAGTTCAGTTGCCCCATCAGGCACCTTTATTTTGCCTTGATCAGATGCAGCTGCTTGCCGAGGCTTTACCCATTGCTTTCACTTCATTCAGAGTTCACTAACAGGTTCAATGTATGTGTAGCTCTCCAAGTTCAAGAATTTTATGCTGTTAGAAGCACAGCACTGGTTTTAAAATAAATATAGGCTGGTGTATTGGAGCGCACTGAGAGTGCAACTTGGTCTGTTGGCTGCTGGCCATGCCCCCAGAGAAAGCTTTTGATAGGGTTTGTTGTCAATCTTTACAAAATACTCTGCATTCCTTTAAATTTGTCCCTAAATTCTTTACATAGTATTGGAGTACTGTGTCAATCTTCACAGACATTGGTGAAGGTGAATGAACCACTTTTTGACAGGTTTCCGCTGGCAAAGAGGACCTGGCAAGGCTGCCCCTTGTCTCCACTTTTGTTTGTCTCTAGTCTTCAGCCTCTTGCTGTTGTGATCCACAGGCATGGTGCCATAGAAACATAGAATTTAATGGCAGATTAGGACGACTTGGTCCCTCCATTCTGCCATCAAATGAGTCTGGGTAGGGCTGGAGCAGAAAGCCTCCTTTTATGCAGATGATGCCATATTCATTTCTGAGCCAGAGATCGCAGTAACAGCCCTAATTAAGACCCTGAAGTAATTTGGAGAGGTAGCAGTGCTTGAAATAAATTTTTCCTTATCAGAGACGGTGCTGATCAGCGGGAGATGTCCTCCTCAGAAAATACGCTGTTTTCAAGTTCGCATGGTCTGCTAGCAACCAAATCAGATACTTGGGGGTCCAGGTCATGCCTGTACTTTTGAAACTGTTCCATATAAATTATAATCTGTCTTTAACAATATACAGGCAGACTTGACTCTGTGGTCGATGTTACCTAGGGAGGGTAGATGTCATTAAAATTAATGTGTTACCCCACCTCTTATTTTTATTTCAGACGCTAACAGGTTGCTATTGAGGAAGTTGTCTGAACACATTAATACATTTATATGGGCAGGCAAGACACCAAGGATTTGGCATAATGTTCTGACATTGCCTAGTGAGAATGGGGAGCTAGCTGTGCCAGATCTTAGAAGGTACTATCTGGCGTCACAGGCTGCGCCACTTGCAATATGATTAAAACAGAGGGTGGAGTCCCGTTAGTATGGGCTGGAGAAGGCAGCCTATCCTGCATTGCCACTCTTCTCACTAGCCACAGCATAATTCACACTGGAGCTCTGGAAACCAATTTGTAATCCATGGATAAAGCACTCTACGAGGATTATATGTACCTCACACCTGAATTTACAGACCTCTGAGGATGTTGGACCCTTGACCCTGATTAGGTATAGTGGTGTCTATTCATCTCCACAGTTAGACCCAGGGTGCGGAGGGTGGGAGAGTAAGAGTTTAACCTGCTTAGCACAGTATATAGCCTGAGATTCTGTTCTTTGCTTTGCCCCATTAAAACCAAAATTCTTTCTCTCACACAGGAAATGTTTGAGATACCTCCAAATAAGATACTTCTGGGGACTGGGGATAACAAGGGTAAGGTTAGTTGACCTCAGACTGATTGGTAGGATGTTTTTTACTGGCTTGTTGTTCACCACAATAAATTTAGGTATGTGTCTGAAATATACAAGGTATTGATGAAGGAGAGCACAAGACCCAGACAGAATTGATCAGAGAAAGCTGGAATAGTGAGGAGCATCTCACAGTTACACCACAGGCGTGGGCATGGAATGTAATGGTGGGGCTGGAAAGTTACCTTATCACCAATTTGAAGGGAGTTCTGGTAGAAAATCCTTGTGTGTTTCTTTAGTACTCCAGCAATCACCAAACACTTTGGGGGAACGAAGATAGATGCATACTGATGCCATTGTGGGGGGTTGGGGTGGGGACATAGAAACGTAGAATTTATTGGCAGAAAACGACTGCTTTGCCCACCCAATCTGCTTAGATGTTCCCTTCCTAATTTGTCTCTGCAAACTCGTATCTGGTCTCTGGCAACCCTCCCCCTGCCTATTTACTAATATTCCCCTATGTCTGTCTCATGCATGATTGAAGCTCCCCACTATTCTCACCTGTTCCACACCTGCTGGCAGTCTGTTCCAGGCATCTGTCACCCTTTCAGTGAAGCAGTACCTTCACACATCCCTCTTAAGCTTCCCCCTCTCCAGCTTCATCACATGCCCCCTGGTCCTGATGCTCTTTCTTATTTGAAAGAGATTCTCCTCCAGCACCATGCTTTGCCCTGTGAGGTACTTGCAGGTGTCTGTCATGTCCTCTCTCGCTCTCCTGTGTTCCAGGGTATACATGTTCAGTCTCTCATAGCATTTCTCGTGAGGCCCCTGCACCATTTTAGTTGCCCTTCCCTGGACTGCCTCCACCCTGTTTATGTTCTTTCTGAGGTGTAGCCTCCAGAACTGGATACAGTACTCAGGTGGGGTCTCACCAGCGAGTGGTACAGTGGCAATACCACCTCCCTCCCTCCTGCAGGAGATACCCCTCCTTATGCACCCCAGCATCCCTCTAGCCCCACCCACTGCTTTGTCGCTCTGCCCTGTAACTTTGAGATGGTCAGTTATGATAACCCTAAGGGCCCTTTCCTGCTTATTATTTATTTATTGAAAAGTTTCACTAGGAAAGGCACACTGAGCAGATAAGACTGCTCGTCTCCTGGTGCGTCCTTGGTAACTGTCAGTACCTCCCCCCATACTCAACTCCTGGGTCCGTATGCTGTAGGTGCATGAGTTTGCATTTTCTGGCATTGAACCTCAACTGCCATGCAAGATCCATATGCATTCGCTCCACCCCCTCCTGAGTGTCCACCCTATTACAAATTTTGGTACCACCTGCAAAAAAGTATACCTTCCCTTGCAGTTTATTTTTTTTTTTGTTGCATTTTTTTTCTTTCAAACAAAATGAAGTCTTGCTGTATTCTGACTATATGCAGTTAGCCCCAGCACTTGAAGTGCTCTGGAGAAGAAAGGGTTAACTCTATGCAAAGGCATAGAACGTTGAGCTCGAGCTCGGTTTTCAAACTTCTGTCCCAGGTACTCTTCAGTGTAACCATCAGATCCTTTACTCCGCCTTACTGTGAAGTCGCTCCGGAGATCCTCTCCTTCACTTCGGTTCAGTTGTGGTCAGATTGGTCAGTTTAGTAAACTGCTTCTTTATTTTTTCGGTCTTTACATCTCTGTCCCGGTACAGTAAGTGTATTAGTAGGTAGTAGAGTGGTTTAGTGAGAAATTTTGTTTTTTGGTTTCTTTCTGGTTGGTCCGGTTGGGAACCGAAGTGATTTGTTGTTTCTGTTTTTTTACAGGTATTTTGGTGTGGTTTTCCGGTATCTATCGGTTCCTGAAAAAAATTGATTTCTCCGGTTCTTTCCTCCAAACTGTGACACGGTTGGAACTGATAGGTTTGGTAGTCACCTGGCTAGAACGCTGGTAAGTGTGACTTTGTATTTAAAGGCATGAAAAACCCAAAAAGAAAACCAGACCCACTGGGTTTCAACACTGCACTGAGTGTGGGGAGGCTTTTGCCAAGGCTGATCCCCACCTCATCTGTGTTTATTGTCTGGGGTTTGATCACTACAAAGAAGACTACCAAATCTGCAGGAACTTTACTAAGGCCACTGTGGATAAATGTTTAAGTAGGCTGAAGGAAAGGGAGTCCGAAAAATCTGCTGACCCGGATTGCCAGCCCGGTTCAGTTCCGACCGAACCAGAGGGGGTGCCCACTGACCTGGGCGATACCCCCTCGGGCAAGAAGAGAGCCGATTCTGCAGAATCGGTTCCTACAAAAAGAAAGCACAAGTCAGCCGGTTCGGATCCCGGTTCCCATGGTCTGACTGCTGACGAGATAGACAAAGTAATTGCTATTGTGCAGTTGCTTCGCCCGGTTCTGACCGAACCGAGACAGAGATGGTCGGTTCGGTCGGCCTTGTCTGCTTCTGAATATGACCCCGAAGCATTTTATGAGGGCGAGTGGGAAGGAGATGAAGTTGATGAAGATGAGGATTATGAAGACCTAGATGAGACTATTGAACCTGACATCTCCCCAGACAGGCCTTCTAAAGTGTCTCCTCCCAGGCTTTCTGAGTTCCCGATGTCCCAGAGTCAAAAAGGGTGTCAATTCCTCTGTACAAGTCCCTGGGGAAACAGACCCAAAACATATTACAATTTCCAACATCCATACCCCCTGTGGATAAGAAAATGGACAGAAGGTATGCCCTGTCAGGCCCTGGTACGGATTTCCTTATTAAGCATTGCAGCCATGTTGGGGTAGTGCAAGCTGCAGCCTGTGACAAGGCTAATATTGCCCTGGCATCTCACCCCCCAGATAAGGATTCCAGGAAGGTGGATGCCATGGCAAAGAAGCATAGAAACATAGACTTTGATGGCAGATAAGGACCGCTTGGCTCACCTGGTCTGCCCATTTCCCTACCTAGAGGATAAGCTGCAGATCCTATTTAACCAACAGCCTATTTCTTCCTATCCCCCACAAAAAATTGCTTTATGTCTGTCCCATGCATTCTTGAATTCTCCCACAGTTTTAGACCCCACAACCTCCTCAGGAAGGCTGTCCCATGCATCCACCACCCTCTCTGTGAAAAAAATACTTCCTCACATTGCCCCTGAGCCGTCCCCCCCTCTATCTTCAAATTGTGTCCCCTTGTTTTGCACATCTCTTTTTCTGAAAGATGCTACCAAGCAATACTTGGCATCCTCTTTGGGACTCAAGCAATCCAGTTATATGGCATATACAGCCAGATACCAGAAGTCTAGGTGGGATACGGTTCTGGAGCTGTCTAAGAATGCCTCTCCCCAGCTGGCCAAGGAGCTGTAGCAGGTGGCTGTGGATGGCATTGAAGCTTCAGAGGTCCAATTTCATGCTGCTGTGGACTCGAATGATGTTCATTCTAGGGTCATGGCTACATCTGTTTCCATCAGGAGATTCGTCTGGCTCAGGTGTACCAATTTATCTCAGGATACCCAGACCAAGGCCATGGATTTTCCTGTCACTGGTAACTCTCTGTTTGGGGAACAAACAGAGACATACGTGAAAAAGATGGATGAGTACAGGACCACATACAGGAGTGCTGCAGCCAAAGAAAAGCAGACCACTCCTCAGAGGCAGCAATCCAAGGCTGGCAGGGGCAGTCCTTTTCACAGGCCTTTCTACCAGGCCCAGGCCTCCTCTTCTTTTCAGCAGAGGGAGTTCTTTAGAGGAAGAGGCAGAAGGGGGATGACAAGGGCTGCATCCTTCTCTCAGTCTAAGCCCCCTGCCAAGCAGACACCCTGATGTGTCAGCCAGGGTCACCTCCCCAATTCCTGTAGGGGGCAGAGTGGCTCACTTTTTCCAGGCCTGGAAGTCTGTCACTTCAGACAAGTGGGTTCTGGAAGTAGTGAGCCAGGGTCTTGCTCTCAGCTTCAGCAGGTTGCCAAAGTTGAGAGCAAGGGTGTTCTGTCCTTCCTCAGAAGAGGAAACACAGGCCTTAGAAATAGAGGTTTCTTCTCTACTGCTTCTGCAGGCAGTGGAGAGGGTACCTCTCATTCACGGGGGAAAAGGATTGTTCTCCAGATACTTCCTTACCCTAAAAAAGACAGGGGAGTGGTGACCCATCCTGGATCTACGGTACCTAAACAAACACATACTAAAGCCAAAGTTCAAGATGGCAACTCAGGGAATTATTCTTCCCTTTCTGAGACCAGGAGACTGGCTAGCCTCCCTGGATCTCAAAGATGCCTACTTCCACATATCTATCAGGCAGTCCCACAGAAAGTACCTCCAGTTCAAACTTCCCTCAGGCCATTACCAGTTCAGAGCAATGCCCTTCGGCCTAACATCTACCCCAAGAGTGTTCACCAAATGCCTAGCAGTAGTTGTGGCCTTTCTCAGAAGACAAGGCATCTAACTGTTCCCTTACCTGGACGACTGGCTCATAGTAGGTCAGTCCCCAGACCAAGTCAGGTCAGCTCTAGGGATCACTAAAAATCTTCTGCACTCCCTAGGATTCATCCTAAATATGGAAAAGTCTGTTCTGGAGCCAGTTCAGCTTCTCACATTTATAGGAGTGGAGCTGGACACTGTTCAGGCCAGGGCCTTCCTTCCTCTCTCAAGGGTCCAATCCCTCATCTCTCTGGCTTCCTCTTTTCGACTACTTGTGTCTTGGCCAGTCAGACACTACTTGCAGTTGCTAGGCCACATGGCAGCCTGCACTGCAGTAGTGCAAGGGGCAATTTTTCAGAAGAGGGATACTCAATTTCACCTAAGAGCCTTTTGGTCTCAGAAAAAAGATCCCTTCTCCAAGTTGGTTCCAGTGTCTCTAACTTTGGTTCAGGCCCTCCAGTGGTGGCTGGAAGAGGATAACTTGAGGCAAGGGGTTCCTTTCCTCAGGCAGGCTCCCACAGTGACTCTCACAACAGACGCTTCTCTGCTGGGATGGGGAGCCCACCTGAATCAGCATACTGCTCAGGGGACCTGGTCCCTTCAGGAGTTTGTTCTACACATAAATCTTCTCGTACTCAGGGCTGTCTTTCTGGCTCTTCAAGCATTTTCGAGTTTAATTCAGGGAAAATTGGGGCAGATCAGGACATACAACACCACAACCATGTGGTACATCAACAAGCAGGGGGCACTCGATCCTCGGCCTTGTGCACCGAGGTCATGAAAGTATGGTCACTAGCTTATTCCCTGCAGGCTTCCCTGATTGCTGTGCATCTCTCAGGGAAGGACAATGTACTTGCAGATGCTCTCAGCAGGATTTCTCAAGGTCACCACGAATGGACCCTGAATCCTCTCATTCTTCAGATCATTTTCAAGAGATGGGACACTCCAGAGATGGATCTCTTTGCAGCCCTGGACAACCATCAGCTCCCTCTGTTCTGCTGCAGGCCCCCTCTGCGGGGGGTCTCTTCCTCTAGATGCCCTCCTGTTGGATTGGACCAACAGGTTTCTCTATGCTTTTTCTCCCTTTCCTCTGATATTCAGAGTTCTAGTCACGATCAGGTCCCAACCTGCACTGTCATTCTGATAGCCCCGGATTGGGCCAGACAGCCTTGGTATCCTCTACTGTTGTCACTATCAGTGACAATTCCCCTGTACCTTCCCAGACAGTTCAGCCTCCTCATCTCATCTCAGGGGAGGATATTGTACCCCAATCTTCACCAACTCAGGCTCAAGGCCTGGTTCTTGAGGAGCTAGAATATGCAGACCTGCATCTCTCACAATCAGCTCTGGATATGCTTAAGACCAGTAGAAAACCTTCCACTAGGAAAACCTATGATTCTAAATGGAAGAGGTTTGGGTTTTGGTGTTCCCAGAGGCACATCCAGCCAGATTCAGCTGATCTTGCCACTGCCTTAGATTTGGTATATCTTAACAGTTTAGGCCTTTGACCTACCACTCTCAAGGTGCATTTGGCAGCTATTTCTGCTTTTCTTTTGGCTGGGAAGGGCTCTTCTCCAGCTTCCCACCCAGTTTTCAAGAAATTCTTTAAAAGTTTGGTCCACATCAATCCTCCTTTCAGGGATCCTACTCCTCTATGGGACCTGAATATCTGTATTGCACAGCTGATGCAGCCTCCATTTGAACCCCTTTGCTCAGCTGAGCTCAAATACCTGACTTGGAAGACTGTATTCCTGGTTGCTATTACTTCTGCCAGTAGAATCAGTGAGTTACAGACTCAATCAGTAGAACCTGATTACATCTTATTCCATAGGGATAAGGTGGTCCTTTGTACAAATAGGAAATTCTTCCCTAAAGTGGTATCAGACTTCCATCTGAGCCAGTCTATGACACTGCCTGTATTTTTCACTGATCACTCTTCTTCTGGAGAGAGGAGGCTACACAGTCTTGATGTAAAGAGGGTTCTGAGTTACTACTTAGAATCCACTAAGCCTCATAGAAATGACTGCTCCCAGCTGTTTCTCACTTATGGAGTGGTGGGTAAAGGTAAGCCTGCCACCAAGAGAACTGTTGCTAGGTGGATCGTGTCTTGCATTCAGTTCTGCTACTCAAAGTTGAGGAAAGAGCCACCCTCAGGCCTGAGGGCTCATTCTACCAGAGGTACAGCTGCTTCGGTCGCAGCAGCTAGAGACATACCCTTAGTGGAGACCTGTTAAGCAGCCACCTGGAAGACTGTTCGCACATTTTCCAAGCATTACTCCCTGGACATTCAGGCAAGAAGTGATGCTAGGTTTGGTAGTGCAGTACTGCAGATCTTGTTCCCAAAATAGGTTCTATAGTTCCCTCCTCCTTGGGGGTACTGCTTGGTAGTCTGCATATAGTCAGAATACAGCAAGACTTCATGTTGTTTGAAGAAAAAATTACTCACCTCAGTAATTGTATTTCTTCTAACAGAGTCTTTCTGTATTCCAACCTCTCTCCCTTCCTGCCCTCCTGGAACCTAGTTGTTTTGGGATGTGGGTGGGCAGGCGCAGTGTTGCACCCCAGGGGTGTACCTGGGTGCCTCTTCTTAATTGAGGGTTTTTTCTTGTTCCTATGTTTCATTATAGTTTGCTTATTACCTACTTGGATTCTTTTTGGGAGTCTTGACTTGAATCTTTGGACCCTAAATTTGTGTCTTTTGCCCCTTGGTACAAAAGTTTTAAAAACAATTTCTGGGTTGCTAGTTGGTTAGTATAGGGCTCGTAAGAATCTGACGGTTACACTGAAGAGTACCTGGGACAGAGGTTTGAAAACCGAACTCGAGCTCAACATTCTATGCCTTGGCATAGAGTTAACTATTTCCTCTCCGGAGCAATTCAAGTGCTTGGGCTAACTACATATAGTCAGAATACAGCAAGACTCCATTAGAAGAAGTACAATTACTAAGGTGAGTAATTTTTTCTTTTGGTGCCACACTCCAGCTGCTCAGCTCTCGCTCCCCTGGATCCCACTCACCCTGGGACTTAACTCTGACTCATGTCTCCCATGGGCTTACTTCCCAGGGTGGGGCCATTAAGCAGGCGTGCCCCCGATGGAGACAGACATCAAGGTTTCCAGCAGACTCTTCCCAACTGCTTACCACCCAGGATGGGGCCATGGGGATGGGCTGTGCTCGACAGGGGACTGAACTCTGTCACTGACCGACAGTTGTGGTGGACATAGCAGGATCAGGGAGCAGGCCATCATCCATAGGGGTCCCTATTAGTTGAGCAGTGTCTTTCTTTTTTATCAAAAGGTAGTTTAAAGTATTAAAAAAAGGTTCTGAAAATAAGCCTCATAGGCTTGCATAGGGCATGTCCCTTCTCACAGTAGCACGTCACAAAGCGGGGGAGCGCGAGGGCGGAGCAGGCAGTCCAGGAAGTGGGAGGGGATCGGCTAGCTCGTGGTTTGCACAAATTATGATCCCTTCCCAAACTTTCACCTGTGAGTAAAACATTTTTATTTTTACACAGCGGGGCTATCACTGCCCCAGGGTAGCGGGCTATGAAGCCCAGCATGTGAGATAACACAATTCCTTTAACTCTGTCCGGAAGCAGTAGTGCAGATGCTGTAAAATGTTTTACAATATGCTTGCAATAGTGCAGACACTACAGCACAGCAAGTCTTAATCCATTTTTAAAACTATATTTAGTTACCATGCCGTAGTCTGAACGAGGCCTTAATCAGTCTCCTGTGTGGTACAGTGTCGAAGGCCTTGCTAAAGTCCACATAGGCCATATCCACTGCCCTCCTCTGATCTATTTCCCTGGTCACCTAGTCTAAGAAATTAATTGAAATCAAAGAACGTCTCTATGGCCCTGTTCAGGCTACAGCACGGTAATTGAAAACTTTTATAAAAATGGATTAAGACTTACCATGCTGTAGCGTCCGCATTACCGTAAGCGTGTTGTAAACAGTTTTTAAAATCCGTTTCCAACATCTGCACTACTGGCTCCCAAACTAAACTGGTTCCATGCCCTGACATTGTGCTGCATGGAGGAGAACCGTGCCTGACCATTTGCACTATCGGTAAAACCAAACTAACTCTTTTAACATTTTAAAAACTGTATTTAAACCTAGGTCTTATCTGGGTTTAAGCACGGCTCTTTAAGATGGGCTAAGTACTGAGTTAGGTGTGGTTGTGAACCGAGCTACATTGCCTTAAAACGGTTTAAGCTTCTTAAACCATTTTAAACCTCGTAGTCTGAACAGGGCCTGTATCAAACAATTAGGAATCTGGTTAATGGCAGCTAAAAAAAGCCCTCACATGGCATTGGCTCACACCAGCTACTCCAGAGATACAAGACTGGGAAGATATTGGTATGTCAATATATAGAATGGAAACATTATAATAGTAGGACTTAACCTGAAATCCACTGCTCAGACTTCCTTCATGAATCGGTGGAATAGTTGGTTAACCTGGATAATGGCAAACAGAGCAGATGGGGTGCCATAGGGTGGGAATGAGATCTATGAACGGAGGTGCTTATACAAGGACTTGGGGCTGTTCGCATCTGAGAGAGGACTTCAGACACATTATTAGAAATTTGATCACTTAATTGTAAAGTCTGGACAGAGATTCTGAGTTCCAGAGTGACACAGTGACCTACGTTGTACCTTCTTAGTTTTCTGTGCAAGTTTTTAACACTGAACATGCTACACTGAACTGTTGAATAAGGCTATCAGTGGGGCAGCAAGCACCTCCATGAGTTCCCTTTAATACCCTCTGATGTATCCCATCCTTACCCATAGCCTTGTCTGCCTTCAGACCTGCAAGTCCCATTAGGACTGTTTTTCTGAATATGGACTTCTGTGTACCTCAACCCGTCCCCCCACCCGTTGTTCCAGCCACTTCCTGGTGGTCTCGTTCCCCCGCCTCTACTGTGAAGACTGAGTAGAAGTACCAAACCCATTCAGGATGCTAGCTTCTTCTTAGTCCTTTTCTGCTGTCTCTCCCTACCGCCTTCCTAATACTCACTATTCCTCCTCTTACTTTCCTGTTCTCACTTATGTTTCTGAAGAACATCTTATCTTCTTAAGCTTCCCCTTTCGCTATCCTTTCGTCTGTCTACACCTTTGCTCTCATCACTACCTTTCCTGCTTCCCACTGTTTCACTTGGTATACCTACCTGTTCTTTCTCCTCCCTCTGCATTTCCTTATATCTGCTGAATGCCACCCTTTTTTCCCTCACTACCTTGACCACTTCCATAGAGAACCATAACGATCTCTTTGTCCTTCTGCTTTTACTCTTTTCCTTCACATAGAGGCTGGTTGCCTTAATTAGACTGCCTAATATTTCTCCATTGTGTCTGTACCCCTCCCTGGCAGTCCACCCCCCGCCCCAGAGAGAGTTTTTGAGGCAGTCCTCCATTTCTTTAAAATCCACCCTACTAAAGTCCAGGACCCTTGTCCTCATGTGGCTTGCCTCTGCTCTTGTCTTTGTTAAACCACACTGTGTGGTGATCACTGGTACCTAAGGGACTGCCCACTGTGCTGACGAGGCATATATTGCAAGCATGCTAGAAGTTCTCTACGTCCTCTAAGCATTGCTGCAATGCTGTTCCTGTTTGTAAGCACCAGGTCCAACATTGCCCCATCCCTAGTGGGTTCTTTGACTAGCTGCCTGACATATTCCTCTTGTAGGGAGTCAAGAATGGCCCAGATCCTTGCTGAAGCTGCCTTTGAAAGGCTCCATTCCACGTCTGGCAGATTGAAGTTACCAGCTAGCAGCAGCTCCCCCTTGCATGCCATTCTGATGATAGCTTCCCCAAGTGCTTTATCCAACCCATCTCCCTGTGCTGGAGGTCTGTACATCACCCCAGTATGGATAGGTGCCCCAGAGCTTGTTTCAGGAGCAGTTACTGTTTGAAATTATGTCCCAACCACAGCATAGCAGGAAATATTTATTTTGTTTATTTATTTAACTTTGTTGACCGGTTGAGTGTGCTGGCAACGAGTGCCTTTTTCAGGCATGACCCAGATGCAGCAGCACAGGCAATAGAGGAAAAACAATATGTCAAATAGAGGATAGATAAAAGAAACAGTGGTATAGTAGTATACGTAAATTCAATAGAGATTACAGTAAGTTTGAAAAGGGGATGAACTTTTGGAGCTTATCATGGAGTTACATACACTGGATTGAAAGAAACAAAGGCGGGTAATATAAAAAGCTTACTCCCAGCATAAGAGTGACCTCCTGGCCATCCTAACTTAGACACAGCCAGAGGTAATTTTTAAAGTCCTAGCATGAGCATGGACCATAATGGTTCACCCATGCCACAGCGACAACAAAGTTGGGGCAAACTATAGTGCCAACAACAGCCACTGTGCTCCAACAATCTGCTGTGAGGCAGTAGGATCGAACCCCCCACACCCCCAGATATTTTATGACAAACTGTGGGTCGTGCACCAGTGGACAGGAGGGGGAACAGCGGAATGGCAGTAACCAGTCAGCATCATAATGGGCTACCGACCATAATGTGCAATGAAAGAGAGAGCAGGAACCAACCATCGTAAGTGAATGCATCATTTTAAAACTCTGACACAGCTTACAGTAAAGAAAGAACTTAAAACACACAAAGGCAGCCGAGGAAACAAGGAACTGGAGCCAAAAGCAAATTGTACTCACAGGAACAGCAGGCTTCTCAGTCACCACTTAGACAAAACAGTAGCAGTACATGTTACTGTAAGATAAAGGAATGTTTAATGTTCAAAGCTAGCAGCAAGGATACACGACACCCCTCCCATGAATACAGCCAAATGTTTTCGTGTGAGACTAGCGCTTTCTCAAGGCTGGTGAGGTGGTTGCGATCAGCATCTTTTTTTTTTTTTCACATCAAGCTTTTTATACCTGGGAGCCCTTGACAGGTGACTATGGTCTCTCCTGATGGAGAGGGCTTCATGCTGCCCCATATCGCCGGCTCAGGTAGGCCCCCGTGGATTGCCCTCTGTGGCAGGGCCAAGAGAGAGGGGGCCAGCACCTCCCCCTGAGACCCAATCCAGATTCCCGAGCCGACCCTCATGGCTGCAGGAGCCATCATGGACCCTGCCAGGCTCTGATTTTCTTGTTTCTTCTCCCATCCCTCTCCTACTGACATGATGACGTTGGCACGTGCCACCCTACTCGTACTGCCCTCCAGCCATTGCCAGAGGGCAGTCAACGAGTGGGACAACAAGTCCCCTTCCCCCGAGAGAGGAGAGCAGTCCTCCGGATGCTCGATTCTCCCTCCCTGTGCCGACCCTTGGCAGCTCGAGTTCATTCCTGAACCCAGGTCGCCAGTGTGGCATCCAGCACCTCAACCCTCCGCGCCACCAGGCTGGCCGATCAGCATCTTTTAAAATGCATAATTAAAGTGACAGTGCAGTAGTTAACAAAGATAATGTTAACAATTTAAAAACTGTTTTCTCTAAGTGGTGACTGAGAAGTAAAGAAAGGAGTAAGTTATGGGTTTCTGTCATAAGAATTCTAACAAATCTTACAATTCCCATAGATGGCCCCCTGCATCCCTCCCCAAAGCTCCAGTCAACAGTTCTCACAGCTCCGTACAGGTTAACAGTCCAGTTCAAACTTTCAGTCGTCTTTTTCCAGTCCTTCCATTTTTACCTCTTTGCAGTTTTGTTCCTCCGTTGCTTTCTTGGCCTCATATTCAGCCGCATCCTTAGAGTCAGAGAAAACAAAAGTACACTCCTCATTAGCAACAAGCAGCCTTACTGGTAACAAAACATCTGGTGAAGCATTTTAAGTTCTCTCAGATCTCTCTGATGGGGTCAAATTGCTCTCTGTGAAGGCATGTGCTATATGAAAGATCTGGCTAAAGGGTCACTTCAATATCTTTGAAAAGTGCACCCTGCAAGCTGCCAGGTTGCACATAGCTGCCTCACCTTCAAACCCATTCCAGCACATAGAAACATAGAAGTTGTCAGCAGATAAGGGCCTCTTGGCCCACCTAGTCTGCCCTGTATTCCCTACGTACTGTGCCACTGCAGATCCTACTCTATCTCCGGTCTTCTCCCCTCCTTGCATTACTTCTGAGGTTCCCGTGTGTCTATCTTGCGCATGGTTGAATCCTATTACCGTTTTTGCACCCACCACCTCTGCTGGGAGGTTGTTCCAGGTATCCACCACCCTCTCCTTGAAGAAGTATTTCTTTACATCTTCGCTGAGCCTCCCCTCCTCCAGCTTCATAGCGGGACCCCTTGTCTCTGGAAAATGCTACCTTCCTGTACCTTATTAATATCTGTGAGGTATTTGAATGTTTCTGTTGTATCCCCCCTCTCCCTCCTTTCCTCTAGAAGAGTGTACATATTTAGTTCCTTGAGTCTTTCCTCATAGGGCTTTTGATGTAGGCCCTACACCATTTTGGTTGCCCTCCTTTGTACCGCCTCCATCTTGTCCATGTCCTTCCAGAGGTGGGACCTCCAGAACTGGACACAGTACTCAAGGTGGGGTCTTAACAGTGGTTTATACAGGGGTAATATGGGGAGACACTGACCACATTGCTAAAATCATGCAGGAAGCAGGAGAAAACATTGACGTCCTGTATACATAGGGTCTAATGATCTCGCCAGCCTGTCAGGTGTGGAGACCAAGGAACACCTGACCAGGCTGGGAGACAAACTGTCATCCATTTCATCTGGCATCTCCTTCTCTGAGATCCTACCGGTCTGGGAGAGGGGGGTAGATTGACAGAAGGTCAGAGAAGGGGAGATATGGGAGCTAAACATGTGGCTCAAGGGCTGGTGCCAGGAAAAAGGACACAGATTTATAGGTAACTTGCAACAGTTTTGGGAGCAAAAGTTCTTTAAATTCGATGGACTGCATCTGATTAAGGAGGGAGTCATTGCATTGGGGCTGAAGTTTGATGTCTTTGCAGAATATTTAAACTAGCAAATGGGGAGAGGGGTGCAGCACCCGATACATTGAATGGGAAGAACACCCCTCCCCCCCTCAGCTAGTGATCAAACAGGAATTTAGCATGTTTGTAGTTTATTTGCATCACCAGGTAAGGAAAAAGGTCCGGCTCCTCTTATGACGCACAGGGGAAACACCGGACCTCGCTCAACAACCAACACACCGAAATCTGACCTATGGAAAATCATGTACACAAATGCCCACAGTCTGGGAAACAAGATCTCAGACCTGGAGGCAACAATGACAGAGGCTATACTGGACATAGTAACCATTAGTGAGACATGGTTCACCAGTAAAAACACTTAGGAAACTTAAGTACCTGGCTATCTACTGTTCAGAAGAGACTGAGGTGCAAAAAGGTGGGTGGGTGGGGGGATTGGCTCTTTATGTAAATGAAAATATCAAAGCTACAGAAATTCAGAATACACATAAGGAGCCAGAAGAACTGTGGGTCACCCTGGAAACAGGAAATGGGACACTCATACGAACAGGGGTTGTTTATAGACCTCTAGACCGGGGGAGGACATAGACGCATTACTGTTAGAAGATATACAAAACATGACAGCTGAAGGGGAGGTTCTGATAATGGGAGACTTCAACATGCCAGATACAAATTGGTCAATACCAGCAGGAACATCCACCAGAACTAGACACATAGTGGATTCCCTGCAGGGGGAGGGCCTCAAATAACTAGTACAAGAACCCCAAGAGACTGGGCTATCCTGGATCTAGTACTGACTAATGGGGAAAGGATCACAGATCTCCAGGTTGAAGGTCACCTTGGGGCCAGTGACCATCACATGATATAGTTCAATTTGGCCACCAGAACTAAATTATCCCATTCCAAGGCAAAAATGTGGAACTTCAGAGGTGCTGACTTTGATAAGATGGCCAACAGAGTTGAGCTAGCCCTGGCAAGAAGAAGAAATACGGGGTGGGGGCAGGCAAAGTGGAAAGTCATTATGATGCAATACTTGAAGCAACATCCCATTGTGTTAGGGAGAAAGGCAAGAGCAAAAGGAGGAAACCACTTTGGTTCTCAAAGACAGTAGCAGAAAAGATCAGAGCCAAAAGGCTGGCCTTCAAGAAATATAAGGGAATGCAGCGGTACAAAGATAGGGAGGCATACCAAACTTCCCTAAGGGAAACCGGGAAGGCAGTCAGGCAGGCAAAGGCCCGAACCGAGGAAGCACTAGCACGAACAGTAAAAGAAGGGGACAAGACTTTCTATATATACATTAGTGAAAGGAGAAAGTCCAGAGGGAGTATTGCTAAGATCGAAGGGGATAAGGGTGAGTGTGTGGAGGAGGACCAAAGAAAAGCATCTATCCTAAATAGATACTTCTGCTCAATATTTACTGAGGAGAAGGTAATGCAGGACCCACAGCTCAGTACTGTGGACAAAGGGGGGAGGGAGGTGTGCACAAGTCCCTTCACAAAAGAAAGGGTCCTACAAGAGCTCGCTAAGCTCAGGGTGAACAGAGCAATAGTACCTGATGGCATGCATCCCAGGGTACTAAAGGAGCTAAGGGTGGAACTAGCAGTGCCATTATCAGAACAGTTTAGTGAGTCTCTGAGCACAGGAGAGGTCCTAGAAGACTGGAGAAGGGCTCATATGATCCTGCTCCACAAGAGTGGCAGCAGGGAGGAGGCAGGGAACTACAGACCAGTCAGTCTTACCTCAGTAGTGGGCAAGATTATGGAGGCACTCCTTGAGGAAAGAATAGTGCAATGCTTGGAATCCATAGGAGCACAGGATCCAAGACAGCGTGGGTTTACAACAGGAAGGTCTGTCAAACTAATCTCATAGATTTCTTTAACTGGGTAACCAGAGTGGTGGACCAGGTGGGTGCAGTTGATGTCACCTACCTTGACTTCAGCAAAGCTTTCGATACTGTTCTTCTATAGATTGATTAATAAGCTGGGTAGGCTCAGGGTGGGTCAGAGGTTGGTCAATTGGGTGGCAAACTGGTTGGTGGGCAGAAAACAGAGAGTGGTGGTAAATGGTATACAGTCAGAAGAGATGCAAGAACAAGTGGGGTACCTCAGGGATCAGTCCTGGGGTCAGTCCTCTTCAGTATCTTCATCAGTGACATTGCAGATGGACTGGAGGGTTAGGTTTGTCTTGTTTGCAGGTGATACCAAGATCTGCAACAGAGTAGAAGATCTGGATGGGATGGGCAGAATGAGAAGAGATCTGAATAAACTGGCAAAATGGTCTGAAGAGTGGCAACTGGAGATTAACACAAATAAGTGCAAGATCATGCACATAGGGAAGAGAAACCCTGAAGCTTCCTATAGGTTGGGAGGGGACTTGCTGGCAATCACAAGGGAAGAAAGAGACTTGGGCATCATCATCACAGATGACCTGAAATCATCCAAGCAGACTGCTTAAGCAGTAGGTAAGGCTAGAGGGATGTTGGGGTGTATTAGTATGGGTATCATAAGTCCTAAGAGGGAGGTAATAATCCTTCTTTACAAGACACTGGTTAGGCCCCAACTAGAGTGCGTGCAGTACTGGAGACCGCACCTGCACAAGGACATTAACAAAATGGAGGTAGTCCAGAGAAGGGCAACCAGAATGGTGCAGGGACTGCATTAGAAAACATATGAGGACAGATTGACGGAGCTCAATATGTATACACTAGAATAAAGGAGGGAAAGAGGTGATACGATCAAAACATTCAAACATGTCAAGGGCATTAACAAGGTGAAAGAGTCTATCATGTTTCAATATAAGAAAAATAGCAGGACAAGAGGACACAGCATGAGATTAGAAGGAGGCCGATTAAAGGGTAATGTGAAGTTATTTTTCACGGAAAGGGTCATGGATGCATAGAACGGCCTACCTCAGGAAGCGGTGGATATAAATACAGTGCAGGGCTTCAAACAGGCATGGGATAGGCATAAGGGAGCAATGCAGATGAGTATGAATAGATAGGCAGTTGACAGAGTAAAGGCCTATGGCACATTCATAAGGTAGAAAAAATATGGGCAGACTGGATGGGCCTCACGGTCCTTATCTGCCGTCAACTTCTGTGTTTCAATCTATGTAATACTACCTCCCTCCTTCTGCTGGTGGTGCCCCTTCCTATGCACCTGAACATGCTGCTAGCCTTCCCCACTGTCTTGTCGCACTGCTTGACTACTTTCAGGTCATCAGAAATTATTACCCCAGGTCCCGTTCTGTTTTGTGGTTGCTAATACCTCCCCACTCCATTGGTACATTGCCACTGTGTTTCTGTACCCCAAGTACATGATTTTGCACTTTTTTGCATTGAAACCCAGTTGCCATTCCCTTGGTCAATCCTCCAGCTTTTTCAGATCGTTCCTCATTTTTGCACCTCCCCCCCCAGTATATCCACTCTGTTGCAGATTTTTATGTCATCTGTGAATAGGCATACTTTCTCCTCCAGCCTTTCCGCAATGTTGCTAATAAAGACATTGAAGAGGAATGGGCCCAGTACTGACCCCTGTGGCATCCCGCTTGTCACCTTGCCTTCTCCAGAGTGGACCCCATTTACCACCACCCTCTGATTCCTATTGCTTAGCCAACGTTTTAACCATTTTACTACTTTTGGACCTACTCCTAGGTTGCCCAGCTCGCTCACCAGACTTCTATGTAGAACAATGTCTAAGGCCTTACTGAAATCCAGGTAGACCACATCTACCACTCCTCTCTGATCCACTTCCCTGGTCACCCAGTCAAAGAACTCAATCAGGTTTGTCTGGCAAGACTTCCCTCTTGTGAACCCATGTTGCCTCTGATCCTGTAATCTATTGGTTGCAAGGTATTCCCCAATCCTTTCATTCAGTAGTGATTCCATTACATTACCTACTACTGAAGTTAGGCTGACAGGTCTTTAATTTCCTGCCTTCTCCCTTTTTCCACTTTTGTGTAGTGGACCACATCTGCCCTCCTCCAGTCTCCCAGAACCTCCCCCTGTTTCTAGTGATAGGTTGAACAAAGCTGTCAGAGGTTCAACCAGCATCTCCTTGAGCCCCCTCAGTATCCTAGGGTACACCCTGTCCGGTCCCATTGCCTCATCTACTTTTAATTGCACTAGTTTCTTGAGTACTTTCTCCTTTGTAAAAGAACTAGTGCTCACCCCAGTTTCTTTAATGCCCTTGTCCCTTATCTTTGTCTCGTCACCTACCCCTTCCTCCGTAAATATTGAACAAAAGTAATTATTCAATATGTCTGCTTTTTTGTGTCCTCTTCCTTCCAACCTTCCCTTCTCCGTTTGGCCTTACTATCCCTCCTTTGGTCTTTCTCTTCTTGCTTATATATCTAAAGAATGTTTTATCTCGTTTTTTTACTGATTGGGCGATATTCTCCTCCATTTGCACCTTTGTGCTCCTAACTGCTTTCCCTGCCACTCTTTATTTCTCCAGGTAACACTCCCTGTCTTCCAACTTCTGTGTCCTCTTGTACCTTCTAAATGCTAGTTTTTTTGCCCTTACTTTCTCCGTTACTTCTCTAGAGAACTCTTTTTTTTCTCTTGACCTTGTAAACTTGCCTGACACAGAAATTTGTTGCCTTTTCAGTGCCCCCTTTATTTTTGCCCATCGTTCCTCAACTCACCCCGGTTTCCCTGTCCCTGCTAGGGTGTCCCCGAGGCATTCTCCCATTTTCTTAAAATTGACCCTTCTGAAATCCAGGACCCTCGACTTAGCGTGGCTCAGTTCTGACCCAGTTCTTACATTGAGCCACACCATACGGTGATCACTGGTCCCCAGGTGCCACCCACTGTGACATCAGCAACATTGTCCCTGTTTTTCAGTACCAGGTCCAGTATTACACCCCCATGAGTGGGTTCCTTAGCTAGTTGCCTGAGGAATGCCCCATGCAGAGAGTCCAGGATGACCCTACTTCTGACTGTTGCAGCTGGTAGGCTCCAGTTCACATCCGGTAGATTGAAGTCCCCTACCAGTAACATCTTCCCTTTGTGTGCCATTCTTTGTATTTCTTCCATCATATCTTTAGCCACCTCTCCCCCCTGTGTTGGAGGTTTGTAGATCACTCCTGTGTGAACAGTAGCACTTAGAAGGGTCCTGGGGCCCTCTACAGTGGCTGTAGCCTTCTGTGGTGTGAATCGGAGTGCTTTCTAATGCCAGTGTGGAGTACCATGTTCCTCTATCTTCAGAGCCTGACCCAAGTAATTTAGCAGTTTTTTTTGGTCTGTTTCAGGAGCTGAACTAAAACATGTCTACTTTTCTCAGTTGCCTAGCCACACCCCCGCTAATAACGTTTTTTATTAGGTAATTTTTCACTCTCCTACTGGATGTAAAAAGGTACTGATGTGGATGGGGCTGGCACTGATATATACCATGCAGGTGCATAGTCGCTACTGGGTTGATGCTAGGTACTGGTGCTGCCAGCACCAAATGTTCTGGTTCTTGCAGAGTTCTGTTCCTTTTGAAGGTAAGTAAAGAGTGTGGCTGTATGGAGAAGATATTCTTGCAGATCAAATGTTACGGTAATTAACTTTCCTTAATTTATACTGTCACCCTCATCAGATCTTTATTCAGTTTTTTTCATTAGTTTGCTTGGCTCCTTCACTGCCAAATATAACCTCAAATTACTTGTGTGCAAAGATTTAGTGTGGTAAATGTGACAGGAAGTCGTATTGTAAATCACTGTACACCATGATGGTGGTACTGACAAGCCTATATCGGTTCTTAGAGCTGTTCTCGTTTAGAATTTCACATTTAACTGAGGCAGTGCCTCATTAATAGTTCTGTAATTGGATGCCTGTTTATTAAATAGCATTTCAAGTACTGTGTGGAAGGCTCTCAGGGTTTTATTTAACTCTTAAGATTGATTAGCATTTTGCTCATAAAAGTTCTAAAACATTGTAGAAATGCAGAGCACTTGCCTCACTGTATTTAACAAACATAAAACTTCTAGAAAACCTATATAAATGCTTTCTGTACAGTTAGTATTATCCCAAGGAAAAAACTGCTAATCAATTATTTAAAACCCTGGCTCTTGTCATCAAAAGAATACATTACATAAACGTCTGGAGGGGTGTTTTTGCTGCTTAATTAAGAGATAAAGCTGGAGGGTGCAGTTCAGTAAATTTTGAATATCATGCTCCTGTATGACGAAGATCCAGTTGTAACTTTTTCTGGGTTTCAGTTTAGAATAAGCTATTGCCTGGTATTAAGATGCCATATACAGAGGCCATGTGCCATTATGTTTTCTGAGGATTTTAATTAAAAAAAAAAAGATATTAAAGAGCTAGTAGCACCAAAAACAAGGCAAAACATGTGGAACATGTCATCTATGTTTTTTTCTGAAGTATTTTTGTTTTGCTTGTTGCTAGTTAGAAAGTTTTCAACTTGGTGGTATTATGATTGTTGAGCAGGACAAGGGGTGAGCTGCTTTCAGCACAACTACCAGGAATAAAAGCAGGTGCACCCACCACCCATGAGCTAGACAAAAAAAAAACATTTAGGCATGTATGCAGGGATAAAAATTCCAGGTTTTTTGTAAATAGAAAAAGTTCAAGTGCAAGAAACAACAGCAACTGGAGCATCCATACAAAAAGTGGGGAGTGAAGTCGCATTTGGACATTTCACACTGGCATCACAGCACTTCTCTCAGGGGCTGGTACCGACCCATATGGCGCCAGTATTTATAGCACCAAACGTCTGCATTTCAGTAACCAACCCCAGTCAAATAAGGATGAATGGCAAAAGCAATGAAAACACTGTTGGATAAAAAGTAAAACAGAAAAATCAAGGATTATTAGCTAGGCTACAAATTTTAGAAAGAGGAAGGGACACAGTATTGGGATGGACAAGCGATAAGTGGCAACCATAGAGGACAAAAATGAATAAATTAGAGAAAAATAATCACTAAGAAAGATCTAATAAAAACAAATTCTGAAGAGACAGTGAAGCACAGTTACTTAGTGTAAAGGATGTTACAGAAATTAAAAAGATCTTCTTAACTGGAGGAGTGGTCCAAGGGTATGGCAGCTGGGTTTCAGTGCGAAAAAGTGAAAAATAATGCACTTAGGGTACAGGAACCCAGAGGCAGAGTACAAAATGGGTGGAGTCATACTGACGACCACCAAGCAGGAAAGAGACCGGGGGTAATCATATCAGGTGACCTAAAGGTTGCCTGGCAGCACGACAAGGGAGTTGGGAGAGCTAGTGGGATGCTGAGGTGTATAGGGTGGGATATCTCCAGCAGAAAGGGGGAGGCAGTGTTACCTCTGTGTAGATCTCTGGTAAAACCTCACCTAGAGCACTTTGTGCAGTTCTGGAGACCACATTTCCAGAAGGACATAGACAGAGTGGAGGCTATCCAGAGGAGGGCAACTAAAATGGTGCAGGGTTTGCATTAAAAACACTATGAGGGCTGGCCCACCAGCGCAATAGTAAGGCAAGGCAAATTTTATTCTTAGTCGCCCATTCCCAGAGGCTCTGGGTGCCTCACATAAAATCATAAAATCAGCAAACAAGTTATACAGAAAAACAATAAATATATTAATTACAGCTAAAAAAATTGAAGTTGGAAACAGGTTAGCTGTCTTTTCCATATACTTAAAGGGCTACATCTGGGTACACCAAGGCAAACAGGTGGGTCTTAAGGCAGCCCTTAAACACCTCACTGAAGGGGCCTCCCTGATGGCTAAAGGGAGCGAGTTCCATAGGACGGGGCCAGCTACGCTAAAAGCCTGTCGCCACTGGTTTTGGGCCTCGTCCTGGGAATCACTAACACGTCCCTAGAGGAGGACTGAAGGGAGTTGACTGGGGCAACAGGTGTTAGAAGATACGACAGAAAGCCTGGGTTAAGTCCATACAGGGCCACTTGCGACACCAGTGACCTGGGATCAGGAGTGACCTTGGGTTGATGGAGGGCCAGCCTGATGGGCTGCTCTCCTCCTCCAGGGAGGGTATACCCGCATAAGCTAGGGAGGATGCTGGCTGGAATTTCGAGTGGTGGCATGTCTCAATGTACCCCACCCCTAGGATCCCCTTGAGTGCCAGCACACTCGGGAGGGACCAGAAGCACAGAAACAATCCCTGCGATGATCACTGATAGAAGGGACCTGGCTGCCCCAGATTCCACAACCAGGCTCCATGAGAGCCGGATGGACCATCCGACCCAGACTGATTGTTGGGGGGGAGGGATAACCTGGGGTCCCTTCCCTTCCCGCCCGGTGGGGTAAACTGGGGCATGATGGGGGCAGGTCCACCGGCTATTCTGAGGAGTTACCTGGGGCGCAGCAAGAGGGATACCCATTCTAGGGCTCCCTGAAGAGTGGAGACCAATGCAAAGAGAAGGGGGCATATAATATATATAAAAACACTATGAAGGAAGACTAAAGGACCTCAGTATGTGCACCCTGGAAGAGAGAGTGGGCTATGATAGAGACCTTTAAATACCTCACAGAGGTAAATAAGGTACAGGAGGGAAATATGTTTTAGAAGAAAAGGTGCTCAAGAACAAGGGGACATGCTATGAAGCTGGGGGGTAAGATTCAGGAGAGGTGTTAGGAAGTACTTCTTCACAGAAAGAGTGGTGGATGTCACAGACCCACTCAGCAGGTCAGGCCCTCTACTCCCAAAGTGCCAACCTCTGAGCGCAGTCTTGTAAACAGTTTAACAGAACAAGGTAACCCTCTTGTCTGTTTTGTGAGTTCAGATCAACCTTTGGTCTCAAGTCTTGGAGGGATTCAAACTGTTAACCTCTTGCTAGCATACCCAATGTATAGGCTCAGATATTTCTGTCTTCGGGGGGCCATATATCTTTGCTTACGGGCACCTAACCAGGTATACAGAGATGAACCCTTAAAAACTTTAATAAAGACCTCAGATTTAAAACGCTTCTCTTTCCAGTTTGGTGCCACCATTCAAGCTTATACCTGCTGTCTGCTGTAACTATAAATACTTTTCTCACAACTAAAAAGAAGTCAAAGACAGACCAAGTAAGTTCTAAAAAGAATTTTACTAAAATAGTTAAAAATACTTAAAACACAAAATACAGAACTCATATCACAAGACATACAAATCTTTTGAAAGAACAAGGTTTAAACAGTGCAAATTCCTACTTACAGTACTTAGATTTTAATTTTTTCTAAATACTTGTTTACAAGTGCTCCAAAGATCTTTCCTTAGTCAGAGTCTAGGTAAAAAAATACGTGTAAGTAAAACACAGTATTCCTTAAACAACTGTATTGGCCAATCCCTTTTTTGTGTGAGGTCAGCTAGCTCCTCCTCTGTCAGATTATGTATAACACATATATATCTTATACAAAAACAGGATGTCTTTTTTTTTTTTTAAAGTATTGCATTCTGCAACGTCAACATAATTCATGTCCTTCCAATGACACTTATTTTGATCTATACTGTATCCTTCCTCACACAGGCTTCACAGGAGCATTTACAACCTTGCACCCCTGTATAACAATCTAGGTTCCTCTTCACCTTGCACCACTGTGTAACAATCTAGGTTCCTCTCCAACTTCATAAAATGAATATGATATAGCAACTACGGCTGTAATAACCTCAGGAAAACATGAGATCCTTGATTAAAGCCTTCCATGTAACACATTGTTTCTAAAAAACTGAGTGTGTGTGTGTACTCACATGCTGTCAGCATTTTCCCATGGCTTGCACCTTTGAGCTGAAACCGGGGGGGCCGGGGAGATGAGGTCACTCCTAGAACATCAGATTTTCAGCAGAGACAGTAATACATTTTATATTAAAAAAAATGATACAGCACTCAGAACTGGCTGTCTACGTCACAGTGTATTCCTAGAACAATCTTCCAGTGGAGGTGGTGGGGGCAAAGACAGTGGCAGGGTTCCATAATGCATAGGGTAGGCACAAGAGAATCATAGTGGAAAAGAATGGGGGGGGGGAGAAAGAGCAGTAGATAAAGTTCAGTCTGCAGTAGCATTATAGTAGGTAAAAAATGGCAGACTGGGTGGGCCAAGTGGTCCTTATCTTCATTTATTTGAAAAGGTTTCACCAGGAAAGACAACATGAGCTGTAAACAGCTAGTTTCCAGAAGCGTCCAGGAGTGAGAGGTACATAAGAGGAAGGAGTAAGTAGAAAAAAAAATAAAATAAACAGGCTAATACACAGGCTAACTATAAGGATAATACAGAGACAAAACTGCAGGCTAAAATACAGGCAGTTATACACAAACATACAAATTTGCATAAAGATACGTATAAAGTGTACCCCATAGTGCAAGGTAAAACAATCCCAGCCAGGAGGGGAGGCAAGACACCATGTTTTGATATAACATACAGGACAACAACACCCTGAACAAAACATGAAGTAATAACAAGGAGGGTGAGGTATAGACTGTCACCAAGGGTACACTATAAACTGCTAGGAGGAGGGGACTACATATAGGGTCGGTCAGTTGCATAGGTTGCCTTTTAGAGGGTCGGGAAGCAAAGGGGGCAGGTTGGGGTGAGGGAAGGAAAGGGAAGGAGAGAGGAGAGACATCCGAGAAACAACGCCCCTACAGGATGCTGTAAGCCCTACAAGGGGAATGGGACCTGGCTTAGATGGGGGGGAAGGGGGACATGTTCAGGACAGCACCTTATCAGGATGCTGAGACTCTGGGAGGGAGGGAAGAGAGACATGCTGAGAACACCCCTTCAGGATGCAGGGAATCTTGCAAGAGAATAAGGAATTGGCAAAGATGAAATGGGGGGTGGAGGGTGAGAAGGGAAGATAAGCTGGGGGAAACTCCCCTTCAGGATGCTGAGAACCCTGCAAAGGGACAAGGTCCAGGCAAAAAAAAAAAATCTTGTGTTTAGCAATTGGTAGATTTGTTCATAAAAACTGATCACAGTTCCAAATTTCATTCATTGGAGCCTCTTTGTACTAAACACTTTATAAGAGATAAATAACCTGTGAGAAATGACCAAGTAGAAAAAGTAGTACTGTGAATACAGGGATTATTTAGAGGAACTTGAAGAGCAAACACACATCTACAAATTGCTAACACAGTCATTCATTAGACCAAGAATGGGGAGCAATATCTATTGGGTCATTAGAGCAAGTCCAAAACCTGGTCCCCAGCTTGTATACTCAAAACATTTACCGGCTTGCAGATGGGGTTTTCTATTGCAAATGTGTTTAAACTGTTTTTGTAGTTCAGCTCCTTAGTGACAGGTGCATCTTCTTTTGTTTCTGGTATTATGTATGATCCACAAAAGTGCACTCCGTCTGGGAGCTAACATATCTAGTGCTATTCCCCAACATTGACATTGTGACATTATTCACAGTGACATCACTATTGACCAGTCTTGCAAACAGTTGCTCTTCCTGTACAGCTATGATGTCACACTCAGTGAGACCACAGTGCTGGTGAGATATTAAGCTAAATAGAACTAGATGTGTCTGGTCGGCCTGGTGGCGCTGAGGGTTGAAGTGCTGGACGCCACATCTCGCACCACGCTGGCGACCTGGCTTCGGGGCGAGCTTGGGCCGTCAGGGGTTGGCTGGGGGAGATAGGCTGGGCGTCCGACTAACAGCTCGCCTTCTCCGGGGGAGGTTCCACAACCCGGCGGCGGCGACCTGGCGGAAGCTGGGGGCACGACAGCAAGCTGGCATTTCAGGGGCATGATTGGTCGAGGGTGTAGGTCACCGACCAATCAGCCCCAGGGACTACTCCTTTGAGGAAGGAGGGGGAGGGTCTTTGCCGACGTCGGCACTTGCGCCTTGATGTACGGGCTGGCAGTGTTGCACAGAAAAAAAAAATGCGGAAACACCCCCACTGGAGCCAGGAAGACGGACCGCCAAGCCGGGTCTCAATATGCCAGTGCCTGTCTGCAGTCTCAGGACCCTGACACCAGCAAGATTCAGGGGTCCACCCCAACCCCGACCGGCAGGTATCCAAGGCACGATGGAGGGACCAGGGACTGTCAGGTAAGGCACCGGTAGAGACGGGCTTGATGGGCGACTCCCGATGGTGTGGCTCCAGAGGGACACTAGAGGCGATAAAGAGAAATTTAAAAAAAAAAAGAACTAGGTGTGTCTGCCTCCAGCTGCAGTATTGTTCCACATATCCCATCTATTTTTGCAGGCAGGCTATTTTCTAATTAATAAAGGGGAACATAAAAAGTACTTCTAATATATTATATATTGTTTTAAAAGTTACTATTAGTTTCAGACAGTGTATTAGCTCTTTAAAAGGGAAACGGGAAAAACCTTATTGTATTGAGAGAACCTGTATGACTTTGTTAACACAGATGTATTATTCAAACAACATGAAGTCTTGCTGTATTCTGACTATTGCAGTTAGGTCCTGCCTTTCAACTGCCCCGGAGAACAAAGAGTTAACTTTCCATGGCCAGCATGGAACGTAGAGAGCGAGCTCGGTTGAAGCCCCTGTCTGCTGTTGTTTAAACTCCAACTGTCAGATTCTTTACTCCACCTCACTGAACAGTCGCTCCGGAGATTTCTCCTTTGCGGTTTCTACCGTATTTCTGCTACCGAATCTGTCAGTTTTAAGTCTCTGTCTGTGGTACCGTGAGTACTAGATAGGTTTTGGATTTAGTTTCTGTGTGGAACTTGTAAATTTCAGATCGGTTCGGCTGAACCGATCAGTTTAGTTTAAAAAAGTTAGTGAATTTACTTAGAGTGTGGGAACTGGTCCGTATTGGTTCTAAAAAAACCCGGATTTTATTACGTTTTTTTCCAAGACCCGTAACACGGTCAGGAACCGATAGGGGAGTCTTGCCTGGCAGATTGCCGAAAAAAGGGTAAGTTTTGGATAGGATTGGCCATGTCTGAGAAACCCAAGAAAAAAACCGGGCCCACTGGGTTTCAACACTGCAGTGTGTGTGGGGAAGCCTTTGCTAAGGCTGATCCCCACACCACCTGTGTTTATTGTCTGGGGTTTGACCAAATTTGTAAGAATTTTCCCAAAGCTACCCTGGATAAGAGAGTAGGTAGACTGAGGGAAAGGGAGGCCGAGAAGTCCGCTGACCCGGATGGCCAGCCCGGTTCGGTTCTGACCGAATCAGAAGGAGTGCCCTTTGACCAGGGCGAAACTTTTTAGGGCAAATGGAGAGCCGATTCTGAGGAGTCGATTTGGTTAAAAGGAAGAGGAGATAAATCATCCAGTTCGGATCCAGAAATTCATACTCCGACCGCTGATGAGATAGCCAAAGTGATAAGAATAGTGCAATCGCTAACTTCGGTTCCGGTTGAACCGGCACCATCTGGCAGGAACTCGGTTTGGTCGGTTCCCCCGGTTCCGGATTACACTTCAGAAGAATTTTATGAACCGGAGGAGGAGGAGGAGGGAGAGTATGAGAATGATGATGGTGATTATGAAAGGCTGGATGTGCCTATTGACCCGGACATCTCCCCAGACAGACCTTCAGGTGCTTCTCCTCCTAGGCTTTCTGAGTCCCCTTCCCACTTTATGTTTTACAAAAAAGTGGCTGAAACCCTTCAGCTTCCAATGGAGGAAGCAGTAGAGGATCAGGAGGAGCCTGATTTTGTTGAAATGATAGACATCCCAGAGTCCAGGAGACTGTCTATGCCCCTCTATAAATCTTTTGGGAAACAGACAATTAAAATTCTAAAGTCTCCTAACTCCATACCTCCTGTGGACAGATGAATGGACAAGAGGTACACCCTTTCAGGCTCGGACACAGAGTTCCTTTCTCAGCAATGCAGCCATGTTGGGGTAGTGCAGGCTGCTACTTGTGATAAGGCAGATATTCCCTTGGCATCACACCCCCCAGATAAGGACTCCAGGAGGATTGATGCCATGGCAAAGAAGCAGTACATGGCAGCATCTTTGGGACTCAGGCAGGCAAACTATATGGCCTACACAGCTGGATACCAGAAGTCCAGATGGGACACTGTGCTGGCTCTGGCTAAACAGGCCCCTGACCAGCTTGCCAAGGAGCTGGAGCAGGTGGCTGCAGATGGGATTGAGGCATCCAAGGTGCAGTTTCATGCTGCTGTGGACTCCAATGATGTTTCATCAAGAGTCATGGCTACATCTGTGGCCCTTCGGAGGATGGCTTGGCTCAGATGTACTAGCCTATCACAGGATACCCAGGCTAAGGCCATGGATTTCCCTGTCATTGGTAATTCTCTGTTTGGGGAGCAGACAGAGAACTACATGAAAAAAGATGGACGAGTACAGGACCACCTACAGGAGTGCTCAGGCCAAAGAAAGGCAAGCCACTCCTCAAAGGCAGCAGCCCAGGGGCAGGGGCAGGCCTTTTCAAAGGCCTTTTTACCAAGCCCAGGCCTCCTCTTCTTCCTATGCTCAGAGGGGGTTCTTCAGAGGGAGAGGCAGACGGGGAATGAGCAGGCCTGCATCCACCCCTCAGCCTAAAGCCCCTGCCAAGCAGACACCCTGATGGGTCTGCCCGGGCTGATTCTCCAATATCTGTAGGGGGGCAGGCTGGCTTACTTTGTCCAGGACTGGAAGTCTCTGACATTAGACAAGTGGGTCCTGGAAGTAGTAAGCCAGGGACTGGTTCTCAGCTTCAAAAAATTTCCCAAGATGAGAACCAGATCCTTTCCACCTGCAAATCCATCAGAGACCCTTGCCCTAGAGGCAGAGGTTTCTTTCCTCCTGGCTCTCAGAACCATAGAGTGGGTTCCTACCCTACACAAGGGCAAAGGATTGTAATCCAGGTACTTCCTAACCCCCAAAAACAGGAGAATGGCGGCCCATCCTGGATCTAAGATATCTGAACAAGCACCTTTTAAAACCAAAGTTCAAAATGGTGACTCTGGGAATAATTCTGCCCTCTCTAAGGCCAGGGGACTGGCTAGCCTCCCTGGACCTCAAAGATGCCTATTTTCACATTCCCATCAGGTGCTCCCACAGAAAGTACCTCAGGTTCGAGTTGCCCTCAGGCCACTATCAGTTCAGAGCAATGCCCTTTGGCCTAACATTAGCCCCAAGGGTGTTCACAAAGTGCCTGGCAGTAGTGGTTGCTTTCCTAAGGAGAAAAAAGATCTCCATCTTTCCATACTTGGATGACTGGCTCATAGTGGGTCAGTCTTCAGACCAAGTCAAGTCACATCTGCAAATAACTCAGCAAGTGCTCACTTCCTTAGGATTCCTCCTCAACCTTCCAAAGTCAGTTCTCGAGCCAGTACAGCTCCTCACCTTCATAGGGGCTGAGCTGGATACAATAAGGGCAAGAGCCTTCCTTCCCCTGTACAGGGTAAGGACCCTTATGGAACTGGCCTCTTCATTCACCCTTCAGGTGTCTTGACCAGCAAGGCATTTCCTGCAGCTTCTGGGCCACATGGCAGCCTCTACAGCAGTGGTCCAGGGAGCAAGATTTCAGATGAGGGACATTCAGTTCTACTTAAGAGCCTTCTGGTCCCAAAGAAAGGATTCCCTTACCAAACTAGTCCCAATGACTCGAACCCTGATCCAGGCTTTGCAATGGTGGCAGGATCAGGACAATTTGAGACAAGGAGTTCCTTTTGTCACTCAGTCTCATTCAGTGATACTCACCACAGATGCCTCCCTGCTGGGCTGGGGAGCCCACCTGGGGGGAATCTTGCCACCCAAGGGCTGTGGTCACCTCAAGAATCTCTGCTTCACATCAATCTCTTGGAACTCAGAGAAGTGTTTCTGGCACTGCAAGCCTTTTCCAAATCTGTACAGAACAAGGTGGTCCAGATCAGAACAGACAATACCACCATAATGTGGTACATCAGCAAGCAAGGAGGCACTCGGTCTATGGCCTTGTGCACAGAAGCAATGAAGTTGTGGTCCCTGGCCTATTCCCTACAAACCTCTCTCTGATAGCAGTTCACCTCCCAGGGAAGGACAAGGTCCTAGCAGATGCTCTCAGCAGGATATCCCAGGGCCATCACAAATGGACCCTAGATCTCCTAGTTTTGAAAGTGATTTTCTCGAGATGGGGCATTCCACAGATAGATCTTTTTGCAGCCCCAGACAATCACCAACTTCCTGTCTCTTGTTGCAGACCCCCAGTCTTGGGCTCAGTCCCCCTGGATGCTCTGATTCTGAATTGGGAAGGGAAATTTCTATATGCTTTTCCACCCCTTCCCTCTCCTGTTCAAAGTGTTAGTCAAGATCAGGTCACAACCATGCAAAGTGATTGATTGCTCCAGACTGGGCCAGACAACCCTGGTACCCCCTGTTGCTGTCCTTAGCAGTCCACCTTCCCCTGTTTCTTCCCAGGAATTACAACCTGTTGACATCCTCCCAGGGGAGGATTTGGTATCCGAACCTCAAGTCTCTCAATCTCAAGGCATGGCTCTTGAAGAGTTAGAGTTTGCTGATCTTCACCTTTCTCAAGGGGTTGTGGATTTCCTTAAGGCCGAAAGCCTTCCACCAGAAAGACTTATATCTCCAAATGGAAAAGGTTCACTATTTGGTGCTCTAATAAGCATATCTCTCCAGAATCTGTCGGGTTGCCTGCAGTTCTGGACTATATGGTCCATCTTAATGGCTTAGTACTTAGGCCAGCTACACTTAAAGTGCATTTGGCAGCTGTTTCTGCCTTCTTGTCAGTAGGTAAGCCCTCAAGCCCTCTCCTCTGTCAGCCCATCCTGTGTTTTGTAAGTTCTTCAAGGGATTGCTGCACACCAATTCCCCCTTTAGGGACCCTGTTGCTGCTTGGGACCTTAATGTTTGCATTGCTCAGCTTATGTAACCCCCCTTTGATCCTTTGTCCTCTGCAGAGCTTAAGTACTTGACTTGGAAAACTGTGTTTTTGGTAGCCATTACCTCTGCCAGGCGTATCAGTGAATTGCAAGCCCTGTCAGTGGAGCCTGATTTCATCTCTTTCCATAGAGATAAAGTGATCCTAAGAACTAACAGGAAGTTTTTGCCTAAGGTGTTTTCAGATTTCCACCTTAATCAGTCTGTGTCTCTCCCTGTTTTCTTCACTGACCATTCCTCCTCTGGAAAGAGGAGGCTGCACAGCTTGGATGTTAAAAGGGCCCTCAGCTACTACATAGAGTGCACCAAGGGTCACAGGTTTGAGTCCCTCTAGCTGTTCCTTACATATGAAGAGGTCGGTAAGGGCAAACCTGCCACTAAGAGATCTATTGCCAGGTGGATTGTCTCTTGTATACAATTCTGCTATGAAAAACTGGGTTGAACCCCACCCTCAGGCCTGAGGGCTTACTCTACTAGAGGTACAGCTGCTTCCCTGGCTGCTGCCAGGGATATTCCTATCTTAGAAATGTGTCAAGCAGCCACGTGGAAAACAGTCCATATATTCACCAAGCATTATTCTCTGCATATCCAGGCTAGGAGTGATGCTCGGTTTGGCACAGTAGTACTTCAGAGCCTATTCCCAAAGTAGGTTCTGTCCCTCCTCCATGGAGGTACTGCTTGGTAGTCTGCAATAGTCAGAATACAGCAAAACTTAATGTTGTTTGAAGAAAAAATTACTCATCTTAGTAATGTTGTTTCTTCTAATGGAGTCTTGCTGTATTCTGACCTTCCCCCCCCCTCTCAGAACCTGGTTTTTGGGATGTGGGTGGGCAGGAGCAGTGTTGGCACCCTAGGGGTGCCCCTTTTTCGCTCTCCTTTACTTTGGGTGTGTGTTGTGTTTCGTTTTTTGGGTTTCCTGACTTGAGTCTTTGCTTTGAAACCAAAAAAACATTTTTTAATAAATTTAGTTGCCAGTAGGCTAGTGTGAGTGTTGCAGTTTCCACACAGAACTTCTAGTGAGTATTGCTCGTAAAGATCTGACAGTTGGAGTTTAAACAACAGCAGACAGGGGCTTCAACCGAGCTCGCGGTGAACATTCCATGCCGGTCATGGAAAGTTTAACTCTTTGTTCTCCGGGGCAGTTGAAAGGCAGGACCTAACTGCAATAGTCAGAATACAGCAAGACTCCTTTAGAAGAAACATTACTAAGGTGAGTAATTTTTTCTTTTCTAGATTCCCATAATAAATAGTAGCATTCATTTGCAGTAAGACATGCCAGGGTGTGTAAGTATTGGTCAAAAACTACACGCCTTGAGTGTATTAAGGCATGAGGCGCTTTTGCCAAATGTCTTCAAACACAGGAAAGTGTGATCATTGACTGTAATTACATGTCCCTGAAGTGTATTATTGCACTTGGGTTCTACTTAGAAATGTTTTTGTATTTTCTTTATGATTTTAAGTACGAAAATACTGTTTGCTGAATGAAGTATGAGCAGAAGATAAAAACATTGTTCCAGTTAAGGCATAGTGATAGTGTAGCTGAACGTGGTGCACAGGTAGTGCAGGAGTGTAATTATGACTAGATAATTGCAGTGTTGCATTACTCGGTTTATGAATAGTGGAAGGAGGCACTGAGCCCATCGAGACCACTCCTCCCACACCAGCGGGGTGAATTATATGTCTAGCCCTAATAAGAGTTTGTCTTTTAGTTAATCAGATGGCTAGAAT